>JABUBV010000009.1:600000-959584 GCA_013305495.1 Metarhizium anisopliae | reverse complement strand
AACCCTAACCCTAACCCTAACCCTAACCCTAACCCTAACCCTAACCCTAACCCTAACCCTAACCCTAACCCTAACCCTAACCCTAACCCTAACCCTAACCCTAACCCTAACCCTAACCCTAACCCTAACCCTAACCCTAACCCTAACCCTAACCCTAACCCCAAAAACAAAAACAAAAACTACTACCTTTAAACAAAAACTTCAAAAACTACAAAAACTACTACCTTTAAACAAAAACTTCAAAAACTTCAAAAACTTCAAAAACTACAAAAACTACTACCTTTAAACAAAAACTTCAAAAACTTCAAAAACTTCAAAAACTACAAAAACTACTACCTTTAAACAAAAACTTCAAAAACTTCAAAAACTTCAAAAACTACAAAAACTACTACCTTTAAACAAAAACTTCAAAAACTACAAAAACTTCAAAAACTACAAAAACTACTACCTTTAAACAAAAACTTCAAAAACTACAAAAACTTCAAAAACTACAAAAACTACTACCTTTAAACAAAAACTTCAAAAACTTCAAAAACTTCAAAAACTACAAAAACTACTACCTTTAAACAAAAACTTCAAAAACTACAAAAACTTCAAAAACTACAAAAACTACTACCTTTAAACAAAAACTTCAAAAACTTCAAAAACTTCAAAAACTACAAAAACTACTACCTTTAAACAAAAACTTCAAAAACTACAAAAACTTCAAAAACTACAAAAACTACTACCTTTAAACAAAAACTTCAAAAACTTCAAAAACTTCAAAAACTACAAAAACTACTACCTTTAAACAAAAACTTCAAAAACTTCAAAAACTTCAAAAACTACAAAAACTACTACCTTTAAACAAAAACTTCAAAAACTACAAAAACTTCAAAAACTACAAAAACTACTACCTTTAAACAAAAACTTCAAAAACTTCAAAAACTTCAAAAACTACAAAAACTACTACCTTTAAACAAAAACTTCAAAAACTACAAAAACTTCAAAAACTACAAAAACTACTACCTTTAAACAAAAACTTCAAAAACTTCAAAAACTTCAAAAACTACAAAAACTACTACCTTTAAACAAAAACTTCAAAAACTTCAAAAACTTCAAAAACTACAAAAACTACTACCTTTAAACAAAAACTTCAAAAACTACAAAAACTTCAAAAACTACAAAAACTACTACCTTTAAACAAAAACTTCAAAAACTACAAAAACTTCAAAAACTACAAAAACTACTACCTTTAAACAAAAACTTCAAAAACTTCAAAAACTTCAAAAACTACAAAAACTACTACCTTTAAACAAAAACTTCAAAAACTACAAAAACTTCAAAAACTACAAAAACTACTACCTTTAAACAAAAACTTCAAAAACTACAAAAACTTCAAAAACTTCAAAAACTTCAAAAACTACAAAAACTACTACCTTTAAACAAAAACTTCAAAAACTTCAAAAACTTCAAAAACTACAAAAACTACTACCTTTAAACAAAAACTTCAAAAACTACAAAAACTTCAAAAACTTCAAAAACTTCAAAAACTACAAAAACTACTACCTTTAAACAAAAACTTCAAAAACTTCAAAAACTACAAAAACTTCAAAAACTTCAAAAACTTCAAAAACTTCAAAAACTTCAAAAACTTCAAAAACTACAAAAACTACTACCTTTAAACAAAAACTTCAAAAACTTCAAAAACTACAAAAACTACTACCTTTAAACAAAAACTTCAAAAACTTCAAAAACTTCAAAAACTACAAAAACTACTACCTTTAAACAAAAACTTCAAAAACTACAAAAACTTCAAAAACTTCAAAAACTACTACCTTTAAACAAAAACTTCAAAAACTTCAAAAACTTCAAAAACTACAAAAACTACTACCTTTAAACAAAAACTTCAAAAACTTCAAAAACTTCAAAAACTACAAAAACTACTACCTTTAAACAAAAACTTCAAAAACTACAAAAACTTCAAAAACTACAAAAACTACTACCTTTAAACAAAAACTTCAAAAACTTCAAAAACTTCAAAAACTACAAAAACTACTACCTTTAAACAAAAACTTCAAAAACTACAAAAACTTCAAAAACTACAAAAACTACTACCTTTAAACAAAAACTTCAAAAACTACAAAAACTTCAAAAACTTCAAAAACTTCAAAAACTACAAAAACTACTACCTTTAAACAAAAACTTCAAAAACTTCAAAAACTTCAAAAACTACAAAAACTACTACCTTTAAACAAAAACTTCAAAAACTACAAAAACTTCAAAAACTTCAAAAACTTCAAAAACTACAAAAACTACTACCTTTAAACAAAAACTTCAAAAACTTCAAAAACTACAAAAACTTCAAAAACTTCAAAAACTTCAAAAACTTCAAAAACTTCAAAAACTTCAAAAACTACAAAAACTACTACCTTTAAACAAAAACTTCAAAAACTTCAAAAACTACAAAAACTACTACCTTTAAACAAAAACTTCAAAAACTTCAAAAACTTCAAAAACTACAAAAACTACTACCTTTAAACAAAAACTTCAAAAACTACAAAAACTTCAAAAACTTCAAAAACTTCAAAAACTACAAAAACTACTACCTTTAAACAAAAAATTCAAAAACTACAAAAACTTCAAAAACTACAAAAACTTCAAAAACTACAAAAACTTTAACCAACACGCAGCGGTTAGCGGTTCAAAACCAACTTCTCTGTCGCCGCGCTCCCCCTGCCGGGAGCCTGAAGCGGCGGGTCGCGTCGCACCCCAACTAAACTAAACACCCACCGCACTGCGCATAGGGTTAGGGAGAAAGGGTCTTCTTCAACCTGTCGCTCGAAAAACACCCGTTTTGCCTTAGGCGTTAGTGCCGAAGCACTTAGGGTAACCTAAATCTCCAAAAACAGCTCTTAATACTCCGGTGAGGGTTAAGCTTAAAGGGTCCGCTTTAACTTGAAGCTCCAAAAACAGCTGTTAAACCTTAGGGTTTAGGGGTTAAGGGACCCCTTCATCTCAACGCTCTAATAACAGCCAGCTATTTAGTCTTATTTAGTCTTAGAGTGTGACTGGCTAAATAGCACCCGCCTAGCTTTAAAGCCAGCCCTGAAAACTACGAACTTAAATTTAAAGCCCTAAGGGTTAGGGCTCAATCTACAGTTTTCTTTATCTTGAGAGCTTTCATCTTATTTTAGAACACTAAGCAATATTTTCACAGTCTATACTCACCAGGGCTCCTATCTTTTTTATCCCTTTACTAAGCCACCCCGCGGCTGCGTAGCACGGGCAGAACATTGATCGGGACGCTGGGCGGGTGATCACCCAGATATAAGTAATCGCAGGCAAGCGATCACCTGGGATAGCACCACCGCGGAAAGGGAGTAATCATTTAAACGTATAAAGGTATATAGGCACTATAATCTTCCCTCAAGTAACTACGGTCTACGACCTGTCATCAACGTAACATTCAACCGCTTAGAGTAACTGCCATAGTGTTTCTGCCAACATAAACTCCACCTAGTTTAACCCTTAAGAACCCAGTCGTTATATGGTTTAGCTAACCCTTAGTATACCCTAGACAGATATTGTAAATGCTTGGGGTCCCTTTTACAAATGGACGTATGCTGGGGAGATATACGTATAGGGTAGGGCGAAGAGTTCTTCAGCAAGAATCTCTCTTTAGTTGCCATAAGGAAAAGTAGAAAGGAGTCAACCTATTCGTTCGCATGCGATTATTATTATCTACATACAACTTCCTTGGATCTATCTTAGCTCGGCCAGAAGGGCTGCGGCGACACAAACGGCCTGCACGCATGAATCACGGCCGAGCGTGGCTGATGTTCCAAGCCATAACATGTAATCGTCGATGTCGCGAAAGGTTCGTGGAAACTTGCTCTTTATGAGCGCCCGTGACCACGCCTGGAAAAAAGCTGCATAGCACAGCGGCATAATCATGTCACGGTACTTGCACGCCGTCATGCTCTTGTCATCGTCGTTCGCTTCCTTAGCTTCGGAGTCAGCCCTAGGGCATATCGTCTGGGGCAGATAGCACATGAAACATGCGGAGAATTTCGCCATCCAAGGCTTGCCCCTTCTCTTGCACGACTGCAGAGTCTTGGACTTCGCGCTAATCCATGGCCATCGCCTGCCGCATGTTGCTGCGCTGTGATCAAACGGTCTGCCTCCTTGCACTCGGCAGAGCAGGCAGCATTGACGCATTATCTCCAGGTCCATCTCCAACCGTCTTATGACTTCGTCCTCGAGCATCGCCTGACGAAGCACCTCGCTAGGGCCGGTGTACACCATCTCTTTAGGTTCCCCGGCTATTGCATCATCTCCACCTTCTCCCTCAAATGCGACGTCCTGTTCATCCTCAGCAGCTGTGTCCGGGACTGGCAGGCGGAGCTCTAGGCTGGGCGGCCGCTGTTCGGTGTGAGGCTGGGGACAGACCTCACATAGTTCGTCTTCACCTTCCATGCACCACCTCCAATCAGGTCGCTGGTCTAGGAACTGACTGAGGACTGCGCGCGAGCAGTGTTTCTGGGTCAAGTACAGCTGCATTGCCTCCTCGTCTGCGGTCTTGGGCTCCTGCCCAGCGGCTCGCGGCTGCCACGCCGCGCTCAATAGAAGAATAGACCTGGCTTTCTCTTGATCTCGGCCGGCCCGACCCGATTCCTGCGAGAAGTCCGTAATACGGCGTGGCGCTCCGGCATGAACCACCCAGCGCACGTACAGGTAGTTGAGCCCAACGCCTAGCGCGGATGTTGCTACGATGACTGGCGGGCCATCTGGGCTCATCCACGCTTCAAGAGCGGCCTCTCTATCCTCATCACTCATGCTCTCATCGTCGCCTGTGTACATCGGGCATCCTAACTCGCTCGCTATCTCCCCCATAAGATCCAGCGTTTGGCAATACACGATGATCCTGGCTTTCCTGCCACCAGCCAACATGCTGCCATCAACATCTACACCCTCCAAGACCATGCCCGCTAGCATGCGTGCAAGCTGGACAGCATGCGCACACAGCCCCCCCGGGCCCTTGATGCGCCGTATAGAATACTGTATGTTCGGCCGGTTTGTTGATTCCCGGACTATACGAGGTTGCAATAGGCGGTTGTGCTGTATAAAACTTGCTTCAAAGTCCGGCGGCAGCGTTGCGGTGAGCCATACCGTCTGGGTCCTGACCCGCCGCACGTACGAACCAAGTTGCCTCATGCTCTTGCGGAAAGTGGCAGTTATAGTAAGGTGGCACTCGTCGACCACAATCCGGTCCAGTCGCTGTCGAGACTCAAGCCGATGGGCGTAGCCCACGAAGGTCTCCGTACAAGCTGCCTCGGCTGACACGACCACAAGCGGTGCTGCTTTCAACTGTCCTGGCTCCCAAACGAGGGTTTTAATACCGACTCTCCTCAACCGATCAAGCATGTCGCATCTCAGGGCAACGGCAGGAAGCACCATGATCGTCGTGCCGGCTCCCTCTAACGCTGCGGCGACCATGACGATTAACGTCTTCCCCGAACCCGTGCCCAGCACAACAATAACCTGCTCCTCGGCACGGGGTCCCATGGCCGCCAACATAGCGTCGCGTTGTCCAGGCTGTCTGAAGCACAAGGTGGGATCATTGTAGAGTCTGCGCGCGACCGCCTCCAGGTCTTTCGCCCTTCCCAGGGGCCTCGTACGCAGCTTGGTGCGCTTGCACAGCTGCAGCATATCTGCCTCGTCCGACTGCCCGGCCAGCCGTCGGCGCTTTCCCCCGCCCATGGCTGCCTCCTCCGCTGACAGCTGTTGGTCGATCTGGAAGAGCGTGCGCCAGCTCTGTGATGCTCGGTAGGCGCGGTGTAGCGGCGTATTCATGACGAGTGTGGTCGAGCCTGCATACATTTGGTTGAAGGTCTTGAACGCGTGGTTGCTGGCCACGGCTAGGTCCACCAACAGCTCCTCCTCGTCAATCATCTCCGGCGCTTCGACATCCTCCATGTTGAAGTTTGCCCGCTCTTTAGGCGTGAATTTCTGCTTCGTAATAGAGGCGGCTGCTTGTCGCCACCATGAGACCTTGAATTCGGGCACCTGGGCACGCATGCATGCTTGACTGAGGTACTTTGAAACGAGATCATCCCGCCAGACATCGCCATTCAGCGTTGACCATAGATACGGCGATAGGAGGGCTCCGGGGTGGATTTGTCGAAGAAATGTCTGCCGCAGCGGCTGCACAACCGCCAGGAACGTGACCAGCAGGTCCGCGATATAGGACGGCACGAAACGGATGTTGTCTGTCTCTTTTCCCGTCTGCTCCTGGCTCTTGTGGTAGCGCAGGTGCACCATGAGCATCTTCTCCCAGATAAGCATACTGCGGCGCCGCCCACCCCCGTTTACGCATGTTATGCTCAGCAGCTCCGGTGCCCTCAACGGCGGTGCTGGCGGAACATGTAACAGAGTGACCATTGATTTGAGGAATTCTTGCACCTCACACTCATAAACAGCCATTGCTTGCCGACATAGGGCTTTACCTCCCGTATCATCTCCGTCATCGCGCACAAATGCCCGTCGTAAGTCTGCCCTCTGCTCGATCTGCCGGAGCAAGGCATCATGCGTCCCGCGAAGGTACTCAGCATTTCTTTCGTCCGTTATCCATGATCCTCCATAGTCCTCTGCGTCTAGATCGTCGTGAAGCATGCAGGCCTTGACCAGCGGAATGTCCCGCGCGCCAAACAGCAGCTTGTCGTGCAGAAGAGTACGAGCCCGTCCGTACTCCGATACCACGAGCTGGGGCACATGCTTCATGTGAAGCTTCGTGCCTCTGAAGTCAATCTCCTGACCATCTAGTGACCAGCGCGCCTGGTCGCTAGAGATGGCTCCCTGCGCCACGGTTCCGAGGTACAGCCGCCATTGTAGGATGTGGCCAAACGCCGTTTCCTGCCTCTGGTGCATGAACTTCCTGCAAATCTTTTCTAGTGTGTCGGGGATTTCCTCAGTCTGATGCCTTTTGTAGAAGCATGTGCTCTCAAATATCATGAGCTGTGCACCCCACACAAGCTTGGACAAGTTGCTAGTGTAGCTTCCGGGCTTGACCCAACCACCGAACCTCTCCTCCCGCCTCGGCACGATATCCCCATGCCCCTCTTCGGTCATAACGTTGCGCCTGCTCTTGCCCTGGTCCCGACTCTCGCCCTTGTTCTCACTCTTCTTCCGCCTCTGCCTTTCGTAGTAACTCTTGTCTTTAAGCGTCGCGCGGCTAAGCATGGCGCAGAAGCTAAGTACTGGCGACCGGAAGGGCTCACTCCCTACCTCGTGGAAGATCAGCCCAATGTAAAACCTGCGAATTGCACATGCTAATCTCGAGTTCAAATAAGAGTCGCACGTCTCAACATCACCTTGTTGTTTCAAACCCCCATCCTCGTCCCATTGCTCGGTCGTGTCCTGTTGGGCCTGTTTCGGCCGTCTCCTCCGCTCGTCGTCCTCTTCCCTCAACGCGCTAAACATCTCTTCCATCGCCTGCTGCTGTTCATCTGTTGGGATGATGACATCTTGCGGCATTGTTACCGCCTCGGTCTCATCTCCATATGAACGCTTTTCTTCATCGGCCACGCCTAGCCGGCTAATCTCTTGAGGCCGACTGAAATGCCCGTCGTCGCAATACACCACCCTGTAGTAGTACATCAGGAGCTGCTTCATCGTCCTGAAGTACTCTGCCAGGGAAGAAGGGTTCTTGAACCTTCGAAATGCCGTATCCTTGCCCTTTTTGCCCGCGCCCCATGCAAAGTCGCTGAGTATTTGTGCACGCTGCTGCGTTACTTTGCGATTTGGTGACCGATCTGACACCAGGGTATAGGCGCTCCTAAAAAGGGCGTCGGCTGCGGCCAGTATGCGTCTAAGATCATCATCCTCCTCGTCCTCCTCTCCTGCCTCATCGTTGTCATTCTCGCGACGGTTGGCATTGTCTTTGTCTCGCTTGCTCTGGAACAGAGTATCTCTATGTTTCGGCAACTTAAATGACGACCAGATCTCCGTGTTCGTGAGCCCCCGAAGGTGGGTTGGGAAACCCGTGTGGACCAGCCACGGCTCCCGGTCCGCTCGGCCGCGGCCGCAATCTTCAACAACCGCCCCATTGTCCTCCACATCGCGCGCCGCTTCCTGTACGTCGTTCTTTAGTCTATCGAAGAGTGTTTCCTCCGCCGCCGAGGGCGGGGCTCCCGTGTATAGAACCGGCTGTGACGGCCCGGTAGTGTTGTTTGCGTCTTGGTCTTGGCCGCTCTCTGTTGCCTTGACGGTGAAGTAGTCAATTCGACTTTTGGCGGTCAGGTAGGTCTGCAAGTGGCATTGCTTCCACAGAGGGCTATCTTCCCTGTGCTGCGATGCGGTTCTCCCGTGCCTTGGCAGATGGTCGCGCATTGATTCCAGCCTTGTTGTCACGAAATCGCACGTCTCCACGTCGCAGTTGCATATGTAGCCATTGAACAACTTTAACCCGGTAATCTGCTCGCATGGTGATCTCCTTTTGGGCCGCCATTGTCGCAGCTCTTCCGTCGTTTCGCGCAGGTCATAGGTTGACAGCAGTTCGATTGTTTTGCGCAGCTGCTCGCCTGCCATGTAATGCGGTTTCTTGCGAAGATGGGACTCCCATTTCTTCCTGCCCCCCGGCGCAAGGCAACTCTCGCAATCCACGCACACCACTACTCGATGCTCTTCATTGTAGATAAAGTCGTTCGCACCCATCGTCTCGATTCTTGCAAGCAGAAGGAGGGAGGGACGGAAGGGATAGAGTCGCTCTTTTGAACCCTTCTGCCTTTTTTTTTTTTTTTTTTTTTTTTTTTTTCCCTAGCTTCCTCCTTAACGGGTGCCGGGCATTAGGCCGGTCTGGTTTTTGCTAAAAACGTTCACTTTATCCTTCATCTTTACCTTGCTTTTACTAGGCGCCCCCCTTTCCCCCCATGTCCCTACGTGCGTCTGAGAAAACAAAAAAAAAAAAAAAAAAAAAAAAAAAAAAAAAACGCCCATCACATGCAGCCCACTCACTCAACTGGTCCTTGCGGCGAATGTGTTAATCGCTACCTGGGGTATTTAGATTGGAGAGGGAAACGGGAAAAAGACGCCCCATCAGCTTCCTTGTCTACACCAATCATGCTTGGCCGTTTCAAGACAAACCCTTTTCAATTCACCTACAAAGCCCCTGCCCCCAGCTGCCTCGTCACGCCGCCACCAAATTACGCTGTCAAGGGTACCTCGCCTGCGCCCCATGCCATCCTCTTTTTCACTTCAAAAGACGGCTCCAAATCATTGCTAGGCCGACTTTTATACAACCTCTCTCGATCCGGCCACAATCGTTGGTATTACGTTTGGTATAGTTACTGTCCTTCTTATGGTCCATGAGAAGCGTACTTCTTTGTGCCGAAAGAAGATCTCCGCATTGCAGGCCTACATATCCGTGAAGTTCGGGGGCAAAGTACGTATCCGGCCCAAGTTGCCATATACATCCTAGAGATAAAGAGAGATGAACAATTGGAACAACCAGCTAACTCCCAGGTCGCCGCGTTCTTTACCAGACTGGTACGCTGATCACGACTCCGCCCGAGCCGGTGTCAATACCCTCGAATGGAAATATAGCAACTCAGACCACGCATGACACGATGGCACTGCTGGAGGAAGCCAGAGAGGAAGCAAGATAAGGGCACGGCGTTTGATGTTGACTACTTTCTTGCACCTGTATTGGGCTATGGCTACTACGCGGATCGGCATGCCATCGAACGGGAGACCCAGCAAACCACGTGCGACACATGGAAAAAATATACGAATGCGGATGTGTCATCAAGTGAGGCACTTGAGCATGGATACGTATGAGCAATCCACAACCTGTAATAACACGGTGACAAACAACAAAAAAAAAAAAAAGGAAGACTCAAGTAGCACGGGTAGGCACATCAAAAGACAGGCAAGACAAAAGAAGTACCACGCACTCATTGTGTTCCGAAACCCGCCAAACAGGCAAAGGCTGACGTGCAAAAAGAGCAAAAGAAGGGGCAAGGGCGAAATGAATCGTCACCCTCTCTGTCTTCCTCCCTTCTCTCTTGTTCTCCGTACCCGCTCCAGAGGAGGGCCAGGAACAAAGCCCACTGGCTGTTGATTGCAAGAAGGATTTGCACACGCCCCCAGTTTCGTCCGCCTTTCTTCTTTTAGTCCGCATGCAAGATGTAGCCTGACCAGTAGCGCACAAATACGACTACCCAAATAGATAATGGAAGCTGAGCCGAAATATGCAATTTTACTTCATCAAAGGTCTTTTTCAAAGCAATCTTACGACGGCAACACGGCAACAGCTCAATTCTATCTCGCTATAATATTCCCCCCTTCCGGACGTACCGCCACCGTAACGGGGCTTACGGCGTTCGCGTGCTCGCGTGCCTGCTCGCCTGCTCGCCTGCTTGTCTGCTTGTCTGCTTGTCGCACCGATGTCCGCTGGTCAGCACATCTACAAAACTGCTCCAACTTCCAAAGTCCGCTGAAGATGACATGCTGCATTAATGAATTCTCTTTCCCAACAGACGCCGCGATGACGACGAGATGTAGTGGTGGATGAAGAAGACATCTGCATTGCAGGGCACGTCTCTGAGGTTTCTGAGGCCTGTAAGGCGGTCTTTGGCACCCAGTGCGATCCTATCAAGGTGCAGGAGCATTCAAAGTGATGCCGGTTCTGTTGCCGTGCGCCGCGAGATCTACACACATCGAAAAAGAGACTCTTATCCAGACCTACGGAACGCTGTTGCTAGAATTCTCCATGAGCGTACACAATAACTGCTTTACGTCAAGGAGCCAAACGAACTAATGGAGCAAAATGATTCATCCAACGCCCTATCTACTCATCCTTGCACTGTGTACACATGGCGGCTCTAGAAAGTGCTAGTACTCCTATTACTGGAGTCCATACCTTTCAACACTCCGAACAATCTTAAGAACGCTCTTATGGCTGTGTCTTAGTCTCCCTAACCTGGGAGCCGAATGAATAAAGCAAGCAAGGACCAGAACTAGGCTGGAGGAGGTCGGACAGAAAGCAAGGCAGAAGCGGTTAGACCCTATTGCCTGCACCTGTATTGTTGAGTCACGATTGCTACGGGACTTTGCATGTCAACGAAATAAAGAGCCTAAACACCCGAGCATCGATCCACCCAGAGCTTGTCATGTTGCTGGGGCCCCGGGTTGGTCGTTGAATTGTGATTGATTGGGTTGGATATCTGTAACATCTCCGTGCATGATTTACATTTTTCCAAAGGTGGTAAAACTTGATTCTTCGAGTAGTATCCCTCCTTGGCCAGTAGTCCGTACCCGCCAGCTTGGGTTACAGCTAAATATTGCAGTCAATACTACAGAAAGAGCCTGCTGTTGGCCGTACACAGTTTAGAGACCCTACATGTGGCAAATTGGCTTCACACTTTGCTTTAATTGGCCACCCCGCGATCTGCACTTGGGTTTACTCGCGGCCATCCCAACCGACTAACTAACCAACCAACCTACCAACCAACCAACAGTTTCACCAATCTACACCGAAATCATGCAGCTCAACAGGCCGTGTTTGTGACCCGTCATTGTGACCCGTCACTGCCAGCAAAGGAGAAAAACATTACATAAGTCCAACGTTGGGCTCTTCACTCAGCCTTCTCTCGCTGCCTAAAACTACACCATAGCTCATCCCGTTCACCCCCAACAACATTATCTATCAATCACTATTACAGCTCAAGTGTCGCTAAAAATGGCTAACAAGACTCCCAAAGAGCCAAGTAGCAACAAGAATCCACAAATTGAGTCCACTAAGAGTACTTCCAAGGAGCCATGCGCCAACAAGATACCAACAGTGGAATCCAATGACGACGACGTTAGAGTATTATTTGCCTTTGCGGGAGAATTCTCATCTACTGGAGGACTTGAGAGACTTAAATCACTCAAGCAAGACAATGAGCAATTGAGGGAAGAGGCCACCGGCCTTCGCGCCACAGTCAAAGAAAACCTCAGGTCTTATTCCGAGGACCGCGACGACTGGAAAGCTGAAAAGGAGGCTTTCACGAGGCAGCTCCACGAAAAGAAGGAGACTGAGCACCAACTACGCACCGAACAAGATAATAATCGGCAGCTAATTACTCAAATCAAAGGCCTGGACGACCGTATTATACAGCTAGTCGAAAGAACAAAGACGGGCGAATCAGAAATCACTCGACTTACAAATCTCGATAAAAAGCATCGGGATACAATTGATAAGGAGACAAAGGACCGAATCATCCTCCAAGCCGAACTAAAGAAAATGGCAGAGCGCCTAGACGCTAGGACTGAAGATCTTTCTACTGCGGAGGAGACTCTCGGAGCCGTCCGAGCCATCCTCGTCCAACTAGCTCCTCTGGATAAAAAGCGAGCTCAAGTGTATGTGCAAACATTGCCATGACCCAATCATTCCGCACACCGAAAGCGCTGACCTTCTGTACACAGCCATGACGCTCTTGCAGAAATGTTCAACGCCGCCTTGGACTATTTTCAGCACACTTTGGGCCAAGAGATTGATACCGGCGTCCTCATGCGAGGCAATGCCCATATGTATCCTCCTAGCATCCAGTCCCTACCACTTTCAGCATCCAACGCGCCGGGCGCGAAACAAATGAGAGTTGTAGCCGGCCTAATAGCCTACAGTAACGCGCTCATCAGCCGCGTATTTAGGCCGACGTATCTGACGGAAAGCCTCGAGCTTGATGGGGTATTGCATCAGACGGCGGCGCAGAATCCGCAGCAAGCGGCCTATATCCGTTCCATCCTTCTCAAGGCGATGCCGGAAAGACAAAGGCACATTCAGGACACCTGCGTTGGCCTAGCCATAAAAGACGTATTAGCCGCAGTTGGACACTGGATGCAAAATAATAAACAAGAGTTCGAGTCGGGGCTAAAGCAGGTTTGTGAAAGAGCCTCCACCACCTGGGCGCTGATCCAACTCGTGGAGGAAAGAATTTGTCCAGAGTTCAACTTCCACCTGCCTGAAGATTGGCGCACCATACCCTTTTCACCACTCCAACCTAGCCCTGTCCCTATGCCGGGCCCGTCCAGGCAGTCGCCGCCGCAGAAAAATCCCCAAGACCGTCAGCCAAATATGCCCAGGGTCAACCAGCAGTCAAGCGCGCTCACTAGCGGTGATGTGGCTAGGGTGGTTTGGCCGGCATTCCTTGCTGATGACCCGCAAGGGCCAGATGATTCTGGCTTGACCTTGCAGGAGTTGGTATATCCCGGCTACATCCTGACCAAGACGCAGATGAAGGTCGCTGAAAATGAGATTTCCGAGGCTTCCCAAAAAACCGGGTCAAGGCCTGTGAGGCGGGCAGATTCTGCAGCCACGAGGAGGAGGAGAAATTCCGCCGTTTACGTAGCGAATGATGGGAATTTAGACGGATCAGAGCGCAAAGTGACGTAGATTCGTGTGTTTAAGCGACGTGAAGACATGCATAATGTAATTAATTAAAAATCCTGCCTCCGTAACTAATGTATCACGCATATGAGAATGTGTTTCTTCCCCCTTTCCCCGTTGAGAATATGCTTTGCCTTTACCATATTAATACATCCTGCAGCGTTGAATGGGGTGGATTTTTGCACCGTAAGATATAATTCTATTAGGATATAGGGTAAAAAGTCTCCTTGGAGTAGTATGGCATGTAATGGCGTTGCTAGCGTTGCTGACATTCGGTAAATGGGGTCACGTCTTGCATTTGTGTCCGACGAATATGTTTGATGGATGGGCTAGTCAATGTGGATGAGCTGTCCCCAGGCGCAGTCCGCATATAGCCAAATCTAACCTGAAGCCTGGTGACCCGAATCTTGATCATCAAGCTGGTACTGCCTCTCATTGCACATTTCTCTATCGACCAAGCTCTTCGTCGAGATCCTCCAGTTTTTGCTTCAAAATCGCGTCTATGTCTCCCAGCTCGTTGCTAACGTTGCATTACTGGATCTAGCTCAACGCATTTCTGGCCCTTGGTTGCTTGTTTCTAACCAGGCTGTTGCTATGACTTCACAACTTACGCCGCAGTCTCACGCCCACCAGCATCTAAAGCGGCATGTCAATGTCCTAGGCTCTACTCGTACGGTATGAGGTCACTTTTGGCTGATCAATGACGCTTCCTCTTCATCCTCTCTGTGGCCTTTTTATCAGTAGCGCTGGCTTCACACCTAACTGTTCTTGCCACTAGCTGGATATTTTGATGTAGACTTGCGCACCGTTCTTGCCAAGATAATTTGTTCCAATGAGCACACCAAATAACTGCTGCGAGTTCAGCACGCGTCGTTGGGTAGAGACATCATCATCATCATCATCATCATCATCATCATCATCATCATCATCATCATCATCATCATCATCATCATCATCATCATCATCATGTTATTGCAGTCTGTATATTGTAAATAAACATCAGAGTCCTCCGGCTTTCTCTTTGCACTCCCTTGCCACCGGTCCATTCAACGCCGCCGCCGCACACGCTCCATCTCGCCCTCACGCTTGCACTGGACGTTGAGCTCCAGACCCATGGTGATGCCCTTCCTTTTGTCCTTACCCTTCTCCGAACGCGGCTTCCGCTTAGCTCCGCCATCCGACCCTGAACGATGCTCTGCCGTGGCCTCCTTGACGGCCTCATCATCATCATCATACCGAGATGCCTGCATTTGGCCAAGCTGTGTCTTCACGATCATCTCCATCTGTCGCACTTGTTCTCTTGAGCTTTCCAGCAGCTGCACACATCTGTCTTCCATTCTGCTAGCCTTCTGCACTAGCGTACACAGCTCATTCGACACGTCACGAAAGCCACCTTGCATCTGCGCCAACACGGAATCCAACCAAAGCTGAGTCCATTCCTGCAGAACCTGCCCTGTGACCTCTCGAGCCACGTCCTTGATCCTATCGCACGATAGCGGTAGCCGCGCACCTAGGCACAGCACCAGTTGTGATTAGCGGCTTCCCGCCAATTTCCGTAGCACAGGGCCGGGTGCGCACTTACCACTAGCAGCAGTCCCACCGCGGCTGCACCCGCCGCTACCGTTGTAGCCGCCTGCCATCTCTCTCCTCATAGCCCCTCCCACTAGCCTCCGCAGCTCAGATAACCCCGAACAACCACCTTGGCGACTTACACTACGGCAAAGTTCCACGCTAATAAATACTGGGCATCAGAGCACATGAAGAGATAACTCAAGAGGAAAAGGAATGGGCTATCACCCTGGGATCAATCGTGATCTTATATACCCTAGAAAAAGTGGGTCGCCGCGTCCAGACACAAGTGGATAGCTTATGCCTTGGTTCTGTATGGTGGGCTGCTACTGCTCCTTTGTTCTAGAGGCGTGGCGGTTTCTTTAATCCTCCGGAATGAGGCTGTTTCCTTGTTCTGCGTGTGAGCGGAGATCCACAGGACCATGAACTCATGCACTACCAAGTCATGAGCCCCTGCCCCCTGCCCCCTAACCCCCCGCACAAGCATCGATAGAGACGCTGCCCCATATGAGCCTGAACAGATGCTTATTTGTCCACTGCAGTTGTAGCCTGACCATGGTTACAATACACTTTGGCCCCCTGTCCACCTTGCATGTCGTTGATCTTACACATCCACAACAATAGTGATCGACGAGCATCCATCTACGGAGGCCTCGTCACTACCAAATATTAATAATAACTATGATTTATTGTCTATTAGTTAGTTATATAAGAGACAAAACTGTAGGCTGGACCCTAGACATCTCTTAATATGGACGCACACCTATCTACCCATACCTTATCATTATTACCAAACACCCGTCCAATGAAACTGTCCGGCTCTTGCCGGAGCTGCATTAGTTCCTTGTACAGTCTATAAAGCTCCTCTTGCGGAGACAGCGTACAGTCACTGTTTCGTGGGTTCTCACGAGCTGTCTTTGCCTTGACCCACCCTAACTCACGGAGGACTTTATTGCTTACTCCCTTGTGCTCTGCCCATTCTGTTAGTGATCCTTGCGGAAATAACAAGCGTAGCTGAACCAAGCCCGGCGGGCTCAGCCTGGCCATACCTATCTTCTTCGTCATCTCCGAGATGCACAGTATCGAGCCATCGTCCTTGTCCCAAGGAAATGCATCCGGCTTGAGGAACCAAAGCATCCGAGTGACCATGTTCGCCGCCAGCAGCACGGGGTCTTTTCTTTTCGTTGCACCGCTAAATCTTCGCTCTCCCTTTGCTACCTGTGGTGTTACGGACGATGCTGCAAAGGTCAATGCCATCATTAGCATCAGGTCGCACAAGGGATCTCCCAGGCTCTTGCCGAGGCAAATCCGCGCTTGCTGGTAGTGTTCCAGCACCCTGTGATCGCCTTTCGCGAAAAGGATCTCGAGTTTGCTGAACCCCTCGTTCACCAGCCGAGGCACCTCTTCGAACGGAACCCTGCAGCCAAAGTCAATCTTCCGCCTTCTGTTTCGCTTTTGCGGTGGTCCCAGCAGCATTTGCTGTGTAGCCTCAAGAGCCTTCCGCTTGAGGCTTCCGGGTCGCGCCGCAAGCACCTCCGGCGCTGCCGCCACCCCGACCAGCCGAACGATCCGTTTGTGGGTCAACTTCTGCCGATGCCGTCCGGGCACCCATTCGATCCCCACGGACTGCATGGCGATTTCTATACCCTCCACCCATCGAGCCTTGGGTATCACTTCCGTCCTCGTGTGCTGCACTGCCGCTCGTAAGATGGTGAACCATGTCGAGTGTGCCGGCGCGAACCCTGCAGCCTTGGACGGGTCGCCACTTGCGAGTGCGCTATACACGTCTTGAGCAAAGTCTTGCCTTGCCATTGTCGCCGGGCCCGTGTTACCACGTCGGTCCCCGTCGTCACCGGGCATGATGCCGGCAGCAACCAGCCGCTCGAGTTTTCTTTGATGAGAGCCAGTGTCAGACAGATTTAGTATTTAGTGATGATCAATTTACTTCAGAATGCAATGCAAGCACCTTAAAGGACGGTGAATAGGGGGCGGCCGGGCGGGCTATTTTGCTTACTTCTGTCGGAAGGGATCGTCGCCATCTTCCCATTCCCGTAGCGCGGCTCCTGTCTTGGCTGTCGACTGGCTGCTGCCACCTTGCAACTCTTGCCCAAGCCTCCGATGGAGCTGGTGAACCATGAAAGTCTTTATTTCTGGTATCCAAAGCTCGCGAAACACCTCTTCCAGAAACCGGCCTGCTGACGCAATGCCTTGAATTGACCGGCCACCCAGTTCAGCAAACCACAGCTGACTGTGGCGATTTGAGGCCACGTCGCGGCCGTAATGATACGCCAAAGAAGCTACATGCATCAGCACCGGTCGGTCCTGCTTCAACTTTGGCCATTGATCTATGTGGATTTTACCATCACCATGGCGGATGTCCAGAATATCTGGACTAATATAAGGCCAGCCTCCTCTGCGCAAGCTCTCCATTGTTTCCAGCGCTCTAAACACTCTACAAGGCAACACGCGCGGGTGGCCTGTGAAGCAGAAATTTCCAAGACGATCTATTGCAGCGGTGCCCTCCGAAAGCGCTAGGCCGAGGCCCTTGCAGCCCTGGTCACGAAACCTCTGTTCCATCTCCTCAATGGCCAGCTCGAACACGGTGGAAAACGCCACAAGTATGCCTGGAAAGACCTCCGGCGGAAACCGCTTGAGGATCGGTGAGTAGTATTGCTTCTCCTGCAAGAAAAACCTCATCAGCTGGAAGATTGGGCGAATTACTGTGCGAAAGCTACGCTCAGCGCGAACCAGTCTTTGCACTCGAATGGAAACAACCTGCTCGAATCGAAAGGCGAATTCCTGCTCGGCGATGGCTGCCTCTACTCGGAGTCTTTCGCGCGCAAATGGCGTTGAATAGTCGGGGTTGTCTGGTGTCAAGCAGCCGCGGATTCGATCCAGTAGCTTCTTCTGCTTTGCTCGAGCCCGAGCTGAGCGGGCTATGTCGCAGGCCGGTATGGTAAGTGCCGCCGTTGCCAACCCTTGGCTTGCTAACAGGTCGCCGGATCTGTTCCGTACTTGCCTTTTTATGTTAGAGTACGCTTGGAAAAATCCGAAAGAGACCACGTCCGCGCCTTCGTTCTCGTAGCTCATGTTGTCCCTCGTGATGGCGAGCTGATTTCTCGACAGAAAGGCCGGCGGCTCTGGCGATGAAAAGTTGCCGTACGCTGGGTGGAACCCCAGTGGGAAGAAGGTGTAGTCCCTGGGGCTGGCATACTCTCTGCCTAGTCGGTTGCGATCCGCCAAAAGACAAACGGGTTGGCCTGCGCCCTGCGTGGCACCATCTCCGGCAATGCTGTCGAGGTTGATGGCGAGGGCATACGACACCGTGTCTACATTATCGAGCACGTACTTTTGTTCAAGCTCGGCACGGAGCTCTCGGAGCCCTTGGCTGTACAGGGCGTCCTCGGAGTGGTCGTCTCTCCTGGGCGAGCCTGCCCCGTCGCTTGGCCGGTGGTTCGTCGACGTGTGAGAGCTTGTGTTGGATGATAACCGCTCCTGCGTGCCCAGATCCTCACCATCTGCTGTTTCTCCGGCCCAAGGCGAACGTTCATCGCCCTCGTCCTCGACAGGAATATCGCGCGGTCGGACATGTGTTTCCGGCTCAAGGACCTGAATCTGCTCCGTGACGTCTATCTCGATGTTGGCTCCGTAATCATACGCATGGAACGCCGGTTGGTTCTCTGACCAAAACGGATCGTATGAGTGCCTCGCGGCAAACCTTTCCCATCGCTCCATAAATAGTTCTTGGAATGTTGTCCACTTCTTGAACGTAATCGTTTGGGAGTGCTTGCTGTTCAGGACCCATGATGGCTCGATCCCCTCCCCGAGGAGTGGGCTGGCCAGAAATACCTCCTTGATGTGTGATGCGAGAACCTCAGCATGGTGCTTTGCAAGGGCACTGCCGCACTGGAGAGATTGCTTCTTTGTTCTGCCCCCTGAGGCTGTACTGCGCACGGGGTGCATAACAATAAACCATATCTCCCGCGACGCGCCAGAGGCCAGACGGAAGGTGCGATTGCTCAGATCAAATGGCAGCTCTGGGTCGTGCTTTGAGCTGTACGGAGCCTGCCACTTGCTAAAAGAGATCTTGACATTGTCAAAGAAGCGCTCACTATGCCCCGTAATCGGCCGGCCCGGACGGCCCACGATGCTGAAGTAGTCGAGATAGAAAGCCGGGTAATATCCGTCGTCAGAGGTAGCGGCGGCCGATCCTGTTGATCTGGGGTGACCGTAATCGATCGTGTAGGGTTCTTGCAGGAGTTCTAAAGCTTTGGCTCCGTTGAAGTCCTCCTCGCGAGTTCTCGCGATGAACTGATGCACTAAAAGGAGCAGACCGCCATTGTTAGCAGCACACTCTTCAAAAAATGGGCAGATCCCGTGTGGAAGTTTCTTTCGACTCACCATTAAAGTGATATTGCCCAAAGTTAGGGTCAACCCTCCACGTACGTGACTGAGCCTCACCAGCCAAGGCTGCATCTTGGTCGTCAAGATTTCGGTCATTTAGGTATAAGTCATCAGCCGCACTGGGAGATAAATAGCCGCCTTGGCCGTCATCAAGATCCTCATCAAGCACTTCTGTTTCATATTCATATTCATCTTCGTCTTCGATTAGTTGACCTGCCGTAGTAGGCTCGTCGTTCCACTCAACGGGTGAAGAAGTCATGATGGGCAATGGGAGTCCAATAGAAACAAGGACAATCTTTTGCCACACAGAGGCTAATATCAATGCGCGAATAGGCCGAGCAATGTCCTAGAAGCCAAGCAATTGGCGGTTTTTAGCTAAATGCTTGTGGACCAATGCTTGTGGACGCATGCTCTAGTTGTGCGTTTTCTGGCTGCTAACGCGTCGCGCTCTCCGGTCTTGCCCCTAACCCAGGGTTTGTATAGGGTGCGTGATGGATATGCGGTGAATTAGTTTTTTTTTTTTTTTTTTTTTTTTTCATATTTCTTTTGGAACAGTCCTTCGCTGAAACAAAGTGATGTGATAGCAAGGATGTGTGGAAATTGGATGGCGTTCCGGTAAGCAGGGACCCTGGGCAGGAACCAGCTTTGATGCCGCAGTTGCCAGTATCATCGGTATCATCTACACCTGGTAACTCGGCGGTTTAAATCTTGTTGAGCTACGTGCATTTTATAATTCACTCCCCCGAAGATATTGCGCTGGGTTAGGGCCGCCATTAACTGTCCAGACTATAAATACTCTTCTTATTACTGTAGTAACTGCAAGTATCTAGGGTCAATAATACAATAATAATTCGTAATCATATGATAAATAGCGAAAAGACCGTAGTTCTATATGCTATGCTGCTTGCCCTACCCCCTTCATTTTTGCACGTTCTAATTCTGTAGTCCATATTCTCACGGATATAGGGTATCAAAGCTTTCATCTCCTGTTCGATGACTGAGCTGCCACTCTTTGCGTCCAGGCAGGACTGGTCGGCTTAGCCGCAGATTGGTTTGAGCAAAATTGAGCCGACGAGGTCTCACAACGGCCGCCTGCAACTGCCGCGTCCGTTATTTGTGGCTGAATATCACATCCCGTCTTCGCAGTCTTTTCAGACCCCCTGGCCAGCTTCGACGCTGATGGCAATGGGACCCTGCCGCTTGGAGTTCCTTGCCCGGGCTGTGCCCGCTCCGAAGTCGGTGATGATGTGACAAAAAGCAATGGTGACAGTGGCCAGGGCTGAGTCGGATTACTATCCTGTGACAAGATGGGCGATGCCACCGGCGTCAAGTCGCGACTGGGGAGGCGCGTCAGGAGATCAACACGCCTGTTGTAGTTTTCCGCCGCCAATTCAACCAGCTGTTTTGTCTCATCAGTCCACGTAGCTGTGTTTCCTGTAAAGGCGGGATGGTTGCTGAGTGCCATCTTGCATCGCTTCGCTGCCCACGCCGTGACCTGCTCATCAATTGCTTCGGCCAACTCTGCGGCTGCTTCTTTGCTATTGAGCGCTGGGTTTCCGACCACTTCTGGTACCTTTCCAATGTAGCCGCAGAAGTATCGCGTTAAGGCAGATGGTGTGGTTTCCTTAGCACCTTGACGCGGCTTTGACGCGTTCACTCTCCACCAAGGACGAAATCCTGGTCCGGCAAAATCGGAGACGACTTTGAGAAGTCCAATCCAGAACTCCCATACGAAGCGCTCTGCATAGGCTGCGTGACTTGTTGCTGCTGTCTCTGCAGGTGTTTTCTTTGTCGAACTCTCTCCTATGGTTTCCTCTGGTTCATCGTCTGTTTGGATGATTTCTGGGAGGATATCCAGGTACTCCCTAGCTCCCGGTTGCAGCAACTCGCTCATCTTATTGCGGGTGTATTCCAGAACCTTTCTTTCCAGCAAGATCGATCTTCTGTCCGCAGTTCCGGTATCGCCACCAGCTGCGGCAGACATACCTTCCAGTGCAGTCGCCAGATCTTCTCGCAGCAGTGGTTTGTTCTTCTTGTTTCGACTGTAAAGCGCAGTTGGGCAGCGGTTGAGCCATAGCACGACGTGCTCCATCACTCTGGTCATGGTACGACCATCGCTCTTTCCCGTCTTCAAAAGCTTACCGACGTCCGTGAAAGAGACTTCGGATTTGTTCTCGACCAGAAACCGGTATATATCCCGATAGCCTTGGTCGGGAACGGCCTCGAGGACCCCCTTCTGTCGATGCGTCGTAACGATCGGTTGACTGGAATCGACCCGTGGATTCTTCTCTTTATACATGTAAAAGAAGCGGCGTATCGTTTCGTCTGTTGGAACGTCTTCGTCACGGTTATCCGGTAAGAGCTTCGTTAGCTTATTCCAGTCGGCTTCGCGAATGTTGTTGACGTGGTGGTTTCCAGGCAGAGCGCTAAGCGTTTTCAGAACTCGGTTAAACGTGTGAAACCAGTACTGTAACCGTTAGAGAGAAACAATGCCAACGATCGGGCATAGATGTTGCCGTTGCAACCGAGTGCGGGAGAAGGATTGCGAACCTACATTGTCGATGCGACAACTGGCCATCCATTCCCAGGTCGATATATTAAATAGATCTCTTCCAACAGCGGTCTCGCACCAACGTGTGATCATAGGTCGCCATCTGTCATTGTCCCACAAGGTGAGTAGCCGGCTGATGGGAAACCGAGGTATGTCTCTAAGCTGCAGAATGTCGAGGACTATGTCTTCGTCGTTTACTTTCTTCCCACTTAAAAGGTCGCGGTCTTGCTGCGTTGCTAACACAAGCTGTGTCCATATCTGGCCATGACTGTCTGGCAATGACAGTCCGATACGGTTCGCTCGCAACCTGGCGAGGAGCCAATATGGCATGGCATCTGCGTAGTATTAGAAAGAACAGAACATGGAAATACCCCGCCTCATTGGCACATTGGCACACTGGATATCCAGCATGTCGGTGCTGACTTACCTTGATCATAGATCTCGCAGGTCCACCAGAGTGCTTCCTCGTGAAACCCATCCTGCTGTCCGAGCTCTTCTAGAGCTGCCCGACGATGCTGCCCAGCTATTATCTCTAGCCGCTCCTCAGGATTAACATCTGCCCAATCGTCAAACGGGAGTGGTTCTTCGCCAGTTCGACCAGCTCCTTGTAGATGCTCTTTCATCTTGTGGACGGATTCGCGGCGTCCAGACACAAAAAGATAGTTATCATATGCTGTCCGTTTCAACGCTTTATTTCTGAACGCAGAACATAGGTCTTGGACGTGATCGAAGTCCAACGATCTATTTTGGCCGATCTTCCACTCCGCGGTAAGGACCCTGATTGGAATTCGTGCGGTGGCGAGCAGGTACGGGAGTGCCTGCTGCCTCGCCGATTCAGTTTCCTCAATGTTGACGTTTTTCGTTTCTTTAACCACATTAATCCGATGACTTGACGACTTTCGCTGACTTTTTGTCGGCCGCTCGCTGGGCGGTGGCATCAGATTCGCACACCGTTTCATGGTGTTTTTGGTGTTGCACAATATAGAAGGAAAATTACAGGCAAAGCGCTTTTCGCCAATGCAAGGGACTGGGCAGATTCTTATACAGATGTCCAAGCCCCTGACGGGGAGCTGCGACATGGGCTGGCACCCTCCGGCTGTGGACATGGGTACTTGGCCCGCCAGGTTGGCAATTTCACCCCCAGGGGCGAAAATTGGTGACTGGTTAGCGTGGCTAGTTCTCGTCAGAAGCGGCCTGTTGATCCAGCATCTTGTTACCCACGAGCTTTAGGAATCTCGCCCCTACCGTCAGTTAAGTTTCCACTTTCATGATAATGGTTTCATTTATGCGCATCCGCTTTACGCAAGGAGCGGAACGCATGAGATGCAACCACAGACTCCGTAAGTGGAAAGAATTAGCCTTCCTCCATACAATTTCGCCCCTGGGGATGAAAGTGTATTAGCCATGGTGCAAAACGTTGCGTTGTATTATTACAGTTTATAAACTATGACCACCAGCACTTTCACCCCCAGGGGCGAAACAAGACACTATGATTCTAGCCCGGTCCCTCGCTGACCCAACATCCAAAGGCTGGAGAGCACACTACTATCAGTATTTATCTGCTATATTGCCAAGCCAAACATGGAATTATAGGGTAGCCCCACTTTAGGACCCAGATAGCTCGAGTCAGAGCTTCCTTCAGAAGCTCTTACTCTCCTTGTGAACAATCGCTTTATCCAAGTCGCACTAGACCTCGTCCGTGCTCTTGTACCGTCACAGTTTCCGTTAAGAAAGGAAGGGACTAGCAACCACTATATATATATGAAAGGAACAGTAGTGCCTGAGGCCTCTAGTGGCTCGTGTGTTCAACCTGTGTAACCTCTAGGTCATGTATCGGTGAGGTCCTTTGTTGGGCCTTTGTTGTTGTTGGGCCTTTTCCGTGTAACACTGGGATTATAGTAGTGTTCCGTGGTACGAATTGCATCGTCGCCGTCTCATCCCGGGTTATAAATCGAGGGAAGAAGGGAGCCAGGTTTGGCCTTAGTCATGCGCGCAACGATACAGGGGTCTTCAGGGGCTTTGACCAGGTATAAAAAGGGTCTGGTCATGTTTCCGGGATTTTCAGGTACCAACAGTTGTCATATCACTATCATCAAATGCATCGTATTTTCCGCTGTGGAATTCTCACCCTGATAAAGCTGTCAAATCCAACAATTAGCTAAAATTGGGGAAAAACTATATTTCAATGTTGCTAGAACTACCTAGATATAATGCTGGTGTATTATGTCCCGCATTGTACGTAGTTCGGGCTTGTGGGAGGGATCACGCCATAGGCACAGTACTTGACAACCGCAGTAGTCTTAAACGATCTACCTCGTTTATGTCTTATTAGTAATTACATCGCGCAATAAATCGGTTATGCCGAAGTGTTCTTTTATTAGCATCATGCCCTTGCAACCGCCAAGCCAGGCACGCTATTACAAGCCAACCCTGTAAGTTTAGCCATAAATGACCTGACAAGGAAGTTTGTGGGGGTTACATAGAGGAACCTTTTTAATGAGAGATTTTTTAACGTATTATCAGGCACTTTCCCCCTCTATATACTTTTATAATAACTACCTTTTCGGATTGAGGGTCTCGGCAGGGGTCGCCAGGGCTTCAACAGGGTATAAAAAGGGGCAAATCTTCAGGGTTTTCAGTGGGTTCAACAGAGACTTTCATCATCATCAATATTGAGACCGCCAAAAGCCTGCCCAATAACTTCAAATTCCGCTGGGTGAATTGCTGTAGTATTTCCAACAATGTCACACCTGGCTAAAGGTTCAGGAGTTGACTTATATTGTATGCAACTTTGCCACAAAGCCCAAGGTTATCCCCTACCGTGGTATAAATAGTTCTGGGGAAGCGGCTATCCGCGCTATGCGGTCATGACAGTTGGCTAGTCATTTTAATAACAACTGATCCCGTTCGGCATGCCGACTATTGTCTCGAGGCAGTCGCGTGGTTGCATAATCAGGCTACTGCAGTAATTCGTACTGGCCGTTATGCGGCGAATCTAGACCATGGATTCACGGTGAAGAGTAATATGAAACATGGGCTCGTAGTTCCAAAAGTCCCATATTTATTTGCCTATATATACGTATGCTTCAACAGTATCTTGGCTACTTCATCTTGACTTTTCCATCTACATTTCTAGTCGAGTACAAACTCTCACGTATTGCTTCTAATCTGACCTGTCTTGATTTTATCCGCAGACTCTAACTATGAAAGTCTCTATTACATTCTCAATATTGATTGGTAAGACTTAGCCTGTTTCCTATTGCTAGCAATGTTCTTTTTCAAGTATGACTTGGGAGTTCCCGGAGTCAAGGCAGATGGGAGTCACCTACCAAGTTGATAATCCTATCGACTATATAACTTCTCAACATCAATGGGGGCGGGGTCTATCATTACTATTATTGCACTTGGACTCACTCTGCTCTTTAGCCCTAGCCCAAGCAGCGACGTTTAAGGCTGATATTAGAGCCGATAGCAACCGCGACGGCAAGGTTGATACCGAGGGATCATCGGATCTAGGAGAAGGGAAAGAAACCTGGAGTGAAGAGACCGGTGCTCTTTTCCTTCCCAATATTGGCGATACTTTAGACCGGTGCCGCGGCCTATATAAGAATCAGGATGCTAATTCGGCCTTGGTGAAATGCAACGACGCTTCCGATGACATCCAACTGGCATCTAAATACCTGGCTCCTCTACGGACAGTCCCTATTTCGGGTCTTAGTTCATCAGCAGTCGGCCGGATCTCAGTATCGGATCCATTAGCCCGTAAGTGCGTCCGCATCTTTCAACAGGTGCCGGAGACAGAGGACCCTTTTGAGGGTATTTTTCAGAAGCCAGACAACAACTGGCAAATTGTTGACGAGAAGAAAACCTTTTCTGCCACAGAGCTTGCCAAGGGGCTGCAGCTTGGAATCGACGCCCGCGGCCCACGAGGTCACCTGGTGGCCGAGATCGATAACAATGGCAATTCCAAAACCGACAAGGTTCACCCATGGGACGGACGTGTAACAGTTCAGTTTATTGTGACTGACGGGGAGACGAATTCTACCGACTCGGTCATGTTACGGGTCGCTCCCTTGGTTACGCAGAGTACCCTGCAACGCGTTACAAAGCTTTTCGCCTTTAGGAAGAGGGATAGACCAGAATTAGACACATTTGATGGACTTGAAGCCAGCGCGAAGAAGGCCGGAATCGAGGATCCAATCCAAGAAACGATTGGAATAACGGACTTCATCCAAGACCTCTTTGAAACAATGCAGGCTAGCATTCCCGGACCAGACGGCACAGTTATTAGCTTACCCATCATTCTGCCAGCACCGATGACAAGTGGTTCATCGAAGGGAGCGTGGCTTGTGGCCAGCCAGATTCGCTCTACCGGAGTTGGCATGGTTACAGACGTACAGCCCGAAGGGTCAAACGAAGAGACGCTTGATTCCATGGGAAACTTGGAAACGATCCCGCCCTACGAGTTCAATGGCAAGAACTTCTCGGCCGGAAGAATAGTCATGGGTGCCAACGAGACGGCGGGGAGGGTGCCACTATCATTGCCCTTTCTTCAGGCCCAGGAGATGCAGGATCCGCTCCTTATAGACACGACGTGGCTCGAGGTCCAGCATGTGGATGAGTTTCTTCAGTTCCTGCCGGCCAAGACATCCAAGACGTCTCGCAAGTGGCGCGTCATGGTTAGTGATCCGATGGCCGCCCTCGAGATCTTGCAGCAAGTCCAGGCCGAGGGCCACGGCAATGACTTGTTTACAAGCCGCCCGCCTACCAAAAACAGGAATCCTTTCACGGTAGACCGGCTCTTGGGCGACGGCTCACTTGCAAAGACAAACGAAGAGTGTGCGCGACGCATTCAAGGGACCCTTGACATGCTCAAGGCCGAAACCGGCATCACGGAAGACGAAATCTTTCGCGTTCCGGTGCTATACATCAGAGTCGATGAGCCGAAGATTCCATCCAACGGAGATTTCCAGGTTGGGGCCGCATACCCCAACGCCGTCAATGGCCTTGTCTTGAACGACTCACTCTACGTGGCACCGAAGCAATGGGGCTGGCTCAACGCCACGGGTACAGACACTATGCAGTATGCCGTGCAAAAGGCGTATGAAAAGGCTGGCTACAAGGTCGACTTTGTAGACGACTGGGATCTTCACTTGCGGAAGGGAGACATTCATTGTGCTACAAATGTCTTTCGTGAACTACCGGGGCCCATGCCTGCGAGACGATACGAACGCACGAGACGGAACGAATATAGTGTGGCTAATAGACAAACTTGAGATGGACAGCCCCGAAATACCGTCGTCCGGCAGATTTTTAGATTAGCGGCACCAGGATATATATATTCGACCAAGGTAGTGCGAATTTATGCCGGGGTTGTGTGGGTGTACGAACGAAGAGTAGTATAGTTTCAGTAGAATTTATTATTTAGTCTTTAGATAATAAAGAAAATTATAGCCTCGAAATACTTTATATTAATTTAAAGTATACTTAGCCTTTTTATTAAAATTAACGTTAAAATTAAAGCCAAGTGTCACGGTTTCATCCACCCAACTCGGCGACAATTGACGCCGCTTTAGGCGGCACTGTGGGGCATCCCTTCGCACCCACCCCCCCAAAAAAAGAGTCCAGGAGAAGGTAGCGTGCCAATTTTTGGCCCTGGCTCTCACGGCAGAGCTGCCTGGGACGCCAGTTAGTTGTATTACTGCGCCTACTCCAGCACCTATTTCTAGTCACCTTCGTTACTGCCGACCGACGTCCATAAATACAAGCCGCATGCCTGCTCTATTCTCAACTCATTCATTTCATATCCCTTCTTCAAAGTGGAAGGAGGAGATTTCATTTGTCCTCTTTTTTTCTGCGGAATTCTACTTATTTAGCACCATGACGTACAGGGAGCTGCATAATGATGTTCTGCAAGCTCTTGAAGTCGCTGCTTGGGGACGCCACAGAGCCACTCTAGCTCGCAAAGAGACTCGGAAACAAGCATTGAGTGCACACGGCTACCATCGCTTGCAGAGGCAGCTGAACAAGAAGACATTTCTTGCACCAATAGACGCAGACACTACAAAGGCCAACATTTACTACATCAAGAAGAAGTTCATGAGGTGAGCTGAAACTATGGCTCGTTCAGTGGCACATTTTACTAACAAGCTACTAGGTTCTGCCGAGAAAAGCAGCACGGCAATTGGAAAAATGCCATCAAGTGGCAATACTGTAATAAGGGTCTGATAATGACGTTTCTCTTATGGATTTGTGAAACTTATCTTCAGCCCAGGAGAAAGCAATCCAAGAGAAAAATAGTCAATCAGTATTGGCGGGACTTAATGCTTTATAGACGCTCAAATGAGGGTAGGGTTGTCAATGCAAATGATTGCGAAGAGATTCAAAAGGCATGTGTACGCCTCGTGGTTGAGGCAAGAGCACACCTGGACTGACTGCTGATAGTACATCAATGGGCACTTGGCTGTGGCATTTAATTTAGACGATCAGCCAAGTTCTAAGCCGGTCATGGGAGTTGATGACCTCCTCCTAGGCTTGACGCACCACTGGTGTCGGGATAGGAGTGTCTTCCCAACCGAAGGCGACCGTCTTGACCTGTCCGCCATAATGCTTTTCCAGTCTTATACAGCCTGCCGGCCGGCTGAGCTTGTGGATGGTACAAAGCTCAGGGGAGGAAAAGATCCAATGCTTGACGACGAAGACGACGAAGACTCAGGAACAGAACTATCTGTTGATCGCTCACATATGACTAATCTGTCTCCCGAGATACAAATGATACTGCCACACAAAGAGCACAAGCCGGAGGAGTTCGAGTCAGAACCAGGAGACGCAGTATTCTCTGAGGTTGACGCCTTTGACAGCAACGACACAAGCGACACCGACGAGGACGACGCGGAGAACAGTGACGATGGAGGCCCAAATATTATTGGCAATAACGTCAAGATGGGTGGAACACAAGCTTCTCTCCCATGCAAGGGCGCGGGAAGTGACGAGGTCGTTACTGAAACTATCCGAAAGCACAAAGCTCTTTGCTACGAAGATATAGTGCTTTGGATCGTTCAAGACCCTAACCAGAGGGGTCGAGACGTGTTAGCAATGGAGGTGTTCTTTCGATATCATAAAGGCGCCGACAGAAAGCCAAAACCGTGAGTCAACCTTAAATCGAAGACCCCTGTATTGGTACACTGGCGTCTTCCTCTACAGTACTATCTTCTTGTTTCGTGAGAATCCTTTGCCAATTCTTTGTCCTATAAGTCATCTATTAGCTCGTGCCATAAGTGATGATGCTATAGAAGTAGACGGATTTAACCACGCCGCCCCGCTCTTCTCAAGTCATATCCGCAGAAAAGCGATAAAGGTTCATTGGAAGCCATCAATTCTAAAAAAGCCGGTTTTTCGAAGGTCGGTCCGCACTGCTGCCGGATGGGTCAAATCCGAAACAGAGACGATGAAATATTCTGCATATGCATTCTACCTTGACAGGATAGGCTGCGATCTCGGCTCGGAGGAAAAATGGACATCTTATTGTTTTCGTCGAGGCCATGCAAACGCTCTGCTTGGCGTTGCTCCCGATTCCATTGTGGATCAGGTCATGAGGCACGATCCCCTCACTGGATGCATGCAAAATGCATACCAAAACTGTCGGATAGGATTCAATACGCAGGACGCATTCCTCGAAAGAGACCCGTCTGCCGACGGTCTTACACGAGCCTTCACACATATGAGCATCAGATGCAATCCTGAAGTTCCTAAAGAAATACCCAAAGCGGAGCTGAACATGTCGGATAATGCCTCTGTAGACTGAAGTCGCAGAGCTTGGTGTAATGACTGGGTGTCATAGCGTCGGCTATCATGACTAAACTTAGCCGAAAGTTAGATTCGGACGAAAGGAAGTTTTTTTTGGTATTAAAAAGAGAGCTGCAGACGGAGTCTGCAGCACTCGCAACAACAAGAATAATGATTTTTATGAACAAGCTTAGTTAACATGAGTCTCATAACGTGACAGAACAAGCTGCCTCCTGATCCCAAAGTTGTCAGCCTTGCGAAACAGATTCGTCAACGGGCGTTTTGTATGAGGCAAGAGTATGGTTTCATTAAGTATGCGCCGAAGGTGGCTAGAGAAGAGTATCAACAACTGCGGAGAGATCTCAAAAACACTGAAAAAGCCTTTCGGGCTGATATGACGAAAGTATATCAAGAAGCATGCCGTCGGCGCATTCATAACGAGGAGCTCCAGAAGCAGCTGAATGGGTTGTCAATAAACTCAATAAACCCTAAGCTTGGCGAAGAAGCCAAAGCCGAGCCTAGTGTGCAGCATCAGCTAGCAGAACGAACACAGTTGCAAGCGTTACTGAGCGACTTCAGACAAGACTTGAGTATAAACGCCCTCACAGACCGCAAGATCCGGGCCGTTGACCTCATGGTTCGTCTAGCATCTCGCCGTGAGGTGCGTCCTCCGGTCCAATCGCCATCCACGTCATCCTCACTCTGTGGAAGTAGGATTCGCCCGGGCTTTCCCGTCATCAAAGCTGCCGTTCCCAAGATCGAAGTCAAGGAAATACCCCTTATTCTTGGTAGAACACAGTGCATCTTTTGTGTGGGCGAAGAGCGGCTCCCATACGCCTCGCGCATGCGCTCATTCAAGCGCGTATCTCATATGATGGACCACGTGGAGAACGTGCATCTTAGGCATGAGCGCGACAAAGGAAGATTCGTTTGCCGCCATCCACAATGTGCGCTTTTTGGTGACTTCTTAACCAGTTTTGATGCCTTCAAGAAGCATGTGCAACAGGTACATGGCGTTAAGCTTCGGGAATGACCAGCTTCGCAAAAGTCGTTCCGAGACTGACCTGGAACGGACAATGGAGGTAGTAGAGATGGCACGCCAGATAACTTATGGTATTGAGCCTACGCCCAAACTTGCGTCATTTGATTGGTGCTCCCAGCCTGTGGAGATGCAGGTACCGTCCCTCATCGCACCATGGAGCACGCCCATCCTTTTCAAATACTTACATGCTATTAATAAACATGTAATTAGTGATAAATACCTTAAGCTCTGCATTATTCTAACTGGCATCCCGTCCTTCAGGCCCAAGGGTCGCTCTTCACGCCTCAAACATGGTCATTTATACCGCGCACTAAGATAGCGCTGGTCACCAAGGCGTGCCCCACCAAATGTCTGAGAGCCCCTTTTTCTCCCCTGCACCGCGAGCCATGCATGGCCACCAGCTAAAGAATCATCATGTACCACCCAGTTCGTCGCTTTCTCCAAGCACCCGTTCTCTAGTACTTCTACCCCATCAAGTGATAAGTTAGCAGTTAGGGGCCTGACATGCTCAATCATATAAATGCAGAAGTCTGTGTCGGCGGTGCATACCTCACTCATGAGCTTATCTAGATCTCATAATTATTCCCCGGAGCACAATGCCGACTCAAATTACCAATGATGACGCTGCCGAAGCCAGAGCTTTAGAAAACGATTTCTATAGAGCTGGCAAGCTTTTCGCAGGTAAACTATCCTCCACGCACGTAGTCTCGCAATGTTTTAACATCTTCTCGGCCGAAAAAGCATACACAAAACCGGCAGCTCTCGCTGCCCATGACTCGTCACCTGTCTCTAATCTGTCGGCAGTGAGATATGAGATGGGTGACTATAAGGGTGCCATTGCTCACATCAAGGAGGCAATATCACTCAGTGTCCATGGGGCGGACGACATCTCCAAGAAAGATAAGCTATACAGCCGACTGGCCAAGTGCTTCTTGTACCTGCTTGACTTCGACTCTGCTGAGGATGCCATGTCCAGCATTGGTAATAGTCATCTCCGAACCGAGCTATACAAATCGGTTGAATCGGTGAAGGCCTTATGGCTTGAGGTCCCCGACGAATCCGTTCTCAGGAGACAAATCCTTGACCAGATACCACAGTATAAGCCATGCCTGTATGTTAGCCCCGTTTCCAGTGTGATTATCCCATTGATTGGACATCCAGCCAAGACATACCAGAATATTACTGCGTGGGCCACGACCACGTAGAAGCCTTGCCCGAGCCACTTGGAATGAAAGCCGCTGAAAAGGCCGGACATCTCATTTTTCTTCGCCGGCAGCGGAGATGAACGCAACCTCTTTTCCGCGTCACTACAATGGCCTGCAAGGATACTGAAATGCAGAGTCCTCTTTTCCGAAAGCTCCATTTCACTGTACTGGATCTGAAGCCGGCGGCATTAGCTAGGCTGCTCATCTTATTTCGTATGATGGTTCAAGTTGGCACTGAGATTTCGGAGGAAGTTCCCGATGCTGCGGATTGTTTTCTGGTTATGGCCTATATCTTCAGCTGCCAGGTTATTCCACCGTTCGTCGAGGTTAAACTACAAAGCAGCATCAGAGAGCTTATCAAGAGGCTTGAGGGTGAAGATGCTGCCCTTCCATTTACTTACGTTCGAGAGCACGATCGGAAGCCTCTCATTCGAGTCCTTCACCAGTGGCAGCAGCCATGGGAAGGGATGTCTAAAGTCACGGATGTCCGAAGATTTATAAAACAAAAACACTTGGAAGGTGGGCTGCGGATGGTGTCTTATTTTGGCCAACACCTGGGGATGGACCTACGGCAGAAAGAGAAGATTTCGAGAAATTTACGACTTTATTGCCACCTCCGGCGGTTGTGAATCGACGCGAGCCATCCCTTATCCGCCCTCTGGCAGAGTACTGGTCAACAGGCAAGAGTAAGGACCTATTGCAATACATCGATTCAAATTGGAGAATTAACAATACACTCATCGACTATGACTTCGCGAACAGAAGCCAGGAGCAGGGGGATGAAAGATCCCACCCGCTCGAGTTTCATCCATTGGAAGTAGCCGAGTCAATGGGTCTTCTGGAACCCACTGAGAAAGCCAATCTTAACATACCATACCATGCTGAAGATGCTGCTTACTTCGATTGCAAGACCATGGTCCCCGGTACTAAGCGTGTGAACCACCCCCCCCTTTTTGGCCCCCGGGGGGTCGATTCTTGCTGTCTAGGGTCGTTTTGATGGGCGAGTGGGGGCTATGCTCCATCGCCGTGACTGATGATTCCGATGACAGTCGGGTTGATAAATCAGCCGACCTAGCAGCCAGACATCGGTCCGTCGCCGCAGTTCACCTCTTATGCATTAGCATCAAAATTCAGCGGCGTCCATTTGTATTCGTCGACATGCCCGTATATATCCACGCTCTTCGGGCCATCATCCGCGTCGTCGCTGAAAACGAAACCATCATCAACCTCGCAGTCAATATATTTCTTCTGGATTTCTGCCCACGTCATGCGAGGACAATCTTTGCGGATGTCGCCAATTACCGGTAGATAAGGCGACTGCTTCCTTTCCTGATAGCGAACACCTTTTCCGCGCTTCACAACGACCATAAGCTCCTTCGCCTTCTCCCCGCAGGACATGATTGGGGCATATTCCTGCGTTGCAAAGGCTGCTGCTTTACCTTTTCCCGGTGGCGTCTGCTCGAAAAGCACACGCGTTCAGGGATGGACATCTTACGAACGGGAAGCGAGTCGATAGATTCATTCGATGCCAAGTCTTACGAACATCGTATCGAATGCCAAGCGTTCGATTCTATGTCGAGTCTGTCACGGACTCATTCGGTTCGCAACGAATCTACCACTTGTGCGCTCCATTCGCATCGAATGGCGTGGCTCCTCAGCTCTCGATTGGTTCGATCGAGTCGATCGATCTGGGGGCGCATAGGCTGTATGTTTTATCCGTATATGATGCGTAATCCCAATTTAAACGCGGTGTCGCGTAAAGACGCGGCAGAGCGCGACAGGAACCGTGTTATACCTCCGGAACCACTGAGGCGTTGACGTCATTGTATATTAAGGTAGTAAGTACATGTAGTTCGTTGTAAAATGTAAGCATCAGAACGTAGAATTTATCTGTAACGGGCTCAGTGTCCACTCTCACCTTCAGCGCAGGCCCAGCCTAAGTGGGGTCCCTAACAACGGTCTACAGAGCTCTACTCACCAGCATATCCTTTTCTTTATACCAAACTTATCCTAATTGCCTAACTATCTGCCAATATACTCAGCTCGGACAGTTACAACGATAGGCCCAAATTAGACCCCGTATCAGTATTGGTGGCAATACTGTTTATACCCCGTAACGATACACGGGCCGTGACCGGGGCACGTTGAGGGCCTATCGATACATCTGATGTTATGAAATACCAGGGCCACCATGTAGAGGAGGGGGGATTGTCGGGTAGCCTCTAACATCCCCTACCGCCCAAGTATAGGGTAGGCTCACTGCGACGCGACAATTTCCAGCATGCCGGGCAATCATAGCAGTATCAAATGATTGCAAGCCAATGTACGTCACGTATTATGTTGCCCTAGCTATCTAGTTCTCTCTAGGGAGCCGTTGTCCGAGCTGGTTTGGCATGAGGGCTTGCATCGCTTTGATTTGAAGGTTACCTACATAGGTTTTCGGCTTCTCTTCATCATTTGTCACTGGTACCAAGAACCAAACCCGCTTCACCTACAACTCAAAGTGTTAGCGACCTCATCCCATTGCTGCATTGTCATGATGCCAGATTTTGGAGTCCCAAATGTCTCTTTTCCATCTCACTGGCGTTAGATAACAAACGGGCTCAAGAGTCCCTCAAAAGTCCACGTGGAGATGAAACTGCAGAGAGTGGCGCCTGCCCAATAGGGGCACTTGCCGCGAGATGAGACAAGGAATATATGGAACGTGGCTTGCTGCACGCCAGCAGTCTTGGGGGCAACGGTGCTTCCTGTACCAATGACCGGGACTGGAGTACAATGCTTCTTTACTCGTCATCTTCACCCGCGTCAACTGAACGCGCCAGCCAGCAATCAACTGACCGCCGGCTACTGCTCGTTGGGTCCAGGATGTATCAACTCCAACGACACTGGTAATTCACGCGTACGTTGCGTTGACTGCACCATGATGTGCGCGAATATCGCGTCTCGTTACCTACCCGTGCCCATCAGGCGACGGACTGATTTAAGCCCATTGCCAGCGCAGCAGCAGCCGCAGCTGACATGGCTTCCAAAAAAGCTCGGCAAAATCCTTACCTTATGACCGATCTACACGACTAATCACCTGAACCACGATGTTCTCGGGGCCTTCTTCTTTCAGTCATTGAGCCAACTTGACGAGTCGCCGCCATGTGAGGAGCACTCCTCTTCGCCTGCCGTCTCATCTTCGGGAGTCTCCTTACCAACAACACCATCACCGCGTCCTCGTGGTACTGCCGTCGACTTTATCGCAGTCAATTGGTCACTCTGGGGTCGCCAGGAGTGGGCAAAATGGCCCGGATTTGAACGCTATACTGGCGGCCAAGACACGAGGGCATGGTGGCAGCAATATGGGTATCGAGTTGAAGACCGCTCTACCTCACGGCCTGGCAATAAGCTGAAGTGGATCTGCGCAGATTGCTTCGCCCGAGGCTTTAAGAAGAAGTCGGATTTCTGCTTCGTCTGCTCCACAGGGGCCTCTATCAAGAAACACCTTCGCACAATCCACGGCATTTTTGTATGTACCATGGTCCACGGTGTGACGGCAATGAACCGCGCTGACATGAACAGTCTCCCAAGGAAGCTGATAATTGCGGGGGAAACTCATTATTGCATAACAGGACTATCACACGCTTCCTCGATGCCGATTTCAGTAATCCGAATGATCAGTTTCTCATCAGTAACCTGCGCGGACAATTCAATATTAAGGGTCTTCGGGTTCTGCTTCTCGACTGGATTACATATTACAACTTACCGTTTGAGATTGTAAATACTGAGCGGTTTCAGCGCATCCTCCTTTACGGCAACCCATTGCTCGACAAAACCCATATCCCCTCTGCGAAGACTCTTTTTCGTATGCTCGAATCTGAGTATAGAGGCGCCATTGGACCAGTGACCGAGGTATTGCGGAATGCTCGATCCCAAATACATTTTTCGTTCGACGGCTGGACGTCGAAATCCTACGTGTCATTCCTTGGGATCAACGCGCAGTTTGTTGATAGCGACTTCGCCCAGCACCGAATCCTCCTTGGGCTTCGACCCCTTAGCGGGCGACATACTGGCGCATGTCTTGCTGATGAGGTAGCGGATACGCTTGCATTCTGGCAAATCGATGATCCTGAAAAGATCGGGTACTTTACTCTCGACAACGCAGCAAACAATAATACGTGCATCAAGGAGCTCGCATTCGAGTACGGCTTCTCTCCTGAAGAGCGACGAATCCGATGTGCTTGCCATGTCATCAACCTCAGCGTGCGGGCCACGCTCTATGGTTCCAAGCGGGACAATTTGGCTGCGATTGTCGCAGCTGATGGCGACGATGAGGACGATGGGGAGGAACGGGTAGATCAAGCTATTGACGAGGTGCTGGATGGAGAGTTGAAAGATGACGAAGACGAGACATGGCCCGGCGTTGCTGTTAGTAACCCAACCGAAGACTTCACATCTTCCCACCCGGCTCCAGAAGAGATTAATGGCACCACGTTCAGGGAGTATAGCCGCAGCGGCGCAGCGGGAATGCTGCATAATATTGGGCTTCAACTGCGAGGGAGCCCAGAATTGTATGAACAATTTCTGCAGTCTCAACGCAAAGAATCCGGTAGGGAATCAACGCTCCACTGGGTATTTAACAATGCCACCCGATGGGACTCAGACAAGCGCATGATGGAGAGAGCTCTCCGCCTCCGTCCGGCACTTAATACATTTTTCAATGACGTTCAGAACCGCTGGGAATCTGAGGGTGCTTGTGAGAACACCAAGCCAGCGGTTCTTCAGTATCGGCTAAGCGGGTACGACTGGAAGGTTATCGAGATGCTGGTCAAGCTTCTAAAGCCTTTTGAAATTGCCACAAAGCAGCTTCAGGGCAGCGGTGTTCCCGGTGAGAGATCGACCTGTGGCAGTTTCGACGAGTATTTCCCTGTTTTCGAGATGCTTCTTGACCATCTCGAAAGTGCCATCGAAGGCACGATCTATGAGGAAATGGAGGACCCGGCGACCAAGAAGAGGACTGATGTCGAGGTTGCCATTTACGAGGGACTTGATAACAGAACTCGGAGATTGTTCAAGGTTTTTATTAAACTAGGGTGGAAGAAACTTCACAAGTACTATGCTCTCCTGACGAGTGGTGCATATGCGGGCGCCGTTATCTTTAACCCCGCGAAGAAGTGGCGTTTTCTTGACCAACTGTGGTCTCGAATCCCTGCTCGTAAGGCGCAGGGTTGGCGAGCTGACTACGAAGAGAAGCTCCTGCAGATCTGGGAGAACAATTATAGGGGACGTGATGTTGGTAATATCGCCCTTGACACAAGCGATGAAGCCCCAATGGATTACATCGAGCGCAGGCTTGCAAGGAGCACCGCCAGCTCGACATATGGCAAGAATCCACTTAGCGCCGCCTCCCACCCCCGCAAGACCGCCCGAAAGTCGAAACAGACGACCGTGGAGACAGCGATGGATGACGAATATTCCAGGTACTGTGCTGAGGATATCGTCAACAGTCAGTACTATAGGAGCAGACCAGTCGATTGGTGGAAAACCAACGCCTACCGCTACCCTCGGTTATCCATTATGGCTGTTGATATGCTCAGTATCCCCTCATCGTCTGCAGAGAGCGAGAGGACATTCAGTAGTGCAGGATTGATGACGGCACCGTTGAGAGGCAGGTTGGCCAGGGAGATAGTGGCTATGGCTCAGTGTATCCGCTCATGGAGTAAGGCTGGGATCTACACGCCTTCGCTGCCCTTGTTTGAACTAGGTGATGATGAATGGGTTGGTGTATTGGCGTCACTGAAGAACGGGAGCGACCCCTGATATATAGTCCCTATTTTCAATGAATTGATTATCCTCCGCAACATCTGTTGATTCATGTGTAATGGGCTGGGCCAAGCCAGGCTTACGTACTCATGAAACCATGGGAAGACACGCTCCGTGTTTCTTGCTCCATGATGTACTTCAGGAAGCTTGTAAAAAGAGCCTTGACAGAGCACTGCTGGCCGATACACATGTCACGAATCACGATAGTTTGTGGCCTCCATTTTGACAGGCATTAATGACTGCTCGATCGAATTCGCTTCGAGTTCGAGTCGAATTTCATGAAGCCTTGGCATCGACTCGAATGGCTGTTGCATGATTCGATGTCGAATCTATGGGACACGCGCTAGATTCGAAGCGAATCACATATGACTGCACTCGAGTCGAACGCCAGGCCGTCGAATCGAGCAGCACCACTGGGCATTCGATACGATAGATTCGTAAGATGTCCATCCCTGCACGCGTTGCTTCGTTAATCACGGAGCAGGTCTCGCCAGCCAGCGTAGATCGATAAATAGTAACCGACGGTTGATTTTCGATACCATCGCGGCTATTCATGACACTAACCCAGTGAGCTAGCTATGGCTTGCGCTGATACCGCTCATTGAAGTGCTCGTCGTTGAAAATGTCAGGCGGCTGCGCGTATCCGAGTAGTGATGAACCGTGGGAGATAAATCGTAGCTCCTTCCACCCCTCGCCATACTTTATGAGAGTATTCAGGACATCGTAGCTGACGGATTCGCCGTACATATTGAGAACGGTAAAGGTGTCGAGTTGCAAGCCAGGCAGAAGCTTCAGAATGTGGACCAGGCGGTAATTGTAAGGGAACGGCCCCACTTTAGGACATAGCTAGCTCGAGTCAGAGCTTCCTTCGGAAGCTCTTACTCTCCTTGTGAACAATCGCTTTATCCAAGTCGCATTTGACCTTGCTCGTGCCCTTGTACCGTCACAGTAATAGACATCCTCATCGCCAAAAGAAAGCATCAAAGTCTCCCCTCGAATTCGCAAGTGGCGGATCTTGGATAATGTTGCCATAGAAAGCGCCGCCAATTTTACCATCATAGTTTCGGTGTCTTCGAAGCTGAACAGAACCTGGCCAAGCCAGCTGTCTCCAATTTCAGTTCTCACGCGGCGGCAAGTTCTCAACAATGCGAGGGAATTAGGAGCAGGAGTAATTCTTATCTCTGCAATTCTTCTCACTGGTCTTCTGCCGTGCGAGACTCTGGTGCTCAGGAAAAGGTAGCCGTATATCGAAATTCGCAGCTCTTGCGGCAGTTGGAAGAACCAGCTCGATTCCTGGTCATTTGCTGAACATAAGGTAGAGTGGCCACTAGGATTCTTCCTCGATTTGCCTTTGGTCTTCTTCTTGCCCGTCATGATCACTGTGGCACACGGCTGGAAGGGTTCAACTCGCTGCGATGAAAATGGTTCGCTATTTGAACGCGGGGAGAAAGGGGCAAGCAATCGACGGACCTGCCAGTGATACGCCCCCACTTATTTATGGCTCCTCCCAGTTGACCAATTGGACCACGGACACGGATTTTATTTCGCCCAGAGGGGTGTCCACGGAGGACTCGTGCAGGTTCTTGTTGAACTGATTGTGGAGCTCAACTGATTGTGTAGCTCATAAAATACGATTCCCTGCCTCGTGACCAGATCACTACAATAACTGCATTGTGGAACAGGTACGTACCTGAAGTTATTCGTGGGTACTCTCCTCAGCCTTGCCAGGGACTCAATACCTATCGTGTAAAGCCGTAAGCCGCAGTAAAGTCGGTTATATTGGACGAACTGAGAAGGGTATGTAACGCCACACAGGGCGCCCAAGAGCTAGATGTGGTAGCCCGCATGCAGAATCTCTCTTGAGAAAATGCATGCGGAATTCACCAACTAGCCCACGACGCGAGACTTCTTGGGGCTATATCATCGACCTGACTAGCGGGCATATCCAATCGCGAACAATTCGGGGAGTCTGCATTAGAAAGGACATCAGGACAGCAGTGTAGGAGACGGGCTGCAGATGCTATGATCTTTGTTCCTAAAACCTTGTTGTGCGATAGTCTCATGGGAGGGAAAGTTGACGGGCCACAACCATAGTTGCAGCTCAAAAAGCGCCAGGTGATGCTGGTTAGAAAGAAGAAAGAAGGAGGCTGATATATCCTGCGATTGGTCGCGTACCTGCCAAATGGATGTTTGTGTCAGATGAAACAGGGAGGAATGCAATGAAAAGCGGAAGAGGCTGGTGAGGATTATATATTCTCCGCAAGCTGGTATTGTTAACAATACCTCAAGTTCTGTGCTGTTCTGATTCGCTGGCATCCCTCCCGAGAACCCCCACATAGAGTCTTTTGCGTTTGTGAGCTGGCAGAAGTTGCAGCTGAACACGGTTCTCCTCCGTTGCTTCCCCATAAGCAGCCCCCTTGATCAATGTCAACACTTCGAAGGCGAACATTTCCCCCTCGATCATAGCCTTAAATACTTCATCGAAACAGCCATAATATCCCTATCCCACTCCAGCCGCGTACCGGAACTGAAAATATACTCTGTGTCTCGTGGAATCTTCTCTTCAACAGCATATATATGAGCCGCCGTAACATTGCCGCATGCGTGGACATACTGGCATATGGGAATGGTGGATTTAGGGAACTCGGAAGAGCGGGGTCCATCAATGCAGCCTAAGATTCCTAGGGGAGGAAAGATACAGAACCATAAAAGCTTGTGCTGATCAAGGATAAGACTAAGAACGTATTTTGGTATAGAATCAGACGTAACCCTGTTTCCCGATTCGGTCTGCCTCCTTTGTCCGAAGACGAAAGCCATCATTGCCGACTTGTCGCCTCAGCCCAGCTTGCCACATCCCGCTGCGAAGCTATGGGATTAGGGCGTTGCAATAATCAGAAAAATATTAGATGTGGGGGAACCGCAAAGCAAGGGCAAAACATCCGTTGATTTAGTCATGCGACCTATGTCCTAAACGCTTCACTCGAGCGCTCAATTTACGCTCGCACATTAGAACACATATTCCAACCGTCGCGACCGCGCCAGTCCGGTACACCGCCCGAACGCGCCGAGCAACACATATCCGACTTGCAGAGTGTACGTCTTGTCGGGCCAGGTTGGCATATTAAAAAGGTGATGCGGTGCGACCCTGTTTGATGCGTGCCGTCGTGCGGCATGTCGCTAACGATTCATAGGGGCTGATGGTTGTGTCGACAGCTCAGCACTGCATCAAGGCCAGAACAGAGACAATCAATGTCTCTTAACCACCATATAGCTTCGAAATGGAGACCCGATGTGCGCCTGGCTCTGCGACTCAATTTTCTCACCTCCCTTGGGCACCTTCCCACCGGCAGTTGACCGTTTGCTTATCCTGTCCAGTTCAAAAAGCCACCGGCATGCTTAGCTACGGTTGTCTATGGCTTACTTTCTTTACAGGTCCAAACCTCTTGGCCCTAACAACCAATCCTGCATAGCAAGCCATTCGCTCCAACTGGCTTCCGCCGACTGGATTTCCTCTTCCGTTATATATTGTGGTGATACCAAAAAAGGGACGGTCTGTTCTTCGCAGATATCGTAGTGAGATTTGACACCCAGCCAATTCTCACTCTTTGCTGCTAGGAGGAAGTTCTGATGCTCCGCTTGTACAATATGGCCAACGCCTAATTTCCACTGTTCGCCGAAGAAGCAACTCATAACAGATGGAGAAGCTAGCCCTGTGACTACCAGACGAGGAATATATGGAATAGGTGAAACAGAAACCAGAGGCGATGGACATTTTGCGTGTTTGGAAGCTGAGTGTACAGTTGATGGCCTGGGCTCACAGTGACAGTTTTGGGATGGCAGGCGAATATTGGCAAAAGCTGCGATCATTCGAACCTGATTATTGTGTTGGGCATGTTGTACAAAGTATTCAACACAAGATGTATATGCCGAATAGCGTTCGCAAAAGCGGGATAAGCGCTCTTGTGTAGTCTGGACATGTTAACGAATCGACCTAGTCTCTTCTATTAAGGGACATACCTGTTGCATTGTCTCCACAGTATGCTTCTGTGCTTTCTCACAACAGTACTGGACGGCCATGTGCCAAGCATGAGAATGGATTTCATTCTGTCCTGGACTTTTCTCTTTTTTAAGCTTTGTCTCTTTTTATTAATGTACCTGTCCTTTTTGTTCAACTAATTTTCACCTTCCGATTGATTGACAGATCTTTTTCTCTCTAGCCCTGTGAAGTGGTTTCGGGGATGGGCGGCCGGCGGCCCGTTGGGTGGGCATATTGAAAAGTCTGAGACACTTTTCGGCCTGGTATTCACAGGGTCGGGATGTGCGCTTAGCTGTGTTTGACATGGCGGAGAGCATGCCGTTTATCTGCTGTATGTTGACGATTATTTGGTACTTCGTATGCACTTCATGACCCTCCATTATGCCGGGACATAAAGAGACCTTCATCTTACACGACTGGTCATCCATATTCACCGCTGGCTCGTAGCCACCACGGTTGTAGAAATCCGCAATCAAATAGTAAAAGAAGCGCAGTAGAACTCGCTCAGGGTAAAAAGGCGGCCGCTCAAAGATCCTTCTGCTTCTCATTGCAAGTTGTGACTTGAAAATCCCTGGCAGACAAGTCACCAAGTTCAATGTGATACAACAGAGACATGCATGAACGATTCGAGCCGGTCGTGATGTGACCGGTGTCGCGACGCGTCGGCGCCATGCTTGGTCTTGCTGCCGAGGAGCAGAGTTGGTAACATCGGCAGCTCAGCAACGGAGTGTACAAATGGAGAATACTCGATTCTGCGGGTTGTCAGTCTCGACACTTGTTTGAGGAAAACGTCTCCCATCGTCTCCCATCGCCAGACGCATGAAAGGTAGCGACCCCTAGCTTGACACAGCCAGACGCTGCTGGCTATGGTGGATTGGACAGGGGCATGTCGTATGGCCTGGGAAACCCACACAATCCAGTGCTCACCCATATCATATTTGGCGGGATACGTTCAGAGAAAATTTCCTTGGCCCAAACGGCGGAATGGTGAAGCGTGTGATACCGAACTACAATTCGAAGAGGAGAGCCAGCCCGTTCGGAGTGAGATCCGAAGGTTCTCCTGCGAGTCATGCGAGTCCTGCGAGTCCGTGCTCGAGGGTTGACAGAAGCCGTGGGTCGTTGCAACAGGGAAGCCACACCCACGAACACACTTGTGACATGCGATGTAACCACGGCAGGAAATGTGACGTAAGCTTGAGGAACATCCATGTCTAGTGTTCTTCAAGACTCCCTTATCAGAAAGCCGCTGACATATCCTGTCATATTCCTTTTCAACTATCATATTTCACCCTGGATTTCACATGGCTCAGCGGCTCCTTTCTTTGCACCTGCAGACGAGCCATATTGTTAATAAGAAAAGATTTTCAGGCATCTTCTTTTTCAGGTAACTGAAAAGTCAAGCCCTGGTCTCCCCAGACCGATATACCCGTGACTAAATACGTCCATGGTTGCCTACCACACAAGTCGGCGGGCCGGGGAGGGCTCCGGTTCCTTGGGAACGGTGCAGTGTCCCGTTCGTAGCTCCCAGGCGTTGTGCGCAACCGCGGGTGACAGCCATTCTTTTGGTTGACACAGCATGTGATGTGCTGTGTTAGAGCTCGGCATGCACAACTTGGTGAACACAACAGCGTGCTGGTGGAAGTGGCGTCCACGTCGCCCACCTCGACCTGAGATACGCTGCTGTGAGACTCTACGCGTGCATCTCTCTGCCATTCATTGTCAACTGCATGATACCAGACTGAGGGGTTGTTGAGACAGTGGAGGTTCAAGCTGGCCCGGAAATTGCACAAAGCAGCCCCTCCTCAGCTTCAGGCGACTCATCACATTTACCTGAATCCTCCCTCCCAATAAATATCATCATTTGTGTGCCATGTGCGGTGGTATGAGACTCTGTTCGCCAATCACGCTAGGGTCACCAATCTGTAGCCCACAGCAGCCCATGGTGGTGTCAAGTGGAGGAAGGGGGTTCTCGGCAACTACAAGATCGCAGGGTGGACAATTCGCTAGTTGTGCTCCTCCCGTCTCTGACCCGTTTAAGACGACTTGTCAACAGAGTCTTCTGAGTCTGCACCTGCCTCCTCGAGCGTGAGAATGGCCCTGGGTGACAACGCGTCACGACACGAATGACTACCTCCTCTCCCTCTTGCATACGACGTACCGAACAGAGTTTGGTGACTTGGCCGGCCCAATTCACAGTTTGCTCGGGATCGGCGATTGTCCATGCCCGCCCGCGTCCACTACACCAAGCCGTCCTGATCTGTCTAGAAGAATACCGCCAGACTGGAGGGTTCAAGAAGTAGGGTGTCGACCGACATTTCTTGAGTCGTGAATTGTACTAAGATTTATAGGACCCCATCTAACGAAAAAATACTTCATGGGCGACTTAGAGCATTCCATCGAAACCTTAAGAATACATGTCAAGCCACTTCGAGCTTTCCAGGTGGCGAAAGATAGAGCGAGCTCATGTCTTGGAGATGGATAGTATCCCATCGGACATCTATGCCAATGACGACAAGCTACCTGACACTGGCTCATTACGTCGTTTCCCGGATGAGATCATTCAGCACCTCCTTCGCTTTGTCCCACCTAGGGATATTTTGCAATGCTTTCAGCTCCTGTGTCATCGTTTCTATAGGTTAGCAAATGAAGGCTTGCTTTGGAGATATCATTGCCGAAGTACCTTTAGGTACTGGCACCCGGGTCATGGCTTTGGCGAAAAGCTGCAGGCGACGGTGGCAAGTGTCGACTGGAAGTACTTGTTCCTGTTGAGAACACGCAGCAACCATACCATCTCCCAGCTTCTTGATGGTATTGTGGAAACCAAGGTTGGCCGTTTAAAGAAGATTGAGAAGATTTGTCGTCTGGGGTATGACGCCAAGGACTTCCTTTTGGTCCAATGTCATATACATGAGTCCGCATCAGATGTTCTAGCGAGGAGGTAATTAGCCCGATCTACCCTGCCCTGCCTTACAAGCAGTCAGCCCAGGATAATTGAAACTCGACTCTTAGATATTTTAGCAATGCCATCCTCGACAACATTCATCGGAGCATCGCCCTTGAGGAATGGTCCAGGCTTGGTCTGGATCGTGATTCGCTGTCTGCACAAGATGCCGCGCAGAGACTCGAAAGAGCACTCGGCGCCTTTGACATGTTCGTGTTACACGACCAAACTGGTGACCTAGATGAGGTATGTCGTCATACAAACTGCTTTAATACTTGATTGACAAACTCTCTGATTGGCTTTGCTTAGATTTCCCAGATGTTGGACGAGTTAGTTGCCCGATTTCGAGTCAGTTGCACTGACCTTTCAGAGCTTACAACTCGAGAGACAGCTGTGGCATTGAACAGATGGGTGCGTGCCAATAATCAAACCGGCCTACGTAGCACAGAACAGAATTATCGAAATCTTCGAAACTGTTTGATAGGTCAGGCGTTGCGGCATGAAGAACATGAGTCTATTCCACTCATATCCAGTGCCATATTTTGCTGTCTCGCCGCGAGACTGGGGCTCAATGCTCAATGCTGTGCTTTCCCTAGCCATGTCTATGCAATTGTCTTCGCTCAGCCCGGATATACTTTGGACGGGGATGTTGATTGCTACCGTGAGCAACCAGAAAGGATGTACCTCGATCCTTATGGGCTCGACAACGAAGTCCCTGCTTCCGACCTACACAACCTACTAGCTCACTATGCATGGCAAACAAACACAGATGCATTTTTAGCTCCTGTGCCCCTCATAACAATGGTGCTAAGGACCGCTCGAAATATCAAGGCGACTTTTGTGAGGATTCTGGAACTACAAGGCGACGCTCACCCAGAATTGAGCCAGCTTCTGCGTGGTAACGACGCAATGAACGTGGATGCTGCACTGTATTCAGCCATGTGGTCATCTCTGTTTCTGACGCCTCCTAATACTTTTGAATGGAACGATAGGTTAGCAAGTTTTCTACACCGATTTGCTGGGTCATGGCCCGAAGACGCATGGCTGGTAGAGAAGTATCTTTGGCCCATGTATAACAGTTTCACTGCACTTCGTCATGGGTTTGCCCGTCATGTAAATCGCGGCTTGGGAGACCCGTGGGATCACTGGCGTTTGGTTCGAGACCAAGATGACGTGATACCACCCATGTCTCGGAGAGATTTAGACAGCAATCAATCAGTGCCATATAAGATCGGTCAGGTTTTTCGGCACAGGCATTATGGTTGGGTAGGTGTGATCACAGGCTGGCCTGACCAAGGCACACGACATTTGCCTGTGGCAGCGTCTCGAGACCCAGATGATGAGGCAGACACTGCCGCCCCGGGCGAACACCCACGCGTACCTGTTTGGCCACCGAATCAGTTCTACTTTATATGCTTGTAAGCCCCAGAAGCCCTTTCACCTACGATGTAGCAAGTCCGTTGCTTGTTTCTATTCGCTTGGGCTAACTGTCGGTCCTTTGGAATAGTCCAAGCAATGGGTCTGAGCCAAATGTAGTAGCTGCTGATAACATCGAGCTCATACACGATTCTAGAAACATCGACGATACCATGTTTCCCATGGCAGGAAAGTTTTTCAGACGTTTTGATCCAGAATCTTGTAGATTCGTATCCAATATCAAGGAGCAATATCCAGATGATTAATGACGTTAACCCAATGATTATAAAATACTTCGAACAACCCGGTAGGGTAATACTTTGTACTTGCAATTCAACTTCCTGGGGGAATCCCTTCCACCCGGCTTCCACCGAGATCTAGATTGAGCAGATACAACCTCGGGGGAAGCACTTATATTTTTTTTCTTCATATCATATATGCAATGCTCTTCTGTGGATTCGCGTGTCCGTGAGCATTGATAAATTAGTAACTCAATGAGCCACGAACCTAAAAAGCCCAGTCGTACGCCCAATAATCGCCAGGCGATGGGGTTTTCCTGTATACTGACGAAAAGTGGAATAGCTTACGTTGAGGATGGCAGAGGAGGTATTAATATTGTAATTACAGGAAGTACAAAGAAATTGAGAAGAGGACGGGGGAGAATGGAATGAAAAGAGAAGGGCTGATAAGTAAGATAATGGTATTATTAACAATACCAAATCCTGCGCTGTTCTGATTCGCTAGCATCCTGCACGTTCGTAACAGCTAGTGGCAGACAAGCTCCACTTGCTCTGGTGCGTGGCCACGTTTTAACGTCCTCTTGGGAGCAGGTCCGTGGCTATGCACCCACGCATATGGCGCAGGTTTTCAGACCGTGTTGCATCTTGTTGCTTCTCAGAAAATAAAACAGAACGACCCAACATCGAGATGAGTTAGGGACTTAGCCCGAGGGTGAGTAGGCCTCTATATTCATTAGTTACTGCCATGCGTGACAAGATGGAAACCCCGTCGCGTCCAAAAGGCAAGAAACTTCCTTTCAAGACAACGGTTTTGTGCAAGGTGGCTTCACAGAATGTCGAGACAATCCATGGTGAGAAACTGTCGGCGGAAGACGATGGACTCGACTTATTTCGCAGATCTAAGGAGATGGAGCCTATAATAGCTGCGGAGCTTCAGAGAAGCCTAAAGAAGAAGCAGAGGCTGGAGGACGAACGACGCCAGTCCGCCAAGTCCAAGAGACCTGTCGATGACAATATCGAAAGAGAAGTTATAGCAAACGCCGAATCTGGAACGATTTCTCAGGCAGCTCGAAGCACGACCCCCGTCGCTAGTGAGCTTGTTAAAGACAGCAGAGAAGTAGTCAGGTTAGTATATACATGCGCATATCTGCGTGATATGGGCGTCATGCAGCTTACAATCACAAGCAAGTTTGTCACGCCACTGGCATCGAAGCGAATGCGTCTAGACTCAACACTCCTAAGGAATGCAAGTCTTGATATGGACAATGCAGACACCACACTAAACAACTTATCATACTCCCGATTCTTGCGATCCCACCCGAAGCAACCAACAATAAATAGCTTGCCCGGCGACACACTTACCTCGAACGGTTTGCCAATGGTGCTTCTTGATTCTGACGACGAGGACAGTACCCAGGTTACACCTACGCCAACAAATCGACGGGACAGCGTCTGCTTCATAGCAAGAGACGAGGACGATGAATTTGCTCACTATATTCGCATGGCAGAGGAACAACGTGTCCAGGACGGTTCATATGAAGCTGCGGCAAAAGAAAAGATTGATATTCTTGTGACTTCAATTGTCCCTGGTACTAAGCCTTGCTTTTTTCAAATTTCTCTATGATAAGCAGCTCCGGCTAGTTCGTAACGCCTGGCTCACTCTTCAGAAACACAGAGGAGTCCTTCTGGATATTGAAAAAGACGACGACATTGTGCTTACTTGGTGCAGAAAGAAGGCATATGCATTTTCTACTTTGCTGAATATGGGTATCCGGCCACATGGCGACGGGCGGGCTATAGTGGATGGGACACAGCACTAGCGGTCTTGCCCACGGTCGAACAAAGGTCCACATAGAGGCATGGACATTGGATTTGTTTCGAGAGATGGAACATGAAGAGGCGCTTAAGCGGAGGAGAGAGACTGTGGAATTACTAGGCGAGGGGGGGCCAGTGCCGGTAGAAAGGGAACCTGTCACTCTCGAGGTCAAGATACGGGTCATCCTCAAGGCTCGCGACCTCGACAACGTCAAAATGACAGTGCGACCGGAAACAACAGTTGGAACCCTTATTACTAGTTTCCGCACGCAACGCTCAATAGGACCAGACAAATATATTGGGATTTGGTTTGACGGAGACATACTAGAGGAGCATGCCAGGATGGAAGAGGCGGAGATTGATGATATGGACACATTTGAGGTACATATTAAATAAGTTCAACTTGCGGGCATATAAGAACTTGAGATGATGGGCATTCATAAAGCCGTTTAAGTGCCACTAGAGATTCAGCATTTCTTTGCTGGAGTCTGTGACACAACAGAGGGGAAATGGCACGGTTGATTGGCCAGGAGCCAATAATGAGCCTACCGTTCTTCAAGACGAAGAGTGCCTCCATCAAGCTAAGAAACCGGACGAGAAAAATGCGGTAGCCCTCCTGCTTGACACTATGGTGACACGTTTCGGAGAGCGCCCGTACTCTATCCTGTGATCCTGAAAGGATGTCTTGTGGCAATCTGGAGAAAGTAGAGTGCATTGGCATAGTCAATGTTTAATTAATTTCCGTCATTTAAAATTCTGTGCGCCAAATCGATGACGTCGTCTATATGGCCCGACATTATTCGTCCAAGGACAGAGAGAGCTGTGCGAATGACCATACTCTCGTTGTCGTCAATGTACTTGAAGGTAGCTAGCCGGCTATTCAAGAGGACGTGATTGGACTCAAGAACCCCTTGGTCCTTGAACGTAACCACGACGTTACCAGCAACTGGGGAAGAAGGCAATAAACACACGAGAGACGAATCACCCCAGTATGTTGTGGTAGTAGCCTTTTGCTCGCCAAACCAGGCTTCTAATCCTTGAGAAAATCCAACACCGAGAAGAGTTACTTCAACACCACCAAACTTCGGTCCTTCGTCCGGGATAATCTTATGAATGACTGGTAGTGCTTGCGTCTGATTGACGTCCAAGGACAATGAATGATTGGCAAATAAGTGGGGTGTAACCGGATTCTGCGCTCCGTTCGCAAACCTGTTGCTCAACCCATGGGGGCTCATAGCGCGACTAGGATAGCTTGAGGTAGGCACAGAATGCGTTTCTATCATAGCCAGATTGTCCGTACTTGCTGAACGCTCGGAGAGCAATGGAACTTGGTCACTACTATCCGGTGTTTGGAAACCGTTGCCAAACTGCGGTTGACCATGGAGAGACCCAAAGACTCGCCCGAGCTTTGAGGTGTGCAGCTTCATCATCGTAGGTCCCTTGGAAGCTTCGGAACTACTCGACTTCTTCTTGGCGGGCCCTTCATGGTTTGGCGATGCGGGTCGAGATAGCATCCGATTCGTTATCGTCGAAGTGCTGGTGCTGGTGCGTATCTCTTTGAGTGTCGAACATTGGTATCGTGTCTGTCCACCGTCTTGGGCAGCAGGCCTTTCATCGTTTGTTTGTACGAATGCCCCGTTTTGAACGTTCAGCACGCCATTTTCGCCATTGGCAACCCGCGGAACATTGTGAGGGACTGGAACCGACGTGATCATTTCCGACACTTGAGTTTTGTGATTGTCCGTAATTATGATAGGGCTTGACATAACCTGCGGAACGACGTGACCCTGAAAGTCCTTAATGGTAAATATGGCATGAAAGCCCACCGTTTCGTCGTGATGTCTGCAACAGCATGCGATTCGCATGGGAGCATTGATTTGCAGGGCGCTAGGAGAAGTCGCTGGGTCAGAGGAACCGCTGTGAAAGCAAGCCACTGCAAGGTTGCCAGTCCTCAATTCGCGGGTGTTGAATATAACCACACGTCGTCGCTCCTCGTCCTGACCCCAGAAATTTTCTTCCTTCGATTTCCGAAACTTCTTCCGTGCAGCTCGCTTCCGTTCTCTCTTGATACATGCAGTGCAGATTCGTACGTCTCCTCCATATTGCGGTGAGTTCTCCTCACCGTCGTCACCTGGCAGGAAGCCTTGCGACCGTCACGGTAGCGGCTCTCTGCAATGCCTTCCTCTTCTTGCACAAATCAAGCTGACATGCTTACATTCCATAATGGCGAGACTGGAATGCAGTTGCAAGTTATCGTCTGCAAAGTACCTTTTCAAGTTGAACTGTCTTACACCAAAATTGGCTGTATGGCTGGGGAACTGGAAATAATCGAAATTGCAACTTCTGGGAGAATAAGAATAAGTGGCTTGCGACTCAGTCGCAGCTTAAATATTAGCCCTGATGAGAATGTACTGATTGGCACGCACTACAGCCAGTCAAGTGGCTAGTATTTGGTATGGGGCCCACACCCAATGGGTTTGCGGTTGTCTCACAGCACAGTTGTTTGGAAATTGGAAGAAGACACTCTTATTATTTTGTGCAAAAAATGCTTCCTCTTCTTCAGGCTCTTTTCAGCATTTTCCTTGGACTTAAGATACAGCCGCCGCGCCGTAGCGGTCGAGAGGCCTGCGAGTTATCTACTACATAGCGTCAACATGACCCAAAGCAATCTAGCTGACTGGCTGAGATTAGTGTGTCAAGTTAGTTGTGAGTCGGGAGGCTTTGCCCAAAGAGCATGCCAGGTCTGCTGGTACAACCCGAGTAGCTTTTCTCCCGACACTGTCTGTCACTTCGTCAGTACACTCGTGTGTTCGATGGAACTCTCTTGACACCAAGACGTGCTTTTGAGGTGCACTAATGGCCCATTTAAGCTCCACCCTTTAGAATTCTATGCGCCAAAAAGATGGCGTTGACCATTCGACCTGACATCTTGCATCCAAGAACAGAGAGGGCTGTACGAATAAGCATAACTACCTCGTCGTCATCAATAAACTTGAATGTAGTTGGCTCCCTGCCTATGGCCAAGTCTTGGGTCTCAACAACTCCTTGGTGCTTGAAGCTAACTACAATGGTACAAGCGACTGACTGGCGAAAGAGGCAGCAAGCGCACGAAACAATTGCCACCCCAATACGTTGTGGTCGTAGCTTTTTGCTCACCGAACCAAACTTCCAATCCTTGGAAAATCTAACACCGAGAAGAGCTACTTCAACGCCTCCAACCATTGGTCCTTCGTTGGGGATGATTTTGTGATAACTGGTGGTGGCCGCGTCTGTTTGACGCCCAATGACAGTAAATACTGGTTGCAACCAAGCGTGGCTTAAACACATTCTTTGGTTCGTTCGCTAAACAATTTCTCATGTCATAAGACTTGGTGTGCGGCCTGGACGACCTGAGATAGGCGCAGAATACGTGTCTGTTATACCTAGATTGTATGTGCTTAGCACAGGCTTGAAGGAAATGGAGCTTGGTCGCTCATGTCCAGGGTCGGACGGCCCCCTGGCAAACTGCGGTTGATCATTAAGAAATCCCAAGGATTTCCTCGAGCAGTTGGAACTAGCTGGATTTCGGAGTGAAAGGTGTTGTCGCGGTAGAGAGGCGCGTAGACGTTTGAGAACATGTTGGTGAAGTGTGCAGCCTCGTCACTCCCAGTCCGCTGGACGCTCTGCATTCAGCTCTCCGAGCCCGACTCCAGTTGGGACGGCCTGGGCACGGTCACTCGAAAATGTGATGCTGTAATTGCGGAAGCAGCCAACCGGCTCGCAAACGAGGAAGTCGCGGCCTAATCTCTTGTTGCAATCATAGGCACCGCAGAACCCGACGCCAGACAGCTCCGTTACGTCCAATACCCAATTCGTAACATTCCACCGCCGGTCAACGATTCCGCGCGACATTCCAATGCTTGCAGCATTGCTATTGCGCTTCGGCTGCAAACGTGCAGGTTGCCGCTGTTCTTTCCACCAAGGATATCCGGCTGCCTTTTATCTTTCTTCACTGCGCCACTCACAACGTGAGTCGAACTTTTCACATCATCCTTTTGCTGCAAACCGACGCCACAAATATCTGGGGGAGCCAATAGGCCCACGGGAACCCGTGGCTCTAGTATTATACGGGTCCCCGTGGGCGACTAATAGGGGGACGGGGCCCCGTCCCTCTAAAACTGGACGGGATCCCGTCCAATTGCCAGTTTAGGTATCGCGCCTCCGCTTTCGGTGCCGCCCCACGCGTTGCGTTTGCAAATCAATTAAGTTTCGTTTACAACGCGTCCCGATTCATTGCTGATGTTTGACACTTCTTCGCAATATTCTCTCGTCAATATGGACCCTATGCAGACGCAGAATAGAACATCTTTTGGTGACGATTGCCTTCCCCCCGAAGAGAAATATGAATCACGAGAAGCCCTCTTTCAATCGATTAATGCTTGGGCTGCCCCCAGAGGCTATGCACTTATTAACGGAAGGTCCACCAAAGAAAGAAGCGGTAAACAAACGATAACTTATACTTGTGATAGGCGTCGTAACCACCCTATTATTCAGAGAGAGCGGCGCAGGAAAACAACTACTCGCACAACTGGCTGCGAATTCTCAGTTCTGGGCAAGGAGTCCTTGGACAAAACTACATGGACCGTAAAGCATCGGTCTGACAAACGATTTTGTGTGCATAACCACGACCCAAGTTGGGATCCGACGGCACATCCAATACATCGAACCCTCTCCAAGGAAGGTGCATCCCAGGTAGCGACTCTTACAAATGCGGGTATAGCTCCAAAGGGCATTAGGACATATATCCGCCAAAACACAAGCTCTATCGCAACACAGCAAGATATTTACAATCGCATTGCAGATGCAAGACGAGAAGCCTGCGAAGGCCAGAGTAGCATTAATGCGCTTGCTAATCAACTTTTCAAGGAAGGATTCTGGAGTCAATTCCAAACAGGTCCAGATGACAGGGTCAAAGCTGTTCTATTCGCCCATCCTGATTCAGTATTTTACCTTCAGTCTTACCCGGACGTGCTTATACTGGACTGTACATATAAAACAAATAAATACGGAATGCCGCTTCTTGATGTGATTGGGGTCGACGCTTGCCAGCGGTCCTTTTGTATTGCCTTCGCATTCCTGGGCGGCGAGACAGAAGAGGATTACATCTGGGCCTTAAGTCGCTTAAACACGCTATTCCAGAGTCGCAATATTAGGCGTCCTGCTGTCATTTTAACGGACCGTTGTCTTGCTTGTATAAACGCTGTTGCCACCTGCTTCCCGTCCTCAATTTCGCTTTTGTGTCTTTGGCACGCTAATAAGGCAGTTCTCCGACGCTGTCGGCCAGTCTTTACACAAAAAGCACACAGGGCTGGACAGCAGAACTTGCAAGGGCTTGAGGCATGGGATGAGTTTTACAATCATTGGCACTCAATCATGAGATCCCCAACCAGGGAGATGTTCGCCGCGCGTCTTTTGAAGTTTGAAGAAACGTACCTTACAGACTATATAGAAGAGGTTGAGTATATTAAAACCACTTGGCTTGATCCATACAAGGAGAAGCTTGTTAAAGCCTGGGTTGATCAGCATTTTCACTTCGACAACGTGGTTACTTCACGAGTTGAAGGCATTCATGGATTGCTAAAAAGCCATCTGGAAGTATCCACCCTAGATTTGTTCGAAGCTTGGAGAACAATAAAGCTGGTATTAGCAAATCAACTAGCTGAGTTAAGGTCCAACCAGGCTAAGCAGCAAATTCGCACGCCAATTGAACTTTCTGGAGCATTATATAGCACAGTCCATGGCTGGGTATCGCACCAAGCTCTGCGGAAAGTCGAAGAACAACGAAAGTTGTTGCTGAAGAAGGATCCGCCTCTGTCGCGGACTTGTACCGGGTCTTTTACTCGATCGCAGGGCCTACCATGCGTTCACAAGCTAGATGCTTTGTTGGCACAAGGCCATGCACTGCAACTAGAAGATTTCCACACACACTGGCGTCTGATACGGAAAGACACTCCCAGGCTACTTCTAGAGCCTCGTAAACGTGTCGACTCGATTATGACAAATCCCACGCTGCCGTTGTCAAGCGTCCGAAGAGAGCTAAGCGGCTTTGAACTGGTCGAGAAAACAACTGCGGTCAGAGCGCCGCCTTTATGTAGCAAGTGCCATATACTAGGTCACACAAGGACGTCCAGGGAATGCCCTCTGAGATATGTAGAGCTCGAAACACAAATGCCTACCACGACAGGACACAGCCGGTCAAACTGCCATCAAAGCAGACCAATTACGACCTCAGAACAGCCACATGTATCGTCAACAGTGTCAACGCCTCTGCAGCAAGGACCAGGTCTACCTTCTGAATACGTACTGTTTGGGCCTGGGTTGACCCCCGAAGGGCCAGTTTGTCGGACGGCAACGAGTTTAGAACTCGGCAGACAAGGGAAAAGCACTGAGGGACAGTCGACGCAGCTTTCAACAGAAGCTACAGTTGAATCGCTGGGGCCACCTGGTCACACGTCATCACCTCTTCCAAGTCCTGTGTCACTTGGAGCATTGAGGTATGATGACCCGCGTGCTATTCATCGAAGATATGTCTCAGCGAGAGAGGCTTGGTACAAAGCTCAGCGCCCGGGAACCTACGTGAACAACCAAAAATATCGAAGGGCAAAAGGCTTGCCCTTAGGATACAACAAGGCAAGCTACAATTGGTGCCTCGATTATAAGCAGATGGGAAAACACTGCGTTACCTCCACGGGCACCAGAGACTGGACAAAAGAAGAGATGATGGCCTATCTAGATTGGGACAACGCAGATAATGATAGAATTGAAGCTGACATTGCTCAAGAGGCTCGTAATGGTCGACTGGATACTGGTAGAAGAGGCATGGGTGAACTCTGGGAAAGGGCAGCGCGGGATGACGAGGAACGACAGGCCCAGTACGAAGCACAGGAGGAAGAGAGCTGCATTATAGTTCGGTCGTAGTTCAGTGTGATGCCAGCCGCCACAGGCTGCAAGAGAAGTCTGTCCAAAATATTTACTCTGCAAGAACTATAGGAACTGACTTGGAGGTCGATAAGCAAGATTAGCAGTGCAAAAGCGTGTTGCGAACTTGACGCGTTGGGGGGCACCGAAAGCGGAGGCGCGATACCTAAACTGGCAATTGGACGGGATCCCGTCCAGTTTTAGAGGGACGGGGCCCCGTCCCCCTATTAGTCGCCGACCCCTTCGAGCGGTGCACGGGCCACAACCGGATCGGGTCCGGTTGTGGCCCGTGCACCATTCCGACCAGCGTTACAGCAGTGAGCCAGAGCGCTTAGAAGGACCGCTCATATTGACTATAATGTCGTTTTAGTTGCGGTGGAACCAGATGTGCCAGACCTGCTATGGCTGGTCATTGAGCATCTTCGCAGTGCCTCAACACAAATCAACTTAGGGGACCTACTTCTTCATGCTATTCAACATGACTCTGTGTCAGTCATTGAGTTATTTCTCAACAAACTCCACGCCGATCCCTGCTATGCTAGTAGTGGCCGTACTGCGCTGTCGTACGCAGCAGAGAGGGGTTGCCTTGCCGTGATTTCGCTTCTCTTGAGTCACGTTGAGGTCAATCCGAACTTACGAGATGGGGATGGCCGGATTCCGCTCGACTACGTGTTCGAGAGCTTTGCACCGTGCCAGCAAAACCTGCGGTTGCTTGCTTTGGACTCGCGCACGGCGCCCTCATCCTTTGGCGACAAAGGGCTAGCCATGATGGCGTCTTTGAGAACGGCACGCCAATACTGGCTCCTCAAGCACCTCCGTGAAAGAGGCTTCGAGGACAAAGGCTTCCGCAAGAGAAGAGTTGCTCCCGTAAATACGCCCAACAAGATGAAGCGATATAGTCCCAGAAGTCGGCATACAAAACTGGGAGGCTTATTGGGGAAAGGCACTTAACCTATTGGGGATGTAGGAGTTCGAGGGCATTAACTTACTTAACGCTAATCAAGCGCTCTCCATCTTGCAAGTGGCGGGACGACCGGGTCTGACTAAGGAAGCGGATTCGAAGCACGGGATTTTATGAGAAGAAGGGAAGAATGGATGGATTGAAGGGCGGAAGCCGCCTTCAGCCTTACAAGGTAAAGCTGAGAGGTTGGACACAATGCAGCACAGTGGCACCTAGAATTATCGTGTCTATTATGCAAACAAAAAAAAAAAAAATTCACTCTGACAAACAATCTAGTTATTCCCTAACCTATCAAAACATAATGTGTGAAACAGCCGGTGTCATTCCTTGTAGTTAATTTTCTTGCGCTTCCGAAGTCTGTCGCGGATATTGGTTACCTCGTCCCTACTCTTTCTCAAAGACTTCATTGTTTCTATATCCAACTGTCCAAGGCTCGTGCGAATTTGATTCATATGTTTGTCCGCAGCTTTACTACCAAATGCTTTCTTCATAGCTGTGCGCGTGAACAGCATGGGCTTTTCTTCCCCTTGCGGCCTACCCCAGACTAGGCCATATCTCCCATCAAAAGACACACCCCACCAGTCGAACTCGTTCAGATCCGTATCCTCAAGAACCTCGGACCCATACGAATCCAGAACGTGTCCTCCCGATATCGTGTACTCCTCCTTCTCAATCGAATGATCCTTCGCATTTAAACTATACAAGGCCCGCAAATTTGGCTCGTCAGGGAAGTAAGTATCCGTTGGATCGGTAACGAAGATTCTATTCTTATAAACAAATTCAATGATCAGTCGACAGTCCTCGCGCGTTCTCTCGCTTCGCGGTAAATGCTTCTGAGATGGGTGATATGGGGCTATTAGATGCGACATCTGTCCGTCCTTGTTTCCACTTCGATACCACTCCATCCTTTCCCGAACTGCAGGGTCAACATTCTGAGAGAATTGCTGAAACTCTTCATCTGAATCCATATCCGTGTCGCTTTCCTCCCCTCCACTTGACGAATTTGTTGCGCTGTCACTTTCTTCGCCCGAAGACTCTGTTTCAGACCCGTCATTTCCGGACAGGTTGGTTCCGGACTCGCCATTTTTTTCTTCCTCCTTCCTGTTCTTTTTTTCCTCCCTCTTCTTTTTTCCCTCTCTCCTCTTCTTTTTTTCCTCCTCCTCCTTCTCTTCTTCCTCCTTCCTCTTCTTTTCTTCTGCTTCTTTGTTCTTTCTTTCTGCCTCCTCCTTTTCTTTCCTTTTCTGTTCCTTCTCCTCTTTCTTTTTCCTCTTCTCTGCCCTTTCTCTGTCCTTTTCATTTGTTTCATCTGACGTGCCTTCCTTCTCTGAATTCAGGTACTCAAAGACCGATGGAGTTCTGTGAGGAGTGGAGTAAGCTCGTTTGGTAGGTTTTTGGCGAAAGTGCTCCTCTCGTGGCTGAATAACTTTGTCTTCATCAATGCATCCTTGGAGCCAGGCTTCGCCCAGAATACAAAGCCCTTTCTGTTTAGCTCCCTTAAATATAGCTGTTTCCGCCCCTTTATTGTCGTCAGATGACAACAGGACATTCCATTTGTCATCCTGTATCTTCCCAGAATTCCCAATTTCCTGGGATAGATAAGCTGTGACCCCCTTGTCTTTGAAGAACATTTTAATGTCTTGCTGCTTAAGAGCCTTATTCTTTTTGCCTTTTTTCTTGTGAACCGAAAACCCGCCTGAGATGGCGATTACAAGGTCTTTTGGGGGCTCCATGTTTGTCTTGATGTGGCGGATAGGTATTGTCCTTGTCGATCGATAGGAGACTACGCTGCCGTTGTACTTATAATACGCGTTTATCTAGCCAGTTCTTGGAATACCAGACGTAATTTAGCCCACGGGTCTAAATTGGTCTGTCTAATACGGAGCGACATTTGTATTTAAGGCAATACGCGGAGGGACCAATTAAAGCAGCAGTAGTGGAATTAAAGTCTAATTAAGCGATAGCCTGGCCTAGAATCACGGCTTGATCTAAACATAGCTTGAAGTCAAACTATGGTCACTCACAGTAGAGTATGAACTTTCCTGTGATGCTCGAGCTGTTAGGTCACGCAGCTCTGTACTTGAAGACCGGTGTTTTTTCTGTCGCAGGCGAGTCGACCCTGCGCTTACCGCCGCTTTGCTTACAGAAGTATGTGGTCTTGGGTGAAACTCGGTTTCGCGGTACTCAATTACTCTGTCCTCCATTGCTGCTACGGTTCCTTGGCGAATTTTCTTCTCAAATTGGACGTCTCCACACACTTTTCTACGTTAGCAATTGAATTCAACCCATGTGAGTGAGCTAGTTACTCACCAGTGACGACCATATTTCCCGGCAAGCGTGCTCTTTCATCCTTTATTTTGGATATAATCACATTACCAAAGCTTCTAGACTGGCTGCATTCCAAACACATCCAGTGACGGGATAGTTTGAATGGAGGGTGTCCAGTAATTGGGGAAGGAAAACCACACCAGACTACCAGGAGTTTCTGTAGCGCTGTTAGCCAAAATCATGCCACCGAATGAGAATTGACCTACGTTGTCCGGATCCATGCTTTGAAGGTGTTTAAGCTGCGCACTTGCCCATTCTATTTGATCGTTGTGATCTAAAGACCAAAAGACATCCACTTTCTTGACAGCATCCCGATACAGACGTTCCCTAAATAGCTGCTCCCGCTCTTCGGCGAGCTGCTTCCTTTGTTGTATGATAATTTGTTTTTCCTTGCCTTTAGAAGAGTGCTGTTCATCAAACAGCTGTAACTGCTGGTCATTTATTTTTTGCATCCTTTCTCTAATGCGATTGTCATTTCTGCGGCGCACCGCCAAGTCAAGTGCTAAAGGAAGGATGGCGGCAATGCCAATTCCCTTTGCAGCTAATACGACATTCTCATAAGTTTCTAAACAAAGGTCTTTGCCATATGGCCCATCGATAAATATCGACTGTCCCATTTGCAGCTGGGAGACAGCGGAAGCGTGGCTTCCTTCCCGCGACATCAAAAAGGTCATGTCTTTGACAGCCCTCGCATCTTGATCTGATGGGTGCCAAAATACAAGAGCCGTGATGCTGTAAGTGAAGTTGTATCTAATCCAGCGCATTGGATACCACTTGATAGGAAAATAAACGTAGAAATAACATCCAGGGTAGACGGCAACTTCGTTGCTGAGCCGTACCTCGACCTGACAGGTACTGGTAATGTGCGTGGCTGCCATAACCTCAGCTATGTGTCGATGATAAAACATCTTGCAAATCCTTAGTGCTGTTGTTGCCCCCCAAAAGCTGCAAGAGAGCGCAACTAGTAGCTTTGAAATGGTGGACGTTGTTCCCTGCACATGCCACAGCAGAGCAGCAATTCCTGTGATAGCAACGGCGCGATGTGCAAGCAAAAACCATTTCCCAAAGCACCGTCTGGAGAAGGGCATTGACATTACAGGGCTCACAGAAATCAATGCCAAACTCTGCATGTCACTTAGTTAGCTTGTCGTACTGAAGAATGATGCGTCCGTAAGCGAGCGCATGCTCTTGAGCGAAACTTACTATCCACCCGGAGAGTCTCATTTCTTGCGACTTAGGGCGAAGTGAAATTGCAATAAGCGAATGTGATACAGCTTCTATAGAGACTACAACTCCCAGCCAAGAATGAAACTTGTTATACCAGTTTCTTGACACATTTAACGTGTCAATGATCGGGGCAGCGGCCACCAATACAAAGGGGAGCTATATTGACCACTGCCGTCAACGCGATTTTGCTCTGCAGAGCCTCCCACCCTGGACTGAATGTTCGGGGATAGTACAATGACGATGTTGACAAAGAGAAATGACAGGGAAATAAACGCATGAACAGACTGTGAAAGGCAAGTATTCGTGCAGTAAGGGATAAAAGAAGTGTTTGTAAAAGTACACCATGGGATTAGGCAAGAAAGTCTTGACTCCCCATGTGATCAGGCAAAGACCAAAAATGCCGAAAAAGGCGATGAGGTACCACAAGTTCTCGTTTCAGATCCATTGTGACGGAGGACTGGACAACCAGACGAAACTACATTCGAAGCCAAGTGGATGGCCGGTTGTCATATACATGAGCTGGTAATGTGCAACTGTGTACCTTGGAACTGTGCTCCTGGCCTAGTGTCTCTTAAATAGGATGTCTGCTTCCGGGCGGCTACATTATGCCTAAATATAGGATCTATTTTTATTCCGGTAGCTGGTTGGACAGTTTGAACGCTGCCCGGACACCCTCCGGGCCCGGGAACTGTGCGCCGATCCGGGGACCCACTTTCACGGCGCCTAGCACCCGCAGCGCAGTGATCGTTTAAAAGGAGCCGGCAATCCAGCTCGCTGCCATTCTGCTGTCACAACGACAGTCTCTGTTTTGTTGCAACTCTTTTGTCGGAAAATCAGTTTTGACATGAATGGTACGAAGACGTGCTCAAAAAAATAAGAACTCCCAGGTGGGGATGAAGAATCGTGAGAGGGGCCTGCGGAAGAAAGCCCACACGTACTTCCGTCTGTTTGCTGGCGATGTTCTGGTCATTCTCCGACGGCCGGAATGGCCGTTACACTGGCTACCAGTCTCGCCCTGGGCTGATTAGGGAGTTCCTTCCAGGGCCTGAGAACGAACTCCTAGGTCCGGACGATTTTGATGACAAGGCTACAAGTGTGTCGGGCTTTGCCACAGACGACTGCATCAGCTCGCCCCCAAGCCAACCAGAAGTCCCTGCGGTCATCATCAGGCCGGGCTGTCGTCCACCACATCCGCATCTACATGCAGTATATCCACAAATTGTACTGCATCTATACGTACAACCGCTGCCACAACACCTTGCATGTCACCTAACATTCAGTTTTGGGCGGACTTGGACTTGCAGGATATGCAAGACATGCAAGACACGCTATTCGAAGGGATGTCAGCACCCCAAACCAGAGGGGTTTTGTCAAGTTTCGCCAAGGCTGATAAGTACGCCGCTGACGCACCAACCCCTGCCCATTTCAGAAAGCAAGAAAAAGGCGGCGATGTCGCTGTTGGATAAATACCTCTGAGTTGAGCGGGTTCATGAGTGTGGGACGTATTATATGTATTATAATGTATTATAGACTATGCAGGTTTATGTATGACTACTCCTTGAATGTTTGTAAGGTTTCAATGAGTCTGTCGACCTCAACATATAAATCAGCCTTGCCTTCGGCTAGTCCGCTTTGACGTGGCGAGCTTGGCACCGTGTGACTGCTGTTGCCAAATATATCGAGTAAGCCTTGGTCCCGAACCAACTTCTCAATTCGATATGGGCAGTTACTGATGTGTTGTTTCTTCCCATCAATGCCGTCCATTTGTACGGAAATGGCGGTTTGTAGTGAGAGTGCTGATATAGTAACTTGTCGGCGGAAAGGCTGCATGTTGCGGCACTCTGTAACCTGCTTCGCGGTACAAAGGAGGGCCTTTGCTGGTGTTGTCTCGTCGCCTTGGTAGTATATGTAGACCTGCGTACGATGAAGCTTGAAGATCAAATCAAGTAGGGCATTACTGGCTGAGATGCGACAGCTGATAATAATGGTGCAGACCTCCGGTGACGAATAGAATGCCGGCACTGAGTCCAGCTCTATGTAGAAGAGTGAGGATGTCAGCTTGCTGCATATCGACTTGAATAGCTGGCGATTATATGGCCCCCCTCCGTAAGACAGGGCTACATCATGGGTACTACTGATGTTAGATAACGTTGAATTCTCTTCTTCTCAAGTCGTATCATACCGCTTAGGTGCAGTGGAGCTATTGAAGTTTCTACACGTGGTCTTGCCGTCGCTTACCGTCATCATCGCGTTGTTACATGTCTTCACTTTTGCTAAATCCCAACATAAGTTCTTCCCAAATATAATCCGATTGCCCCTGATTCGACATCGCAGCAGATTTGGCAGCTGGTGTCTGCACTCAGCAAGTGTCCAGGACTCTGTGAAGAGCGTAAGCGCGAAGAAGATTCCTTGGCATTGCTCAGTGTCTTGTAAAGTGAGTATTCTATGATCAAGCTACGTACCAGCGCCACGGGCGACGACGACGTCAAAATACTCACGCAATGGCATGTCTGTAAGACCAATTTGCTTCTGCAAGTCTTTGAGAAACCCCCATAAGCTGTGAGGCGCCATTCCATCCAGTTCAATGCTTCGTATCCCCGCTGTTGGCGGAGCAAGAACAAGGACCCGCTGGTGTCGTGCCCGACAGGATGGGCAAGCGGAGGGCGTATTATGCAAATCCTCGCAAACCGGACAGCATATTTTAACGCAAGCCGAGCAAATACGATGCAAGCAATCCAAGGTAAAGGTAGGCTCCTGGACGAGGCACAGCGAGCAAGTGTTCTCCAAGTACAAGGTAGCTGCTGTTCCATTGCCTTGGAGCCGGGCTATGTGTTGACTAGCAGAGCTTAGCCCCATGGCTCGAATGTCTGTTGCAATTCTGCAGAAGACTGTCCCAATCCTATCGAGGAGAGAAAAGTCCTCCAACGCGTCGACGCATTCCCGAATCGGCTCAAAGTAAAGGGATCTGAAAACGTGATCGGCGGGGAACTCTAACGAATGTGAGATCAGCAAGTTATATGGGTCTTTTATTTCTTGCAGGAGAACTCACCGTGCATGCCAGGAGGGAAAGCGTTCATGGCGAGGGCCGACGCGACCAACTCAGTACAGTCACTATCCACAGACTGGAAGGCAGTCATCACCTCTAGAAGATGTTCACCAATCCGCTCTGGCACCGGATTGCTCAGCCGTGCTGCCGCTACAGGATTGAACGGGGAGATTCGGCATTTGGGTAGGTGGGCGATGGACGCCTGCAGTAGCGCCTTTGTATGGATCGCCGAATACTTTGTCCCCATTGTCGACCTCATCTCTGCTCCGCGATATATTTGAGAGATGAGGAGCCGTGACATATCGTCCGCCCCGTCAGTAACACCAATTTCGAGGTACTGAGTTATGATATCCCTCACATCTGCCAGGGTTCGAGGACACTTCCTATGGCAGCCTTGCATCTCTGACAGCAGCTCTGCACTGAGAAAAAACTCAAATCGTCTTTCATCCCAAGGCACGTCCTCCGCCGGCACGATGAATATGCGAGAGCGGCTGTGATACGTTCTTCTCTTTGCCCTCATTATCCAAGCAGAGAAAAATCGGACGGTTTCCATCATTCCTCCAAAGTCGGCCACAAAAAAGAGCACAACGTCGCAGAAATGAGACAGCGCGTCGCAATATACATTTAGTGCTATTTGCATAGTGTCATTGTCGGTGAAGTCTTCCAGGACATGATATTTGTAGTGTCCCGGTCGTGGCCCCCCACGGATCCGAGGCGCCGAGCAGAGCGGCTGTAGGTGAAGGTCGCAATCAGCCAGAATGGTGTCTGGAGCCAAAAGTCGGAGCCTGACCGCGTAGTCTCTGGGCTCGTCTAGTCCCAACACCCGACTTTTTGTACGACCTCCAATCGCCATCGCAATGTTGGGACTCGACCCTTTAATACCATCAAGCAGACGGTACGGTGCCATATTCTCCTGGAGGTAAGGGCCTGGCAGCCCTGGTGCACCAGACCTCAGGACAAGTAATTCATGGAATGCCATGTTTCTTGAGAACGGGATTGTATGGCTTGCAACGCGTGAAGGCGGCTATTTACGTCGATCGGACCTGTGTGACAGGCGCGCGTGCGTATGTAATATATGCAATATAAGCCATTACCCGTGTCAGGCCCATTGGAGGTGGGTGGGCCACTGGAATAAACCCACCACACCAGCCTTCGATAGATAAATCAAAATAAGACAGCCAGGTGAATATGGCCCAACACCAAGCATTTCCTTTTCTTCTTACCTTTTCTTCTTACCCTCAGCCTACTTTCAGTACCTGCAGTAATCCCTTTGTCTTGCTCTTTCAGGGCTATTCGTTCATCATCACCATGTACTCTTCCAAATACCTAGAATCCATCGTTAAGATCCGCCTATCACAGCTCGTTCCAGAGCAACCTACTCATACATTGTCAATTGGTGACATAGTGTCCGTGGACTTGGACAAATTGAAGCAAGATCAGACATACGTCATAGCAGGCCGTATCACTCACGCCACACGAGATGCCATTTTAGAAGAGAAGGGAATATCATCCAGGCGGTTGCGCCATGACAGTGCAAAAGAATTGTATCCACTCATGACGAATTATGAAGTCTACTGCCACGCAGGCTCTCACTGTCTAGACAGCGTAAAAGCGGCTCTTGGGGCTGATTTTGAATGTACAGTCCGTCTGTACTGCATTCCGCCAGGTTCGCCTCCCTTGAGTAAATGTGAAAAGTGGTAAAGGGCTTACGTTTTCTTCCAGCTCAAGGCGTATCTATATCAGACGGGGACGCGTTTCGCAACGTGCGATTTTACAAGAACAACGGCAGACTTAACGTTGCCCAGGAATGGATGGATTGTTTGTCTAAATCAAAGCGACACATACTGAGTTTGATGCTGCAGAGGGCCTCGTTGATGGAATGTATGGATCGGTTGCTTCCTTTAGCGTGTCTGTGGGAGGACCTGCAGCTTGGCAACTGGGCAAGACATATGGCTGCACATATACCGAACTGTATGGAAAACTACTTGGACCATATCCGTTTTATCTGGGTAGATCGAATCTTTTCTAACTTGGGACATCTTATTCATCTTGTGCGGCACGAGGATGTGCTCAGTCTCCAGTACAGGGCACCATCATGGAGCTCTTCGGATCGGGCCGACATTAAGAGCGGTTTTGAGGATGGCAAGCTATTTAAAGACATACACTCTCCACGTGATAGGAGTGCATTACAGCGAAATTTGCTGTCTCTGAATACGGTAATACCAACTTTCCAGACCTTTAACGACAATATGAGATACATTGCCATCGGGACGAAAATTCTCGAAAACCACATAGAATTTATACCAAAAAAACCATCGGCTGAAAAACGCGACACAGTCTATTCCAAAATCAGAAATTTATTTGACAACCTCAAACTAGACTGGTCCAGTTGCACACCCAAGGTGGAAGTCTTTCATGGCCAATTCCGCACGCTACACTTGATGGAAATGCAGCCTGGCATCCAGCTGCTTCTGGCCGCTCTAAGATATTTCCCACGCCTATCCTTGGATTCCCCCCTACTAGGCGATGATGGTGAGCACATAGCTGCCATCATCGACGACACGTATGTGGGCTTGCTATGCAGGCAAGCGCGAGAGCTTGGCTTTGACAATGAGAAGATAAGGAAAGGGTGCCAGGTACCCATCGAGGATATTGAAGGACTATGCGAGGCACCAGACTCTACCCTTGTACCAAGGTCTCGCTTATTCCAGCAATCCTTTGCGGACTGGAGAGGCGGAAAACCGACTACCGAGGTCTTCAAGGCCTTAAACCGGTCTGCCTTCTTACCAAATATTAGTGCTAAATTCCCTCGGTCAGATCGACCGGATGTTCTGTGTATTCTCAGTGATATCTTGAAGGCATTTTTCAAATTTAGGAGCCTTGATCTCGACAGAATTGATGGCGATCAAACTGAAAGAGTCGACCTAATAATCTCGACTCCTCCTCCCGCGGCCTCTGTCCTCCAGGGAACCGCTGCGAAGTTGCAACAAAGAAAGGCAAAGAAACAAAAGATACAACAAGAAATCAAGGCGTCACATAATAGCGACCGGACCACGTCGACTCCCAGGCATCGGCGAAATAACAAGGCCATCGTGGAAGCTCGAAGACAGAGACACCGCAACAAGGACGATAAGCCGCTACCGACCGCACAACAGAATATGGTACGAAAGAAAGAAACTTCGACTGAGGCCGTCAATGAGTCAGTAGTAACGGGGAAAACACCAACGAAGAAGCCTCAAGCATTTAAGATAACGCGCAAAGGGCGGAAGAGGAAGCTGGCCAAGACTTCAAAGGACATTATGGCAATACTACGACAGCAGAACCGTGCACCACCCAGTCCTAGGCAGCAGGCGCCAAGTGAGCCAGGAGCTACGAGGGTCCCTCAAGATAACATCGTAACCGATTTTCATTCTCCAAATGACGCTACGCAATTTGATATACCAGATTGCGATGATCCATTCTGTGACCCAGATGTCACAGAAACGGATTTGGCACCGGGAGCGCCCTTGGCATCTGATACAGCAGGTAATTTGTTGCCCGAACAAGCTGAGCTTGCCAATTTTGAACCTGATATTCCTCTACGAGCATCTACCGCCACTTACTTGACGATGGATATCGGTGTTGGGACGGGAGACCTTGGGGGACGTCATGAAGCTAGACAGCTCACACCAGAAGAGCAACCTCATAACGAGGCGGGTAGCTCTGATCGAAAGCAATTGGGACGACGGCCTGGGCCGAGTATACCCAGTGAACCTTCCGGAATAAACGAACAGCTTCTGACGCTTTTGAATGAAATGACATCACATTCTCAGGCTAGAGTTGAAGACGGAAGGGTGCTGCATGATTACTCCCACTTCTCGGACCCTTCGGAAGATGAGATTCCCGCGTTACCAGATATGACAGATGGCGAGCGTCGCTCACCTCCACTAGATGCATACATCGACGACGAAATTAGCTAGAGCTCTATTGCGCCCAGCATCCGGCTTAATTTTTTTTCGCAGTCTGAGAGGCAGCAGTCTTGCTAAATTAAGCAACTCGGCTAATTCTACAACCCCCCACCCAGCAAGGATGTACAATATATAACAAATTCGGCTTATTTTAGCAATATTCTAAATTCATATAGAATGGCCTATAAAGATCTCTATCTGCGTCTTGTTGCCTCAAGCTCCTGTCCTCCCATAACAGAGTTGAGTTTTGACATCGACTATTCACAATGATTCAATCAACCAAAATCAACAAGTTGCACGAATTTTGGGAGTCAAAGTCGTTCATGTTCTTTGAAAAAAACGATCAGACTTTTCTTAAAGAACTGACATCGCTTTCGCATGCCAATTTAAAACAAGCGACTGAAGCCCTTCTTCGTCAACGCGGGGACGAATTCATGCGAGTTAGACGGCAACTACGGTCACTGGTGGAAGCATGGGATTCAGTCCTTGAACTTAAGAAACACTGGAACTCAACGTCAGAATCTGTGGAAGAATTTGTGCCTATTCATCCGGCGCTTGTTACTGTCATGTACATAGGGCTGAAAGGGCGTTACTTTGGAGATCCCTCAGAGACAAGAAGCAATGATTCATTCGCAGTCGGACAAGAAAGAAAAGCAAACTTCAGCACGTTATCGAATCGATTTCTAAATGTTTTTGAGACTGGTCCATATGCTCTGCGATATTATGAGCAGTTGAGGAAGGCCAATCTTGGACTACGCTCGCCCACTTCACGGGCGGCTCCGTTCTCATTCGTGAGAACTGATTCTGTTCCATGGAGCACAACCGGTAAGAACCGGGAGAAGGACAAAAATCCCTTTACCAATAAAAACCCGCAGCTAAAGAGACTTATCAACGGCTCCAGTGATGTTGAGCGCGAGAGCAGTGATATTGAGGACGACAGCAGTGATAGTGACGGTGGCGACTAGTCAAAGAAATGAGTCGAAATCGTTGGAGACGGAGACAACTAGTTAGTAAATGCAGTCTGAGTTACTGAACACATATTTCAACAACCACTAAATTTGTCCGACAATTCGTAAAATTTCTTCATGTACTGCAAGCACATCGTAGCAGTTGTGTTTTCTTCCCTTTGTTCTACGATACCTCTGACTTTAGTTGTAGTAATCGCCGTTTGAGTTGTAAGAGTAATTCATGAAAGCAGAGACCCAGGAAGTTCATTCTGGCAAGGTCTGAGATATGGATGGGGTGTTCGTGTTCTAGTGGCTGACTTCCCTACGTTCCAAGCCATGTTGACTGCAACACCCGGCGGCTTAAATTAGCCTTATCGGTTTGTAAGTTTCCTGAGGACTATTTGACCTGCGTAACCCAGTTCTAGTTACGGTTCTTTTTCTGGTTGTGATTTTGGCTGGTATCTTTGCAGTTGCCTTAATTTAGATATGGGGCTATATAGGCATGCTTTGGCCAACAACTCCAACTACAAACGCATGAACCCCATCGAACATGGCGAACTGTAATCTGTATGTTGTTAGTCCAATAACTTCATTCACAGTCCGTATATTAAACAGTTGTCAGGTGTTATTCCCGATCATCTGCCTTTATGACGGGGCCAGAAGCTCGAATGTTTGCAGCACATGAACCTTGTTCTGTGCCCCAGCTCACTCGGCCAGGACCCAAGCAAACTTCGCCTTCAGAGTCTGAAAAGGTGGATATCAAAAAAGCGGGCAAAAGAAGAGCCCCAAAGTTTTCCAAACGAAGGAGAACTGTGCTCAAAAAGGTGCATGACCTTCACAGGGACTGCGACGTTGAAGTGTACTTCATGGTCCAAAACAAACGAAGTAATCAAATCTGGCAGTATACCACAGGAATACTGCCTCCGTCACAAGCAGAACTAGTGCGTGATGCGAAACATTATATTGATAATATGCACTAATATCATGGACCACCATAGACCACCACCTTCCCGTTGCCAATTGTACTTGGCCCATCAAACTTTGACACTAAACACGAGCCTGGCAGCACAGAGCCAAAATTGCAACCAATTTCAAACAGCTTTTAATATTGGTTTTCGAATGCCTTCATGGCAGCTGGCGTTGCTGGACTCGATGGACGTGGGTTAGCAATATGAATGAACTCTTCTTGGGCACTACCCTCTTTCTGTACTTTATTAGCCACTGTACAATAAACCGCATTGCATTGAATGCATAGGTGCATAGTTAAGCACACCTGATCAACTACTTCCCGAATCTGTTGCAATTCAGCGCACATCAGATGCAATTCCTCTCGTACCCCGTGCACTGCTACACTGAGCTTACCCATTTCCAGAAAGAGAGGTTGCAGCTCTTGAAGCAGGAACCCATACACAGCTTTCTGCCCCCCCTCTCTTCCAGTTTTGGGTTGTGGTTCAATGCACAGTTTTACGTTTGGCATTCGTGGGTCACAGCTGCTGGTGGATTTCGCCGTCTCTTGCTGTTCCAGCGTCCCAGGCCGGAGAGGTGGCAGGTTCGTCCCAGCCATGATGTAATAAGTAAAGAGTATATAACCTTGAGGTAAATTTATGAATTTATTTATTTATTTCTTGATTAGCTCTACAGAGCATATATTTGTCTAAACTAAAAGGTGACCACAAATTTTCAAGAGGAAAAGCCGCCCTCTTATACCTGTTTAGTAGTGCTACCGCAGATGGCCGCAACGGTTCCCGTGACGGTCATGGTTGTAATTAAGGTGGTAGTCACTGAGGTTGTAAGTGGCGGGGGCATTACCCTGGTCGCTGAGCCTGCAAACGCACCATCATTGGAAACGGCTGGTGTGGCAGGCGGCATTTGCTGTTTGTCGTTTGTGTTGGCCGTGGCCGTAGCGGTTGGTTGAATTGGCGCCGGTGTGGTTGGCTCTACAGTCTCATGATTGGCCGTTGCACGAGTCGTATGCCCAGTATCTCTGGTATTGCTGGTCGTACCTGTGGTTGTACCTGTGATCGTGCCTGTGTCGGTTGTTGTGTCTGCGCCTTGTCCGGGTGTTCTGTTATCTATCTCCTGCGTCGTGACAACGGCTCGACCAGATTTGGCGGATGTGGATCCTCCGGTGACATCGCCAGATGTCCTGATGTACGGGGGAGTAGTTTTATCGCCAGTGAGCAAAGTATTCTCTGGCACGAAACTGGTGCTTGTTGAGGTGAAAATTGTCTTTGCAGTTTCCGTGAACGTACTCAGAAATTGAGTTCGGGTTGTGAGAGCAGTGGTGGTTTGGATTGACTCCAGGATGCAAGCAACCAGGCCGGTTCTCTCAGTTCCCATTGTTGAGTTCGATCCACCACCTTTGATCATCGCATGGTGGCAGGAAGTGGCCATGCCGGAACATTGCCTGTGCAGGGATTAGCGCAAGCTGACGCGTCGAGGCAGTGTCAAACGAACCAGACAATGTCTGCTTCTCCATTTGGAGCCTCTTCCGGAACTGTAAAGGTTGCCAGCTGGCGGTTATCACACTCCACTGGTCTGAATGAGAACCTGATTGGCATGTACAAAGGATCATTGAAGAGCATCGTCGCCTCACACTTCCGGGACAGAGGTGGAGTAATGCTAAATTACCCACGGTCATTATGAGAACAGCGGAAGACATGATTCTAGGACAGAGAACGAACATTGCAGAAAGATTAGATATCCCTGCTTCTAGACTGATCATCGGTGACGCGTCCAGACAGATTGAAGCCATAACGCTCTGTGCCTGCTGGAACAGCATGGCCGCAATGAGTGAAAGTTTGTGTGCCCGCATATTCTTGTCACTCAACGTTCTTGCAACTTGCGACAATGTGATCTGGGGTTCGGCGCTTATATATGTAACAGATTGGGAGATTGGGTTGGTCGCTCTTTAAAAGAATCGTCAGATGCTTTATTTACGCACCGTATATAAGTCTTGGGTGCTCTATTTGCTCTGTATTTTCACATATATGTATCCGAAGCAGCCTCATCCTCGCCATTACTCCATCTTTCTCCCCCATTATCAACAGTAACAATGGAAGTCGCTCCGTCGATGAACTTTTCTAGGGAAGGGACGTCCCAGCCACAACCTCAGGCATACGACCTTGACAAAATCATTTCGGATTGCAGCATCGACATGCCTCAGTTAAGCTTTGACTGTTCGACTGCTCCTTCAAGTCTCTCGTCGGTCAACTCTTCAGGCAATGAGTTCGACGAGCTGAAGCTAAATCCTGAAGCACCCAGCTTTCCATACTGTGACCCCTGGACTACCGTCGACCCAACACAAGTCAGTCATTATGGAGGACATTCTTCTTGCAGCCAGGCCGATTTGTACGGAGGGTTTACCACGAATGAAGAACTGAAATGGTAAGCCACGTTCGATTTTACTCAATGCCCTTTTCTCACTGCGACAGGATTCTTGTTGGCTTGGCATCGAAAATGGATGCTATCAACGCGGCAATAGGCGTAACAAACGCTAGAATTACTAGCGTGGAGGGTAAACTTGATTCAATTTTCAACGAGCTGCCGAGGACTGAGAGAACCCTAGAGGCCATAGATGAACTCAAAGTAAGTGTCAAGGAGTTCTCCAAGGCGCTGATCACACAATTGTTTGGACCAGTGGACGTTGGGACTCCAGAAACTGTGTGATTGACGCAGGAGGTCGATGGGGGCGGTCATGGTTTAGTTTAGCCCAGTTTTAAATGAGGAGTCAATGGGTATAATAGAGCATCAGTTGGTTCCTACATTCCTCTTGCAGCCGCGTGCATATAATTGTCCCTCTTACCCTTCAGAGCCGGCGCTGTTTCTCTTCCACAGCTGTGTATAATCATGACCAGACACACGAAACAACTCCCTCCTTTACCCCTTGGGGGGGGATTTGGTCGTCCTGGGAACGCTGATGAGCGCCCTAGTAGAGCATTGCTTCACGAGCAAGTAGTCAATACCGACCGCTGCAACACTACCCCGAGACATCTGTCAGTTACCACACTCGAGCAAAGAATACTTGACCTTGAGCGACAAGTGGCATCCCTCACTCAAGCTGTAATCGACCGTGATCAGAGGCTGGCGGTGGCTCAACAAAACCATTCTAGGTTGGCGAAGTACATCGCTGCACAGGATAGAGCCTTTTACCGAGTCATTAGGTCTGTAACTTCAGCGTTCGAAGAATACAGAGACGGGATGAACAGGATGCCGAGCCCACTGCCAGCCAGCATGGGCGAAGAAATTAAGGTGTATTGCAAATTTAGTGACAGCGAGGACGAACAAGACATGGATAATTAGAACAGCTCATACAAAATTGACGCCATCCATACACTTTCATCGTCGCCTTAAAATAAGCCACTCGAATTTGCAATGTGGGCGTTCTTACCCGAGCGTGTCAATTAGACCGAGAGATCCAGGAATGTATAAACGACTGCCTGGCATTCCCAATTCCATGGCCGGCGAGTCAACAACAAATGCAACTTCAACAGATACCACCATCCAAAATGGGCATCGCAAAGCTCTCTGTGGCAATCGCCTGCGTTTACATTGTTACCAAACTGTAAGAACGCCGACGCCCGGCTCGTATTGTGGAAACTGACAAGCAGTACAGTCTTGACAGGGTGGAGTTGCCCCGCCGCCGGGCGTCCACACGGCACACCGTCTCCCCCATTGGGTCACGTCGCCGGCCAGACCGCGTGAACAGCCGGAGCTCACGCGGCCGCTATGACAGGGTTCGATCTCCCTCTCCCGGCGGTTCTTACAGACCTCGCTGATCTGGGGAAAGGAAGGAGAAGAAGGAGAAAACGTTGACGCACACTCGCCCGCAAATGTTGCATTAAACGGCAGGGATCGTTGAGATAGGTCATAAAATATGCAGAATAAACCATTCCACATCCATCTCATAGCCAACGAAAGAGTTGCTATTCGTGATCACAATTTTGTCCCCAAATTTAAATCCTCCGGCGCTTAGTGAAACTGCGTGCCGTGCCTCGTTTTTACTCTTGCCGAGCAGTTCATTTACGTCTTGCTTAGAATAGTACGCCAACCAGAATTAGCCAGGGCCCAGTTCCGTTCCGCAACCGAGATAAATACGGCGGTGACGCCGTGTCCGCAGGATGAAGCACAGATCACAGATCTTGCCTTAGATTATTTTAACATGGCGCCATTCACCTGCAGAGTTGTCGATTCCCATGTGGTGGGAGTTCCAGGCGTTCATGTCATGCTCGATTGCCGGGACCAACAACATCGCGCCATTGCACGTTTCGAATCCGTAACTGATGAAGACGGCGGCATCAGCTTTTGGTTCCCACTTCCATCAATTGGGGAGGCGGGTGAAATCGAACCTGAGGTTGTAGACACCTTGGTGGTACCTCGTATCACTCTGAAGTTCTTGCCGGGCAACTTACATCACGCGGGGGCTGGAGGCGGTCCTTGGCTGAGCATCGTCACTGATCTCTACTTGGCGAGTAAATCTGACCACGGAGTCATCCTCCATCTGGAAGAGAGCCCGCGCTTAGAGCATACACTTTACCCAGTCTCTGGTCCGGTCAGCTTATCCATGCCTACGGCGAGTTTGCCGCCTCTTGCTGCTCTCTCACGAAGCCCTTCTCCGCTCAGGCTCCCACCTCAAATATCAGCGGATTCCGACCAGGGCGGCCTATTACACCCGAAAGGAGAAAACAACCGTGGAACAACTCGTTCGCGAAAGAGGACATTGGAGCGGGAGCAACTGGGACGAAACACTCGGGCGAAGTTCCTGGAGGGTGGGGTGGAGGCTATACAATTGTAGAGCACTAGTTAGCGAACACAATCTGACTTTAACACCGCCTGAGAATTGTGCAAGCAAAGCCTTTGCAAGTTTGTCTAAAAAGACCGTTGATCCCTTGACACAAAGGACCGCAGCCAGATCAAGCTTCGATTCTGTCGGGTCATTATGCCGGTGTTCCACTCACACTAGTGTTGGGAACGGCCGGCGCCGAGCCTGGCTCTCCAAAGGAGGCGCCCGATTCCGCTTGCTTGCAGGGTTAAACGTAAGGAAAGAACTCTTCTCAAACTGAGACAGCGTTGGCTCCATTGCCAATCGAGCAAGAGCCGGCTCGAAGAAACAGTTGGCCGCTGCGCAGATCACGATTGCGAAATTGCGTTCAGAACCTCTGGCTCTTCGCCACTGGGTATGGGACCAACCAGTTTGCGTTGATGTTGCGACAACTAACAGCCTTTCAGAAGCCTTGGAAAATTATAGAGAATCCTGGAGGCAAATATTCCACTGAGAGACGCAAAAGATCCGAGGAGAAAGTGACGTGTCGCAATTATGTTCGCAACATGACTCACAGTTTTGTTGGTTTGGCAAGTAGCAGCCTGGAGGTGGCAACATGTTTCCCAACTACCCTGTCCATCACTGGCTGAAAACTCCGTTTCGGGTGGCCATTTATTGCCTTGCAGCTGTGACCATTGTTCGCGAATTTTTAGTCTGAAATGAAGAGCCAATGAGGATGGCACTCGTGAACCGCAACTGTTTTTGTGTGATATCCCATGCATAACGCGCATTAGCAAACTGTTGGTTCAGAAACAGAAAGCGCCTGAGTTTTGACCTGAACCCGTTTCTGGAGAACTGGCGAAAAGAACTGGCGACAACCAACCAGCCAACCAGCCAACTGAGGCCCACTGGCCGGTTTACACAAACCTATCACAGCAGTCCTCGCGATGCTAGGTATTCGCCTGTTGACCCACTTACAGCCAATTTGGCGACGTGATGGGTTACCGATTGAACGGTTCGCCCCGGTCCTTTACAGCACGAACCAATCGCGGCACATAGCGGCCGAAGGCTGATCGCCGCTGGCCCCACAGACAGCTGTTGCGTCACGAACTGCGTCTGCGTCGGCATTCGGCATTCGGACCAGGGTCTGCCAGCCCGCCCTGTATGGCTGAAGCTTCGCCTTGGTCGGTAGCCTGATGCCAAGCACGCACGACTGTCGTGGGGCTGTCAGAGCACGTTGGTTATGGCAGGGAGGCTCATTTTACTGGTCCCGGCTTCACTAGCTGTGTTTACGTCTGTTGGTGTCAGACAAATACTTCTTGGCCAAATGACGCCGTTCAAAAGAGTCATTAAAGGAATTTATTGAGAATATCTTTAGGATTGTTGAGCAGTCGCATATTTACTCATTTGGCTCTAGACGATATTCAATTTGCCGGAGTTCGGATTTTCATTCTAGCAGAGACCAGTCTCCTGCTTTTCTTGACCAGCGCAAGGCTCAATTGGCTCGTCCTCATTCTGTTGCACATGGCGCATCCTATTGACCCACAAGCATTTCATCGCCATGCCCAATGCCATAGTACTAAGCACAGCAGCAATGACAGTAGAGGAAATCCACATTTGAGCGCCGTGTTTCAAGAAGTACTGCGCAACAGCAATACTAGCAGATAAGTACGATAGCAGGAAGCCCATAGTGAAGTCCTGGGACGTTAATTTGGATTCTTCAATCTTCATAACAGAGGTGCCGTAAACTCACCTCGAAAATTACAACGTAAAATGCTCCCAGACCAAAGATACCCCATCGAAGAAACTCACCAAACCCCTTCACCGCCTCCTCATTATGACTGACCACGGACGCGGCCGCCATAGCACCATTCCAGTAGAGCGCGATGAACGTCCACGCAAGTGGGCCGCAGATGATTGCACCATGGGTAAAGCTCGAGTAGTCATGATGTAGAAAGTACAGGATGGAGAGATTAATGAAGTTAAGCAACAAAAGAAGCTCAGCCCAGCCAAAAGCCGACCGTACGAACAACACAAGAAACAAAACGTGTAGGAAATTGCTGGCCGCAAAATGCAAGCTAATGGCAGTGTATCTGGGGTCAGCTGTACATAGATAGGCGTGATATATGAAATGCCCAAGCTGCAAAGTAGACATCACAATCCTAATATATACTCTTAGCATACAAATATATTAGCTCGGCTGTTACTGAACGGGTCCACCGACCAATAAATGCAAATCATGTCTGAGTGGACTGTGAATGCGGATTCGTGGGCAAGGTTTTGGTCCCAAATCCGCTTGCCGATAACGGTACCATCCCGAGACTCGTAAGCGTAATAATGAACAGAAACAGCGACTACCAGCGCCCAAGTGAGAAGGTTGGTAAGGTTGACGAGGAAACAGCTAGCGTCAAACTCCCGCCTACAGGCTTCTTTGGCTGCAGAAGAATGAGCAAGGAAAGTGAAGTAAAGAGGTTGGATAGTGGCATACCGGAGCTCCAGCACTTCATTCTTTGGGACGTTAGCAAGCTTCGTCGTGCTTTTTGAATGATGATGAGTTCAAGGTGAAAGGACAGTCGGGTGTAGGGAGCGGCCTCACAATCCATGGGCGCGGAAGGGTACCTTTATATGCATAGTGGCGCTGTACACAAGATTATGCACAGCTTTGTCGCTGCTGCCGTTAGGTCTCGCAGGTTCAAACGGCGTCACATCGCCGGTCATCTTCCGTTGGTGTGGTGTCCTTGCAAACTTCCTCTACCCCACACCACCTCCGGGGGTGGGGTCCGCCCGGCCGTGAATGCGACCCCACATGCGTCAAGGTCATCCGGAGGATGGCTGTTGTGCCCTGCCGTCCAATAAATACGTATAAATCCCGGGTGTTAGGCCGTTAGAATCGTAAGATTTCGAGTCCGAACACGCCACGGCGCTTACGAAAACCGGCCATCTCTATTCAGAAAGCAAGCTGAAACAGGTCGAGCCGTGGCCCCAGGCGCTTCCCACGGTGCCGCCTGCTCTCGTGTCGGTAACAAACTATATTTAGGTCAAGTTGCCAAGTAGTCTCTAAGCGCTGCAATAAAGCTGGCATGTTCACCAACACTAAAATTGCAGAGACGGTATGGGATCTATATTTAGCACGGGAATCTGGTCACCCCTTGACAGCACGTTAAGGGGAGAAGAAAGATGACCTTTATCGCTGAGAACTTTCGTCCAGCTTTGGAACTAGAATACAGCTATACAGGACGAAAAGGCCAGTCGAAAAAGCAAATGATCCCCCGATAATTCCAACACTGACATAAGCACCAACCGACCAGTACCCCCCTTTCACAGCGTATACGTTTAGAAATGTGGATATGAGCCCCGTGAAGGATTGAATCACGGCCGGTCTGAGAAAGTGGTCAGAATCTTTCACTCCCAGGATAGCATCAACGTACATGATCAAACAGCGACAAACCCAAACGTAGTTGTGGCGCCAGATATACCACAAGGCGGTCATTCCGCAACTAGCAATAAAACAACCGAAAGCAGCTATGATAAATAGGGGAAAGTTTTGGATGGCAGCCTTTACCGACCGACCGAGGTACCCTGTCTCGTCCAGAGCTTTCATGTCACGAACTGAGGCGAACGTGGATGGTGACACTAGAAACCCTGCGAGTAGCAACCAAGAGAAGAAGCCCGCGAGCACAAAGTAGTAGGTTGGGATGTGCTTCTCCGTTTCTAACACCATTTGCTCGTACCGCGATAAAGAAGCGCCATAGTGTTCTTCCAACCTGCTACGACACTGCTTTCTCCGGGCCGCAGAAGGACAGAATGGAAATCGCGCCATCTTGATGTGTTCGGTAAGCCAAGATAAAGCAGCGGCAATTCACGGTGGCTTGGAAGGTCCACGACTCCTTTTTTATTGAAGGAGGGCGTGTGTATTTAAATATGATAGCTATTATATACTTCTATTTAGAGCTGTCTTCCCAGATGTACAGAACCTTGCTTAACTAGAGCGAGAAACGGCTTACTAGTCAACGGAGTGTATCAACCTATCAACGTAATGCATCTTTACCTAGACCAAATTTGTCTTCAGCCATATGTCGAACTACATGAAGATAATGATCCTTGAGCTTCCAAAATAAGCATAATCTAAGCTCGCAAGAGTGTGAAGGTCGTTACAATCCCAGTCCTGGGAAGCTGTCGACCATAAGTCTTTGCCGTATTTTGACACAGCCAGCCTCCCAATCTCCTCATACGACCTCAATCCTGAGATATCATCAAGGAATAATCAGACAGGTGTAAACGTAGCAAGTGCTTGTAATTGATTGTCCTGAGCGACACGTACATCTGTGAAGCTTAGAACTTTGTACCATTTGCTCACATCTTCACGCTTGCGGCGGGATCCACGCCGCGTGCAACGGGCCACCATATTTTCATAGGTTTCCGACCTTTTTTTCAATCTTGGTGACCTTCTAAGCCCGGGGCGATGCACAGTGTCCGACGACGGAAGCGTGACTATCTTACAAGGGCTGAAATCCATCACGGCATCAGTTGAAATCAAATGTCCGTCGAGACGTTGATCCTTGACACTCCCATCACTTTTATCAAGTGAGCGATGCGGTGGCATGGTGTCCATGACCTTTGTAAATTGAACAGAGCTAGGTTCTGGAATCATGGTTGACAATGGGGGTAATTCGACATCGATCATGTTCGACGGACTGCTGCCTCGCATCCGCTCAAATTTTTGTCACATAGTGAGACAGGAGAGTGTAGCAAGAAGAAGAAAAAAATGCTGAAAGGACTAGAGGGAACTAATGTAGGGGGCGGACCCAGTATTTATGTGACAGTTCCCAGGGTCGGGCTGGCCGCTCCTTATGTCATTTTCCCAGGCTCCTCGAAGGTGCTCTAGTAAGCCCATTTCTATTTCTTTAATACACCTCAGAATAAGATGCAAGGTGGCCAGTCTTTTCAATGCTATGTCATTGGGAACAACACGAGTTGGCTACTGTTGAGCGCGTTTAGTGAATCTCTAGCACAACCCTTCAAGAACCTTCAGAGCTTTCGCTAAAGGACATCAGTCCATTCTAAGAAATCCATTATAAAAACCTAAGATACATACAGTTAAGCCGCCCTCTTTTTGCCTCATAGATAGCCAAACAAGTCATCAGCACCATGATATCAAATTCCTCCCCATGGTTCTCATTCATTTGCAACGTGCCAGAAGTTTTGAGGCCTCCGTTGCTGGTATATACTGCAAGGGGCTTGTAACCTTTGTCAAGGTCCTGAAGCCTAAGGTTTCTCCTACTAATTGGCGATACTTTCATGTCATTTGCCACTGATGATCGTGTGTGATTCCATGTCAGGTTCTTTGAGATATGCTTGTCTCTCGTAGAGACAGTCATCATCCACTTAGAACCCGACACACTATCCGTGTCGTTCCACTTGACAGAGCGAGACTGAGGCTCAACTACGCCAATGTGAACTGTGCGAGCGTCGCATGGCATCATGGCTGAAACTGGAGCCGTTTTGTGCAGCCCTTGGTGATGGGAAAGATATGGGTTTGTATGCCCCTCTTCCCTGTGCAAAATCGCATGAAATTGTTCTCCATCACTAGAGACTATGCTGTAGTCAGGACTGAAATTTCTAGTAATCGCGAATTGCTTGGCGGAGCAATTTGAAGCTTTGGATGTAGTTAATGAATATGCCATGTTGGAAAAGCAGCGTCTTGTTCTGGCGTGGAGCTATAGAGTGGCTGAGGACAAACTCGGTTTGACCTCCACCTGGAAGTGCTGCTATGCTTGCTTAAAGGTCTACGGAACCATCTGGCTTAAATAAGAGGACAATTTCAACTACCAAATTTGCTGGTCTGCGAAAAACTCTCCCCTGTAAACATTTCCCCCCACTTGGTGCTGTTAGCAGCGCGGTAGTAGGGGGGAACGCGTACAGGCCACCCAGCTGTGACCCACGCTTGAGATCCTATCATGACCCTAACAGCACAATGGAAGAACTTTGGAGAGTTCATATTCCATTGCAAAGCTGATTCTGGCGGCAAATCTACGCGATCTCTGCTGGAGACCTTCGAAGATACAGTTTGGCTGTCTCTGGGTGCCTGCGGAAAAGCCACGACCCAATTGCGCCTATTTCCGTTCGTCGACGCGTCAACACGCAAACCCTCAATGTGCGAACCTCATGAAACACAACACATTACGGCCCCAGTACGTGGAAGGGAATGTCGGCCCTTATCACATACGCATTTGGATGGGAAATGGACTTGGGGACTCCATTTTCTTGCCCGGCAAGAGTTTACGGCATCTCACAGTCGAGAAGGACGCGATGGAGACGCGTAGTTAGAGGGACGGATACGGCCGCCGCCAAAACCAACAACACAGAACACATCTTCAGGAACAGCATCATCGCCCATCAATGACGCGTCAACACCGCCGAAAGTCAGTCATTCGAACCTCATGAAACACCAAATATGACAGCCACAGTACTGTAAAGGGAGTTGCGCCCCTGCTTCAGTACGCAACACGATGGAGAATGGACTTGGGTACTCCATTTGTCCTGCCCGACAATTGTTTACGGTTTCGGGAGTCTGGGGAGTACGCGATAGAAAGGCGGAATCGATGGGATGGATGCCCTTCAACAATACAACCACCAACAGCTCAGAACATATCTCCACAGACACAATACCCTCTACCTGTGCGTTGACGCAGCGTAAAGCCAATTCAAGAACCTCACGAAACAACAAACATACAGTACAGTATATGAAGGGAGTGATGCCCTCCCTCCAGATGCGCCCTTTGATGGAAAGTGAACCTTGTCACTTCATTTTCTTGCCCGACAATAGTTTACGGATCTACAACTGGCAAAGTACGCTAGCACACGGGACGGAAGAGAGGATATGGTTAAACAAACTGCATGAAAAGAAAAGTACTTCACAGAGTTGGGCTATTCAACATAGTCACACTCAGCGCCACAAACACTTACACAAATTGATACCAACACCACCAACAGCTCAGAACTTATCTATGAAGACACGCTAGATTACAGAACTCACAGTCAGCTTGCCTCCACAAACAATTACTTCAATTGACGTGTCTATACGCGTCAATCTGCTGTGATGACGCTTTGGCGGAGGTGGGCTGGACATGGCCCGAAACAGCACCGAGCATGTCACAAATCATACAACTCCTGCAATTACGGTCACATCGGCACTCAAATAGCGCATTCCAATCATGGCTACTCTAGTGGGTGTTGCCAATTCAACTAAGCAGCCCGCAAACAGTAGTACAAACAGCCAAGAGAACTAGGAGGACAAGAGACAGCTCTGCCCACAGAACGCAACAGCCACGCGAACGAGTGATTATTGTTACACAGAAGTCGAGGAGGGCCGGGAAGGGCCTGACAAGTACATAGATACAGAACAAACATAACGACTAGCCGTGCTAGGAAGACCACATTTAAGCGGAAGAGGAAGCAGTTCGTGAGAGGAACAGCTTAATTCTTAGAAGCGAGAAAGGGGAAATCCTTGTATGTTTAGTTGAACGCTGCATAGCTGCTTAAGCGGCTGGGACAGTCTATGAATAAATAAATAAATAAATAAATAAATAATAATAATTTGCTGGTCTGCCAGTAATCAGTATTTTGGGGGGTGGGGGGCCGTGGAGTGGTTTTGAAAATTTGCTGGTAGTCCCAAATCAGGTACAGACACAACTAGGAGCAACAGTGGACTGTGGGTGGTTGGTGGTAATCCACAGACCAACATGACCCGGTTTCTAGTAGCAGCGGGGGGAAGCATACTAGCTGCCAGTAACGAAGGCGGCGGAGTTAGTGGTGCCACCAGGGCACTATTAACCGTACCGACCAAGTTACTGGGATCCGAAAACACCACCACCAGCTCAGAACGAATTTTTGAAACGCGTAAATTATTGCAACTTTAGTAGTAAACCTGTGACCAATTAGGCAATTATTGCGGAAAACGCGTCCAGAACGCGTCTATCTGCGGTAATGGCGCCTAGATGGCCACAGGTGGACATTGGCCCGGAGCACATCAAAGAGCACGCTACATACCTAAAGGAAGCATGCAACCAATTGCAGGCAGTAGACAAAGGAAGACAGAATCAAGTACCATGGAACACAGTACAGCAATACCTGGCATCGACCATCGCACTCATTGGCAAGGTCCTAAGGCAACCAGCGATGGGGGAGATCCTCCGGCAGGTCCAGGACGCAGCCAAATGCACACAGAACATGCAGAAAGACATTACCATCATCAAAAACTCCGTAGGGTTGAACACAACTCCGCAAACCACGGCTAACACCACAGGAGGACGCAGCATATCTTGGGCACAGGTGGCAGCACAGGCGCCAAAGGGCACTGCACTTCCGCCGCCAGTGCCGCAAGGAATGGCCGCGAGTAAGACACAATCCACAGTTACAGCATACAAGGACCGAGTAGTCACGGTAAAACTCAAGGACCATGGAATCGCGCAACGGTATCGAAACCAGATACCTTCTTGGGCCAGACAGCAAGTAGAGACCGCAATTCGTGGCAACGCATCGACTAGAGCCATCAAAGTGGTTGCGGCACATCAACTGAAGAGTGGCGATATTCAGATATTCACAAGCTCAACAGCCGAAGCTGCAAAGCTAAAGGAGGATAAAGGTTGGCTCAGAGCCCTCGGAGAAAACGCAGAAGTCATTGTGCCAACCTACGGAGTTATTGTTCACGGCATCTATACCAGCTCCATCAACATTAAAGACCAAAGGGCAACTATCCAGCAGATGCTTGCAGACAACTATACAGTTATCCCTCACGCAAAAATATCCTATATAGGGTGGCTAACAAGGGAGGCCACCTCGAAACGAGCATCCTCGATAGTTGTCGAATTTACAGAACCCGAAATGGCGAACGCTATCATCTACGCTGGAATGGCATGGGACGGCCGCATACACCAATGTCAACTTTACGACCGCGCCTGCAGAGTGAAACAATGCTTCCGCTGCTACAATTACGGCCACATCGGCACTCAATGCAACGCATCACAAGTATGTGGCTATTGTGCAGAGCAACATGAGACCAAACACTGCCAACATCGGGGGATGGAAGGATTCATCCCCAGATGCGCGGTGTGCAAGGACGATCATACCGCATGGAGCAACGCCTGCCCAGCAAAGAGAAAGGAGATGCAAAGAGTAGACCAAGCCAAGGAGTCCAGGAGCATCTATTGGCACGTCCCTCTGACAGAAACCAAACGGACCCGTGACAACATCATTTCCCAACAGAATCAATCCCGACAACCTGCCCCCCCTCAGACTGCGACTCAAAGGCTGGAGGACAACCCAGAACCAAGAAGACTGACGGATAACGCTTCCCTCGACCCACGACCGCCGCTCACGCAAGGAGGAAGTATCGAGGCTCCGACTACCTTCGAACCATTGATGCCCACGCAGTCTCCAGCGGCCCCATCGATCGAGGACTGGGAAACGCCAGCTACACAAAAGAACCACGAGCAGCGTGACCCAGTTTCTGACTTAGTCGACCCCCTACTCATGGCAACGAATGCCCTTCACGACGGGAATAGCGCTCCAAATCACCGTCCTCAGACATCTGTGTATCCGTTGGAAGGCCTTGAGGAAGCTGCAATGCAGGACGCAGACGAATGGCTGCAGAGCATGGCTAACAATGACGATAATGAATGGCCATTCGTTCCGCAAGCAGATGAAGCATCCCCGATCACCTCCGTGGCCACAGACACGCGCACCGCCCGGGGGATCATCTTCAAAGGCTGCAGATGTACATCACACCAGGACACTTACAGCGATTGGCCCGTACAGGATGCTGAACTGACGATTGCGAAATGTATGAGGGTATGCGTATACTGCGGCAAGGACTTCGAGACCGCAGCAGCACTCCGAGGACATATGAGAAGAATATACGCGAGAAGAAACCTTACAATATCCCCCGACAACAAGGGGAGATGGAGTACAGCAAGCCCCGGCTGGACCCGCAGACACCGCACGGAGTCTCCCCCGCGACAGCCAGCAGCCCGACTGACCAGTAGCCATTCTATCACATACAGCACCAACGCGATGTCCCAACCATGTTAAGACACCGACAACTGCGAATCTTACAGTACAATGTCCGGAAATCCAGGGATGTCGTGCTCGACAGCTTGTTCCGGCTCCCTCGAGTCCTCGAATTCGACATACTCGCCATCCAGGAACCCTGGCGCAACCCATTTAAAGCCACAACATACCATCCTCTCAAAACACACTTTCATCTAACTTACCTCGAAGATGCCGCCACGAGAGTGTGCCTTTACATCAACAAGCAAATGGATCCTGGTACCTGGAACGTCTCGTGTATCTCCAAGGACATCATCGCCGTATCAATCCGGAACCCGCAATATGACAAAAATATCAATATTGTCAACGTGTACAATGAAGTGGGGACTAACACTCTAACCACACTAGGAGAAACCCTTGCCAAACTAGAGCCCTTGTCAGAAACCATGGTACTCGGAGACTTCAACCTACACCACCCGCTCTGGTCAACAACACACAGGCGTCCAGGCCAAGGGCCAAGTGCCGAGCAGCTACTGACGATAATCGAGGATTTCCAGTTAGAACTACTCACAGAGCCTGGTACTCCCACCCACAGGTGGAAAGATGGAGAATCGACAATCGACCTTACATTTGCCACTGAAGGCCTTACACCACAAGTAAATCACTGCAAGATCGATCGAGGGTTAGACTGCGACTCCGATCACCTCCCGATTGCCGTAGCCATCGACTGGGAGTGGAAAACAGCAGCTGCGATAAGAAAACGCCTCTGGTCCAAAACGAATATACTGGTACTGCGGCAAACGGTTAAGGAGCGCCTTCCCCAGCATTTTGACGGAATGGAGCTTCGGAGCGAAGACGACATCGATGCACTTGCATCCTCGATCATCGGGGCTCTGGACGCAGGCATCGATGCATCAACTCCATGGTCTAACCCGTCTCCCCGCTCGATTGCAGGATTCAATCAGGAATGCAAAGACATCTGTACCGAGGTTCAGCAATTACGCCGACGGTGGCAACAAACAAGACAAGACGACGATTACGAAGCCTATCGGCAGGCACGAAATAGGAAAGGTCGATATATTCAAAAACTGCTTCGTAACGCCCACCGCCAAAGAGTCGAAGAGGCATCATCATCCAAAAACGGACTATGGAAGCTGGTCAAGTGGGCCAAGAACAGACAAGACATACCGCCCGCCTGCACCCCGACGCTCTCCAAGCCCGATGGAAAATTCGTCTATCGCCCTGAGGAGAAGGCCGAAGTATTGCGTCAATCCTTCTTTCCCCCTCCGTGTCAGGCTGACCTTTCGGACATCAATGGCTACAAATATCCTCCGTCCATTGAATGCCCTGACATCACCCTGCCAGAGATTGAAAAGGCAACACGCAGGGCTGCCCCGAACAAGGCCCCTGGCGCCGACGGTATCATCAACGGCGTACTACACCGAACACTCGACATCCTGCTCCCCGGCCTCCAAAAACTGTTCAACGCATGTCTCCAAGTGGGCTACTGCCCCCAACACTTCAAGGAGGCAGTCACCGTAGTTCTCCGCAAGCCGGGCAAAGACGATTATACACAACCCAAGTCGTACAGGCCAATTGCCTTGCTCAATACGTTGGGCAAGGTGCTGGAAGCCATCATAGCCAACCGACTTGCTTATCTTGCCGATGTATATCAACTATTGCCCAGGAGACATACTGGAGGTCGGAAACTTGCATCGACGGAACACGCGATTCATGTCCTCCTCCAACGGATATATAAGGCGTGGTCTGAGGGGAAAGTGGCAACCCTGCTACTGCTCGACGTCTCTGGGGCGTATGATAACGTTTCCCGGGAGAGGTTACTACACAACCTTCGCAAACGTCGAGTCGATGAAAAGATCGTAAAATGGGTTGCATCGTTCCTCAGCGGCAGGTCCACGACTCTCAAACTGCCAGAGTACACTGCACCCTCGGTACGCATCGAAACAGGAATCCCGCAGGGATCACCGGCCTCGCCCATTCTTTACCTTTTCTACAACGCGGATTTGATTGAAGCGTGCCAAACACCAGAGACGGAATCAGTTGGTTACATAGACGACGTGTCCATCCTAGCAGTTGGCCCATCAGCAACTCACAACTGCAAAACCCTCAAAACCATCCACGTCAAGGCACAGGATTGGGCAAGAAAACACGGCTCCCAATTCGCTCCGGCAAAGTACGAGCTTGTACACTTTACCAGAGACCCAAAAACGAACAGCACCCACGCCCTTCGCTTGCCTCACGCGACCATCAAAGCCTCCCCTTCTTGCAAATACTTAGGTATCCAAATGGACACGAGGCTTCGATGGGACTATCATCGCGAAAAGATGGAGGCTGGGGCTACGAAGCGACTTTCCGCGTTGTCAGCTCTGGCATCATCGACGTGGGGGGCAGGTTTAGTCAGCCTTCGACAAGTGTACAGGGCAATGATCATACCTCAAATGCTTTACGGCTGCTCAGCATGGCACGTCCCCGGGAAAGGCCGCATAAACAGAGGTGTCGATATGATAACGGCCATCAGGAAAATCCAGCGACGAGCAGCCCAAGTGATTACCGGAGCCTTTCGGACAGCCGCAGGAGCAGCAGTAGATGTAGAAGCTCACCTACTCCCAGTGGAGCAACAGCTGGAGCAAACAGTACTAGAGACCACCATGCGCATCCGGAGCAGTCCTCTGTACGACGACATGGCCAAACACTCGAGAGACGTGAACTCGGCACGATGGACACGCCAGGAACGCGATGAGCACAGCCCTCTGGATCAACTCTCGAGTATCCTGGAGCACAAATACGACGTGCAGCTGGACAAACTCGAGAAACGCCAACCACATGTCGTTCCGCCCTGGTGGCTTCCTCCATTCGTATGTATTAACGAATCCGCCAAAGAGGCAATCAAAGAACATGATGCCACAGATCCAGGGACAATTTCTGTGTATACCGACGGAAGCGGCATCAACGGCCACGTTGGTGCAGCCGCGATAACACTAGAACCTCGGATTCAAGGTGTTCCAACCAAGCGAACAGAATACATGGGAGTGTCCAGCACGTCCACGGTATACGCAGCTGAACTGAGAGGGCTGGTGTTAGCACTCCAGATCGTACTCGACATCAACGCAGCGACAAATGCACCCGGAAAGTGCGCCATATTTACCGACAACCAGGCCGCGATCCAGGCAATGAGGAACCCAAAGAGCCCATCTGGACAGTATATCCTGGTCGAAGCTATACAAGCACTCGACAAACTCCGAAGCCTAGGATGGGTAGTGCAATTCCGATGGATCCCGGCACATGTCGGAGTGCGAGGCAACGAAGCCGCCGATCAGGCAGCGAAGGAAGCTGCCGGTCACGATCCAAATCAACAGACCTCTACGGCGCCTCCACGGGAGCCGGATTGGCTACGAACCCTCACTGCTACCACGAAGTCCATCATACGCAAGGCGATGAAGGAGGAATGGAACCAGTCGTGGGAATCGGCCAAGCATGGAAGAGACCTTTATCGACTCGGCATCCGACCGAAAAAGGACACACTGAAAACGCATGTAGATAAACATAGAGCGGTCAGCTCAGTGATCACACAGATGCGGACAGGCAAAATCGGCCTCTTGGCCTACCTCCATGGAATCAACAGAGCGGACACCGACAAATGCCCTTGCGGGTACGGGACTCAGACCGTACGACATATTCTCCTGGAATGCCGCGACTGGACGGAAGAACGACTCAAAATGTGGGCAGGCAAGCGATCATGCGCTGACGTCAAGCGCATTCTCTGTAGCTCGTCAAAGTCGGTACAAGCAGCCAAGATGCTCCTCAGGACTGGCCTGCTCGGTCAATTCCGAGCAGTGCCACCCACAGTACTCCAATATACGCAATCAGCGTAACGTAGACGAGTGATTATTGTCAAACAGAAGTCGAGGAGGGCCGGGAAGGGCCTGACGAGTACATAGATACAGAACTGCCATGATAGCTATTCGTACAGTAGTAACCGCGCCTGAGCGGAAGAGGAAGCAGTTCGGACAAGGAACGGCTTAATTCTCAGAAGCAAGAAACGGACGCTCTTGTATGTTTAGTTGAACGCTGCATAGCTGCTTAAGCGGCTGGGACAGTCTATGAATAAATAAATAAATAATAAATAAATAGACCAAGTTACTGGTACCATCAGGGTACTAGTAATCAGAGCGCCAAGTTACTGCCAACACCCACTACGGGCATCTAAATTACTGGCACCTGCGGGATGTCTATTTTGATGCCACCAGTAGCATCGTTATTACCGGTACGTACTACCGGTAATGCTGAGACGGCACTAGAAAGAATCTAATGACTGGTAGCGTAGTGTACGCGCGTCCAGTAACCAGGATCGTCTGTGGCGCTCAATACTGGTAGGGCACTGAACCGTTCCTGCCGACCCCAATTTTGAACTCCTTAAATAAGCGATGCTGCTAGTATTTTGCGTTACACCACCACGGTCCTACTGGTAATATGAGCTGCGAATCTCATTGGCGGTGAACTCACTACCTGGCGTTAGAAGTAACTTGTAAACAGTAAAACCAATGTAGGAACGTTACCACAATTTACTATTGCAATGGTTCCTAGCACCTCTCCGCTTAAATAAAGCCTCTACTAGGAGAACACCGAGGAAAGCAAAATTTCTAATGTCTAGTGGTAACTATAAATGATGTGAAGTCCAAAAAGGTGGACACAGGCAACATTCAAATCAGGAGCAGAATAAGACAGCAGAAATATCATTGATCATGGCATCCAATCACAAATCCGACCAGATTCAAACTATCATGGACAAACTTAGCATCAGTGATGCGTTAGCTCTGCAACAGGCGTTTCCATACAGCGCAGTTCTGAAGAGTTGTTACGAAAAGAGGGCAAACCCTGTGCACTATCTCTCTCGCACATTTAAGTATCCTCTCACGCTGATGTCAGTTATGTTCGACACCGGAGCCATCTTCAGCGGCTCTCGTGGGCTCGACTATTTTGTTCCAGGCTCTGCCAGGAAATCATCAGACTGGGACTTCTACGTACCCGGATATAAAGAGTCCGTGGCCGATATGGTACAAGCATTGAGCCTTTGTGGGGTGACCTGGGAACCTGAGGGGGACAAAATTGTTGAAACACTTCGAGAGAAGGGAGAAGCACATGTCAGTCGAGGAGTTCTTGAAGCACTGTGGTCTTGGATAGACACTCTGGACCAACAGAGTGCCGATGCTCTGCTTGGAGAAGCGTTGCATGAAGTTGTCCTCGCGTTTCGTAGCGTGAGGCATAAAATGTCAACTTCCCAAGCCTTCAAAATCACATATTCGTCTCATCGCCTTAAATTGGAGGCTGCGAAATTGGAAGCCGCGCCGAGTTGGCCTTTCTACAAAGATTCCGTGGGAAACTCATTTAGCGTTTTGCAAGGCTCTATCCAGACACAGAACGGAAAACAAGGTGTCCAGCTCATGATAGGAATGTGCTACTCTCATGTTCGGAGTGCCATGTCTTTCCTTAAAGAATTTTACGGTAGCCATGTTCAGTGCTTCGTGGGTGGTTGGTGTGCCAGCCATATGTACTATCCGGAAGCCAGTGAGAAGCAGAGCATATTTTGGAAGCAATCTAGTGGAAAGGTTCCAAAACGAGTTGCCTCCGCAGTTGAAAAATATGAACAAAGGGGATTCGAATTTTCCGAGGCAGTTGATGACGGTCCTAAAACCCGTCGCTTACGGGATGGGGGGGCTGTGTTTCTAGATTATGGAAACATCTACAGGCAGCACGTGCGGGAGTCCCATCTCGAACTTCTAGACCTTTGGTTATCAGAGCGTCGAACAAGCATTGAATCCATTAGTTGGGTCGAGTTTGACCAACGTATTTTCTGTCTACAGAACTCAGTCCAGGCCTGCTACCGCACTGAACAGAAATCCTTCTCAAGTTCTGGGCTAGAGCTACCGCTTAACAGGCTGAGAAGACTTGGGAACATCATTGCTGTAAATACCTGGGGTCCTGATACTTTGAAGTCAGCGGCTTTCCGGAGCACGATTGCTACGTCTCTTACCAATGCGAGGTGGCAAGTCCCCGAGCTAGCTAGATCAGGAACTGTGTTTTGTTGTCTGAAGGATGCGACTCCTTGGTCTTGGGCGCTTTAGATTCACCATAATTAATTTGAGCTTTTCAGTTATTGAAGCCTGTATATTTAATCTGCATGTATATACTGTCCACTGTGCGAGTCCTTATAACACTATTATCACAGCAAATCCACACCAGTTCTATCTGTGAATCCAAAATCGACTGTCGTCCCAATGGGTTTAAAAAGAGTCAGTATAGTGTCAAAGAACTTAAATGTACTCATTTCAAATTATGCCTCGTATAATTAGCAGTTCTGCAAGAAAAAAAAAAAAAAAAAAAAAAGGACCCCTGGGGGGGTGGTTTGCTTCATTTGAAAGCAGACTGTTGGGTAGTATCATCTGCTTGCTGACTTGCACGACGCCCCCAGTACTCCAGAGCATAAAAGGCTGTTCACCCCCGTTCACCATGCACCCAGACTTCTACCTACATCACCAACCCTCGGCACAGCTCTAAAGGCAGACAGTCTTCTACTCGCCTTTAATTATCTATGCAACTCCTAGTATCGACTGTACGTATGGGTTATTTTTTTTTGAACGAATTTGTTTTCTAAGACGCCTACTTGCTCACTGACCCAGTCACAGCCAGTCGTGCCAGACAGTCCGAATACGCTTTATCACGATTGAGCATACTTCAATATCATTCCATCCTTGTTGCTTACAAGATGTGCTTGGATAAAGTTCCGGTGGACATCTGCAAATCAATTGCCGACTTCCTGCCCGAGGAGAATACTAAGGCCCTGATTCAGTCTCTCCTTTATACTCGCCGCTATAAGCTAGAGCTACCTCATCTATTAAAGTATTTCGCTACACGAAAGTCTGCCAATGGGCTGATCTATGCAGTGCGTTGCAATAAAAAGCATCTGCTAAAACGCATTCTGAAAATCGAATGTATCGATTTTAATATCAGGGATGAAGGAGGCCGAACCACGCTCCTCATCGCCGCAGAGAGAGCAGACTTGGAAGCAGTCACAGCATTATTATCAAAGCCCGGGATCGACGTTAATGTCTTGGATCAAGTACGGCATACACCCCTTGGGTGGCTATACGGACCCAGCATCTCGGCATAGTTGAAGCCCTGCTACGAACCGGAAAAATCGACATCAGCATAAAAGATATTGAGAATTCTACGCTACTTATACATGGTATATCCCGGGGAGGGCCTGACGTTGCTAAGCGGCTTGTTTCGGCTGCCAAACCTTCTGATTTTACCCTCAAAAATACGCACGGTTTTACGGCACTACATTATCTCTTGGACGAAGGATGTGACGAGACAATTAAGATGTTTCTGTCTAAAGATCCAATTCCCTCTACTATAGACCTTCTGGAGAAACATCTCTTACTGCGTACAATTGGACGCCGTCGTGAGTCGATTGCTTTGCACATCCTGCGCATCGAAGGCTTCCGAGCTCATCTAGCGACGGAAAGTGGCGCAGAGCTTCTCTTCTCCGCTTCTATAGGAGGGCTGAAAAGCGTAGTAGAAGAGTTGCTATTACACCATGCTATAAATCGAAATGCTATAAATGGGAGAAATATGAACGCCTTACAGCTCGCCTCGATGTCCAAGCGCTTGGAGATTATGCAGCTTCTATTTAGTTTTGGCATAAGCCCTCGCGGAGATCAGTCTATCCTGCGGGTGGCAGCTCAACACGGAGATTATAAATTTTTTCAGCAGCTTCTCTCGCACAAGAGCTATGGCAGCATACGCTTAGATACTGAAAGCTTACTGCATAGTGCTGTCCAGGGGCAAGATCAAACGCTAATAGACAGCGTGCTTAATATGATGAGGGACATTAATTACGAGCAGCTTTTGACTGCTGCCGTGGCATGCGACGTACCGGGCACAGTACAATTATCGATAGAGCGACTTTTCGACTATGAAGAACAAATTAGTCTAGGAGAAGTGCTTATCCTCGCTGTTCAGAATAGATCCAGATCAATCCTTACACTCTTATTCGACAAATATTCTATGGACCCCAACTACACAGATTATCTTGGCCGTACTGCACTTTGGCATGCAGTTTCAGTAAGTTGTGTACCTATTATCTCATTCCTCTTGGGTCTGGGCGAGGTCGACCCCAATAAACCAGATAAAGCTGGTCAGACTCCTCTATATCTCGCATCATCAGAGTGTAACCCAAGTAGGGACGTTCTTCAGTTATTAGCCTTAGACTCTCGTATAAAACCTGATTACCAAAAGCAAGGGATAGCAGTAACCAAGGCTCTTCGGAAGGGAGGAGGCAATCATGAATTGCTTAGGCGTCTTCGCAGGAGGGGCTTTCTTGATGAGGGTTATCGAACGAGGAAGTCCGCAGTGCAGCGAATGAAATTGTGAAAAGTCATTGAGGGGAGAGAGGAGACATTAAATGAACCGGAGGAATAGTCTATCTTAAGCGAGTATTCTATGTATTTTTTTCCCGCCTTTGGTAGCATGCATGACTCCCAGCAGCCGTCTCACATGTTTAGGCTCATGTCCTGATAACCCTTACCATGAAACTACATCACTTGACCACATGCATGTAAGGTTTCTTCGGTTGATGGAAGTAGTAGTCAGCCTGGCCATTCCCAAAGCTGCCAGGGCCAATGACAACAGACAGATGATGAATATAAAAGGGTCTATCCCATCTCCCGAAATCAAACAAGAACTTGAACTTTCATTTTATCTTTCTTCACTTGATTCTTCTTCAATTAACCTTCCTTCTACTGTCAGTGATAAAGTACCCCTCTTCTTTGATCTCGAAGATACTTAGATCCGGCAATAGGTCTCAGTCAACCCAGAGTTCCTCTCTGCCTTCATTGTCTGTGCTGTTAACACTTGACGATGCGGTGGAAGTATCAAACATATGCAGATGCGGAGAAGACAGATCTCTGGCCTTCTACCGCTTGTCATCATTCATCCGGACAATCTACGGTCTCGAGGAGGGTACCCATTGCAACAGCCGCTCCGCCATCGAACAGGTCAAGACGCAACGATTCTGTACCGGCCAGTAACTCGGAAAGCCCTTGCAAATACCCTGACGCCGCTCTTGCATGGATCTTGTGGATTACAACCTGAGCTCAAGATACTTGATCTCAAGAACAGTTAGCCCAGAGACTGATTCGGATGTTCTTGTGTGTGTGGCAGACGATGCGGTGGCTGGAAATCTCACGTCATGAGACTCATTGTTAACTAAGTTTCCTCATAAAATCTTTTTTTGTTCTTGGTGCTGCAGATTCCGTCTCCAGCTATATTATAAATAACGAAAAACTTCCTTTCGTCCGAATCTTTTTCCGGCTAAGTTTAGTCAATATAACCGACGTTATGAAAGCTGGAAATTACACCAAGTTTGCTTGTTCTATCAACAGAGGCAGTTTTATCTAACAGGAAACACTCAGCGTGGCAATCAGAAGCGGAAGAAACCATATCTGAAATTAATAGTTCTGATCAACATCGTATCCAGAAGAAGCATGCCACGGTCACCTGAAGACAGGTTTTTGGGTTCTCACGCTTAGGAGCAGTCCGAGAGGGAGCCGAAGACCGCATTCAGTTCAGACTCTATTGGAGACCAACTTGGGGCTATCTTGAGGATCTTCAGGGAGAGCAGGCATGGGCAGAGCCTAAGGAGCTCACGGTGAATAAGTGCAACGAAGACACGTGGAATGAGGGGATGCGTTTATGTGATCATCTGCATTTAGATATAGAGCCCTAATCGATCGTGTCAATAAACAACCTGTTGGGCTGTATGTGCGAACTGCTATGGGTATAAGCCAACCAACTTATCTCATGTCTGCGTGAATGCCATCGAACTTCTCATTCTTAGCATTTATTGCGTTTGTTCTTATCTCAGGTGCAAACTGGGTTACAATGGCCTGTATTATTGTTGACTTGGTACGAGTCATGTACTAAGCATGACACGCAGAAGAGTTGCTGCCTAGTGGCACGGTCCGTGCCACTAGGTGTTTATATGTATGAGAGCTGTCAGCCAGAATTGAATAGAAGTAAGTTCAACCACAACAACTATGTATGGTAAATTCATTCGGTCTCAAGTGTACATAGTCACAGGCAGTTCTATCGGGTCCCTAAAGGTCAATGGCCCAATGGTTTGCATTTTATTCGCGTTTTCCATGAAACAAGTCTTTGGAGTACATACAGCCTCTTTTCTTCTTTAATGGTAGTGACTGCCGTTTGAACACCATCGATTTTGCCGCATCGTCACTGATAGCCACTCCAATACAATAGTTAGAACCCTCCCAAATACCGAACCCTCTGTAGGTCAGTTCGATGGGGATATCACTCCCACCAGCTCGTATGACAATTGTCGTATCTTTGTGGTTAGGCTTGGCAAAAGAGTCTCTATTCTTGTATTGATTACATCGGTGATTCCACAGATAGGTCTTTCCATTGACTAAGAGTCCTGTTGTGACAAAGTTGCTGGCAGTACTTGGGTAAAAAAAGCCCCTGACTGAGGCCATGTCCTGATAGTCGTTCTCGTAAGGACTCCTGTAATGGTAGTCTATGTCATCACAGTTGTTGTCGTACCAGGATCCAAATATCTCATCATCATCCTGGGTTAGGTCGATGACACTGATTGCTCGCTCGACGAATCCGCCGTTTGACGACTGGCTTGTTGGTTCCGGATTCAGCAGCTCCAACGAAGCATCCATATCGTCCCTTGTTAAGTCAATAATCTCAACATTCTTCGTAGCTTCTTTAGGGAGAATTGATGGTCTGCAAAACTCGGATGGGTGTAATTCCGGGGACGTGAATGCCAACGAGTTTCGAATATCGGACGCCGACGAAGGAGGTGAGACACCACATGAAGATTCCGCAGAGTCCGAGGTACTGTGCAGAGTGTCTCCAATCATCTCACTGTCAAAAACATCACCGTCCACAGCGGTATCGGACGAGCTTTCGAAGAGTTGACCTGCCAAGGCAATCTGACTGGGGAGCGCTTCTGGAATATCTTCACCAAACAAGCTGATGTCCACAAAATCTGCGACCCCTGACCAACTCCATTCAACTGCTTCCTGATCACAAGAACCGTGCTCTATCATGCTGGAGGGGTTGGTCTCATTTGGCCAGGAAAGGCCAACAACCGTGTAGTCAGGGCAGACGAGGTCGGGTTGGAGAGGTTCATTGACAGCCCACGACGGTAAAACTTCAGAATGTAGGCCAACCAAGTTGAAGGAATTATCATCCTCAAGCGGCCATTCGTATTTGTCACCCTCACCGCAGTAGCTGAGCGTACAATCAGTCGGGTGGTCAATAGATTGATTCGAGCTTTGCATGTTGCTCGACTCTTGTTGTAGCTCCTCGTTTGCCTGGAGCAAAACACCCGAGAACAATAAGGGAGATGGCCCGATCATGGCGTTTTCGGAGTTCATGGGAGATGCTGTAAGATGAAAAGTTGGCAGACTGGACGAAGGGGGCATGCTGGTCCTTTTATACATTAGCCTCACACAGGAGGCCAGGTCTTAGGTCAGCAGACAGCCATCTCCGAGATCTAGCTCGCCATACAGATGCTCACAAAGCTATGGCAACGCGTGTTTCTGATATAAAACCAACAACAGCTGAGGATATAAATAATAGCCAATGAGATACTCGCATCAGTATCCCGTGGCCATACTTGCTGGCCTCTCTCCCGCTGAGGCATGCCCCTGTTTATGATAAGAGATAAATCTAAATAACTATAAAGAGTCATGTCATTATACATAGTTCAAATCACGGGTTTCGATGCATTCCCGGCGCTTGTCCTCTTCGCCTCGATATCGTTGGAGATGCATGATAACACCAGCAATGTGTAGAAAATCTGAGACAATGTTACCTACCAACTCAGCATTCTCCATATTCATAGTGTCTGCTAGTGTAGATTCCTTAAGCTCTTCAGGACGTCAAATTTGTCTGTTTGTGAGTGCCCCTATCCCGTACAATACCCCATCCACCTGATATGCCAGTGCCGGTACAAACTGCCCCGCTAGCCGTGGTTGTTACAAAATAACGTGATTTCTATATTGTTACCATTTCTTTGTGTCTCTGGACAAGTTTTAGGACGCTTTTTAAGACGCGATTCTGTAATGCGACTATCTCTGCCTCAGTTTCTTCAGCCGTGGCAGGATAAAACCGTTTTTGTCAACATCCGCAGCCTTTCTTGTCGTCACACGACATTTCGTATCAATAGTATTACAAAGTTTACAAGGCACTTGTGTGTACTTTGATTCGTAGACAAACTTCAGCCCGCATGTTTCGTCTATTCGGTATTCTTTGTTGCACTGTTTGCGAAAGCTCTCCCATTTCCAATTGCCACAAGCCAGTTTGCTCAAAGAAACACATTCTCACAGGTTTCAATGTGGCAGTGTATTTTGAAATAGTAGAATGCGAAAAGATTCGGGAAAGAATTGTAGCAACGGAATTGCTTTCAATAAAAAGTAGTTACACGTTAAAGTGGTAGTTGATGGGTCGCGGCTGGTGACGAGTTGGTCGTAGACGAGTAGGTCGTGTCGTCGTGACGCGAGTATCGAGACTGAGACACTGAAGACGCTGTGTCCTTTGATGCTAGAGGAAATACTAGAACGGCATGCAAGGTTTATCTCGGTGCAATAGAGAATTGTAACGGTCTACAATTACTGAACTCTATAACTAAACAAAGAGACAATAGGGGAAGAAAAATAGGCTCAACGCGTAGGTATTTTGCTTATGGGAAGATCCCGGTCCCAAGGGCCGGGCATCAAGGAAAAAAGGACCTACACCGGGCTCAGGATGTTAGCATGAAACAGCGGAAAGCCATGCGAAAATTTGGTTACTTTGAAATGCTGCTTGGCTTGGGTGGGAGAATTGATGTTGACAAGATGCATGGGGGTTGCAAAAACAGGCAGAGGATAAAAGACAAGACAATAAAGCTGGGCCAGATGGGAATGATATACTCGCAAGAGGCGTTATACTTAAGAACGACAAAAAGCGCGGGAAGGCATAATCGTCACACGGATTGCGGACCGACTGGTAAAATTAGGCAGGTAGCCCTCTTGCCATTATAACGACAGATTTCCTGCCATCCTAAATAGCATACGTGTCGGCCCTGCATTCTCAATACATACCATTCTCCTGACAGGGCACGCTGCCATCGCCCACTCTTAAACAAAAGGCCCAATTCTTGTAGTAAACTCCAGCCATCTCCTCGCTGCTATGTGAAGCAATTTTGACACCCACAAGGCTCTTTTCAGGTCTGTAAAACTCTGGCCGCATTGGTCACAGAGTAGTGACTGAAGAGCCACAAGTGACCAAGATGAAGCCCAGCCTCCTGGAGTGAGCAATCTTGATAGGCGAAGGCGAGAACGAGGGACAACCTACGGTGTCGATGACGTGTTGATGTCTGTTGGGGCACAACTACAATCCGGGCCTGAGATCCGGGTGGGTAGATGTGTCAATATCTCCACCCTGAAAGAGAAACTATTAAAGTGTTGGCCATAAAAATAGGCTTTTCCCGTGCGGTCATAGTCTAAATATCACAGCTCATACAATAGATTAGCAAGGGACTTTTGGCGATTCATAAATATGATACATTAGATGAATTATTTTATGAAAATATGCAAGACCCTCTCCTCCGCATTCACGTTACAGCTCTGGGAAACCCCGATGGGAAGAAAACCAGGGCCGAGGGGCAGAATCTGGCGATCCAACATCTGAGTCTGACAATTCAGTGTTATGAGGCAGCTGACGAAACGGGTGAACTCATTGTAAGCAAAACAGAAATAAGTCGAAGGAAAGCCATTGAAGAAAAACTATCCCATCAACAAATCATATCAAGTAAGACATCATAACTGCTTCTGCAATTCTACCAAGCTTTTCCTGAGGCCTTGCGCAAGGTTATCAAGTTTTTCTCGCGAGGCAGTTTGTTGCCCTGACTCTGAGCCAATAAGGAGCAAATCCTCATCTGAAAGTTGAGAAACCGAGTTTGGACAGAAGGCTTGCGGGAGAGGTGATACGATATGCCCCTCATCACTTGTGGCGCCACGTTGTCAACGAAGGTCATCGCCACCTAATATCGAAACAGCAAATTGAGCACCGTACAAATTGTCTAGTAATTTAACCTTATAGTATGCATTCAATTCTGTTGTGCCTTCACTGCATGCTTGGTCATCCATATCCACCGTGATTCTTGATCCTATAGCGGATACAAATCTCTCAATTTCATTCTGAATGTTGCTGATATGCAACTTTCCATGCCAGTCATGCTGAGCTACCAGGCTGACTGCACACGGCTGCCTTCTGAGCATCTAGCCGTGCTTTCTGCACGTTGTCAGTATAGTAGTGATTGTAAGTTAATGGCCCTCGTCGCTCATCCTCCACAAGGTTTTCTAATTCCCTCAATGCAAGTTTTTCAGTATTTTCAAGCCATTCTTGCAAAATTGCCTGTACCTTTCCCCATAAGCCAGCCTCATGAATCAACCTTTTGACGGCATAATAGGTCCACTGTGACATAACATTGAGGAACTCACGAATGTGTGCCTCCGCGATAATGGGCCACCTACGCGACTGTTCATGAAAAAGATCACAAGAAATGCAGAGTTATTGTTTCCTGCAAGTTCCTTCCCTCTGGTGCGGGAATATGCCTACAAAATCGTTAGATGCGGCGTGACCGTGGGACAATCTTAGACTTACCTGCTTCACCCAGCGCATCATTTCTGTTTTGCTTACAATGAGTTGGCCAGTCTCGTCAGCTGTCTCGGCATTGTCTGGGTTGCCAGACTCAGATGTTGAATCTTCAGGTTCAGCATCTGGTTTGAACTTCCGTCTCTGTATGGACAACCTCATGTACGCCGCGAACTTTGTGTTCATTTCTTGAACAGTGGCTCGCAGCCGGGAGATTTCAGAATAAAAGAACTCAGCATCGATACTATGATAATTTCCGTCAAGTGCCGCTTGCAAAAGCTCGTAGAATCTCATGTTTAGCTGGCATTTCATGTAAAACCACGTGTTGATATGCGCTCTCGACTGCCCTGAATCCGAGGCGAAGGGGCAGCTCTGGTCGGCTGGTGAGAAAGATTTTTACTTGTCTGAATAATTCGGCATGAGAGAACAGGTAAATCAGGAGCTTGATGTCGTCATCTCGCTCGCACTCATCTAGTGCATCGATGATGATGACTATTGGGTTATCCGCCGGGGGACTGTTTGACAACGGTCGTAGGAAAAGTTTATCAAACTGCTCGCGTGCATTCTTCGTCTTAGGGGAGGGATCGGCCTCGAGGACCTCTTTGATGAATGGAGCGGTGGCTGGCTGTCTGACAACCAAATCGGCCGCAGTTGTCGTGAAAAACTTGGCTAGGCTTGCCCGATCGGCCTTCCCTCTCTTGAATTTAAAAAAGCTAGCGCCAAGGTGGTCTTTAGTTGCAAATGATTGCGCGACGGTGCGAGATATAGTCGACTTTCCGGTCCCTGCCATTCCGTTGAGCCAGAAGATTGATTCTGCAACTGGATCTTTCGCCCAGTTCGCTATCTCGCGGAGTAGTTCTACTCGGGTATTTGGCAGGCAGGTTCGGTTGTGTTCCTGAGCGTGAGAATCGAAGGAGGCCCCTTCGGCGACAGGGAGTTGACTGGGCACCAAGTTCTGATCCATATTAAGCAAGATGGCTCTAGTCAAGGCTCGTAAGCTTTTGTCTGCAGCGAAGAGGTCATAACGTACGTCTGGTCAATTTGCAGAGCAAAGGAAATCGTCCGTTTGCACCGTCTCAAACTATGCATGATCATCTCGACGTCCGCGCTCTGAAAGGGCCATTTCAACGAGCGAACGCCTAGTCGGTGCATGACTTGACGCGCTGTCTTTGAACTCAGGGTGTCATGAAGTCCTGCTAGATGCGAAAGGCCATCCTGAATTGCCCCTTGAAGCGATTGAGATACCCTCAGATTGGCGCCATTCGTGCCGTCGAGCAGCTGTCGAGCAGCCAATGACGCACTTGCTAGGTCGTTGGCTTGCCTTCGGACCTGGTCGATATCATCCTTGGCGTGCTTGACGTCTTTGGAGTATTGTAGGCACAGAGACGCAACCTTGGCCGATAACTCCGCGACTGCGATAACGCTACCGGCAATTCCTAGTGCTTCTGCCATAGAAGCTGGGAATGATGCTTAGCCATGCTTTGGGGCCGCAGAGCGTTGGGCCCAAGTCGGACTGGTTGGTGGCGGGCAAGGCTGCTTGGTTAAATGCAATGTGATTGGAGGGCACGGGTGCCTAAATCACGAGATCAAAGCAGATGTCCATGAAAGTTTCTGCGACGACGAGACCTAGTTGTTCAATTCGCTTTTAAGATTCGTTTAGGCAAGATCTCTGTCCTCAGCACCACTTTGAAGGTTGAGGAGGGATGTGCTGTTTGTTGATAAGTGCGTGCGCCTAGGATTCCATCTGTTAAGGGGAGTACACAGTATAATCCATAATGACGCTGATTTTGGTCATTCTAGCGGCAAGGGGCCTTAGCTTTAAAATAGCTCGTTCTTGGTAAGTTGACGCTGAACCTGAGCTGAACTGTAGAGGAACCCAGTAGGGTTTTTGTACTGTACACCCCCCGTACTATATCTTCGGGTGGAACTGCATGCCAATTACTAGTGCCGGGGTAAATTGTGCTGTACCTTTGCTTGCTCGATCTCTGATAGCCTTGGCGCCATTAGTTTGTGAAGTCCTTGGTGCGGCGAATTCGAAGCCCTGCGACCAGTCGAGGGCACAGTCAGGTATCTATTATCCACACCGCAAACATGGCCGCAAGGCAACCAGCATTCTGGAGCCGGCTCGCGGCAGCCATCAAACAGAAATGACGTTTAGACCTAATATATAATAGTTCTCAAGTTCTACAGATCGTTTGGTGGCTCGACGCCTTCCCTGAAATGCAGCATTACCTCAATTTGCACCGATCTCAACAGCCGGCTTTCGTTGCCATGACGCCGCAATGCCGCCTGAAGGCTGTCCTTCCACATTGCCATATCTGAGAAATGCATCTGCACTTTCTCATTTGAATAGCCTCATGTTGTGCTTCGAGGCACCCAACGATACCAGTCGCTAATTCCATTCTCACCTCGAATCCAAAAGCCGCCAATGGAGCCAATGTTGCTGCTGCCATTGATGGACATGGCAGTAGCATCTCCGTCACCTTCTCCCTCATGCCCTTCGTCGTCGTCAGTCTCATCGACTATCACTGTTCCCATATCATCTGGCGACGGCAAGATGATTAGAAACAGCCCTTCCAGTTTTGGAAACGTGGACATGAATTGTAGCAGGTGATTCTGATCGATCCCTTCAGTGGCCGAAAAACCGAAGTCGTCGTGGAAGTCTGTGTTGCGCGCTTCTAACGCTAGTTTCGTCACCTTGTTGACCCAGTCTAGGGCATCGGGCATCTTAGCAACGGCCCCGCCATTCTTGCCAACATGTCCCAGAGCCCGATAGTTCAATACCGCCTCCCTCAACGAGTCTAACACATTTAGATTCACTTTGACGAGGCAGATAACATCGTCAAGTCCGTTGAAGTGAACAATACAGTTGCTAAGAGGCAATAGATCTGGCAATGCACGCAATGCCTCATTTCGAGACTCTTGGCACGTTGCAAGGATGTCTCGTGTAGTTATGGTTGAACGAGGAAGTGTTTCGGTGCTCTGAAGAGGATGGACCTGCTTGAGATCCACGTTGGCGGTGCGCAGGCGATGCACACGGGGTTGCCGAAGAGCAAGGCGCCAGATATAACAGCGAATTTCGGTAGGTAAGCAGGGAAACTTAGGGAAAGATCGGGGGCGCATGTTACCCGAGCTTTGGAGGTCCATGACTTGTCTTGATGGAAAGATGACGCTTCGTTTACACTATTTGCTTGATCATCCGGAGCACGTCTTCATTGCGCAGGCAATACTTATCTTGGGCATTCTTTTCTTTTTGTCTCTCGTAATCGCACGGCGTCGCCACTTAGGGAGCTGTCGTGCGATGTGTACTACCTCCTCCGGTCTTTCAACCTCATGTTTCAGTTGATAAAGCTCGAATCGCCAGGCTAGCTGCTCGTCTCGTTGCTACGGTTGCATTTTCGAAGATGAGACCTCTGAGCTCGGTTTTCTATCCGATTCGACGATCGTCATTCCGGTGTCGAAAAGGGCGGGATCACTTGCCCCATGGTCAGTAGATTGACCACAATGCCAAAAACAGACATACCACTCACTTGCAATAACACTGCACTATCAACGATCTCGCCCAATTTCTACATTGGAGGACTCTCGGGACAGCCAAGTAATTTCGAACATCGCCCACGACCAAAACAATGCTACAACTGCCAGGAACTAGCAGATGGCATAGCCCACCGATGCGAAAAGCTACCGGTGTGTGGTAGATGTGCCAAAAAAAAAAAAGAGGTCACCATCATGGCACATGCACAGAAATGATCTGAAATGCGTGTCATGCGGCGGGCCCAAAGTCGAGCCCAAAGAATCGTTTAGAAGAAACTGCTGGAAGCTGTATCCGACTCGTCATAAATTAAACCGCTCTGAACTATGCAGCTACATGTGCGGCGTGGTGAAGCGCACGCATGGCAGCCTGATGACTGTATGGCAGTACTCAGACTTCCATAGCGTTTTGTATACATAGTATCTGTCTATGTTCGAGGAGTTAAGAGAAATCCATACTATATACGTGTACATTGCTACAGAGAATGATCACGGACAGAAGACAAAGGCAGGGCAGGTGATGGACATAGTGAATGCAGATACCATTCATTGCCACAATCAACTTTGGGGAGGGGACGATGTACGGATGAGTTGTCCCTCCATTATGAGATCACCATCCTAATTCCACCTGTACAACGAGATCTTAGCCAGTGTTTTAGTCTGGTGGACAAACAAAACAGGCTTTATGCAAGACACATTGCAATTTTGTTCTATTTGCCGTCACGAAGTTGTACGCAGGAATTCCCTGCCCTCCCCCCGTCCCACTGGGGGGAGTGGCGAGAGTTTCTTGGTTGGGTTCCACGACAGAATGTGTTGTGATATCTATATTGGCTACTTATTGGAGGGAGAGGGCATCGGTTACAGTCTTGCGATTAATACAACCACACTATTTCCCTGATTGGCTGTGTTGCGACCCGGCTGGCGGCAAGCAAAATGGGTGGTATTTTATCAGTGAGCGAAAGTGGACTGCAGCATGCTGTCCGTCGCCGGGTCTTTTGATATGATATCGAAGGGCATTGGAAGCTCACGTACCAGAACGAATCTTACGCCTAATGCTGATCACTTGTTCCAGCCCACGTTGTCTAGCACTATGGGTTACTACACATGGACGACTTGATTTAGCAACAGGGCCGCACTACTTACTACTCTTCGCTACGACATTTCAACGCTCCTACTGGAACGAATACGCTGGTGAAGTCTGAAAGCCTGCGATCGACACCCTACATAGTTGGTGCCACTTAATGTCGGATTGACGACTAACCGTCGCTCTAACGGGAAGTGACAAAATTTGTTTGCGAGCTTCTGTGCTAATTCTGAAAATTCGACCATCGCACATATATTTACTGCCCAGCACGTATGTGGCATTGTGTCTGTACGTACGTGGGCTATTTTATGCGTGGGCGGTATCATCTGGTCCCGTTTTCCTCCAGGCGCTGAAGCGACGTTTCTAAGACGACTGCCCCCATGGGTTACATTTAAATAAAATCCTCCTGTAGCACGACTGCATCTTTGGAGATGCTGAAGAATTCCAGACTGTCTCCCAGCCAGTCTCCCGGCCATTCTTCGGGTCCTGACTGCTCATGGTGTGGTTGACGACCTCACTTCCACTTGCTGTGGTTTGTCTCACCCATCACTCATGAACCACGCCGGGGAAAGATCGTGGAACATGCGTGTGACGTAGGCCAAGGTTTTGGGATTGGTCGTTGCGACGGACACGGCCAGCGCATGCTGCTCAGGAGCACGGGCCCGGAGCGGCCCGAGGAATAACTGGCCCGCTCTCCAGACGTTGCGATCCGTGGGTGTTGCTGGACGACACAGGGTTGGCATGGGCCGCTACGAGAGCAGTGCCAATATGAAGGCTAGCCGCTCCAGGTCGACATGATCTCAATGCGAATCGTGACTTGGAAAACTGCAGCACCCAAGTCACCGGGCTGGGTACGGTACCTCAGAGGTAGGGCGTGGCCGTGATCATGATCGTCGTCGTGTCGTGACACGCTATGTCTTCCGCTCCAGAGGCGATGGAGCATGGGCCATATTGAGAAGCTCGTTTGGTACGCGACGGTGCGACCTCCCAGCCCCGCCCCTGTTTGGAGAATCGTCCGTTATCACCAGACCTTTCTTGAATCAGATCGTGAATGGATGCCTATACAAAGATGTAATCGCAAACGGATTGGATGTGAATGTACCGGACGGGGCAACCTTGTGCCTTTGGTGTGCCGGACTACATTCAACGTGAGGGACTTGAGTCCCTGTCCAACAACCAACGGCCTCTTAACATGATAAGGGACGCCAGTGTAAAACACTGTTGCGCCGTGAGGCTGGACAATGCCTGGTGGTGAGGCAACCGAGAGAAGAGTCCTAAATGTCTTAAGCTTCTTTGAACCGGTTCTGGTATCCGAAAAGGATTGCCAGAAATTCTATCCAGTGCAGCACGAAATTCTCGCTGTCAGTGTTACGTTCACTTTTATTCTGGGCGTAACTTGCTTTGAGCTGGACGGGTATATAGCTGTTCAGTAAACTACACGTGCTGTAAATGAGTTGTCGGAACTCTCCCTCTTCTCATGCTCTTCGAAAGGTCTCTGATGAAAGCCTCGTTTTTTTCTGTGTATTGTAGCAGATGCATACCATAGCTTGGTGATTGGCTGATTTGGTAGCGGCTGTGCTGCATTGTGCCCAACTCCTCAAATACAGCTCGTGAGACTGAATGGGGCTACCAACCCAGTCTTCCTTTCTTTCTTCTCATAGACTCTCGCGCTTCGAATCTGGTTCCCCCTGCGTAACCTGTTGCTCCCGCCGCATGAAAGATGCGGAGCACGTGGTTCCCTTCCAGGTTAATGCCTTAGCAGGTCGCACCTCGCCTGAAGAACCGCATTGAGTTTCGAGTCCGAGTCAGTCTGCCTGAACACCCTCAGCTTGACGCCCTTTCGTATCAGCAGCCAAACGACTGAGACAATGCTAAAGAGAGATTCTGGGCCCCAGAGTGACGAAGAATCTTTCTCGGGCCTAGAGAAGAGGAGGAGGATAGATCGCAATAATGCCCAGACACTAACGCTGGGGGCAACCATGATGCGCTTACCGCCAGACGCCTACACAGCCGGCTGGATCTGCGCTATAGCAACAGAGTATGTTGCCGCAATAGAGTGTCTCGACGAAGAGCATGGACGACCCCAATATTTGGCCCCCCAAGATAACAACGATTACACATTGGGGCGAGTTGGGAGCCACAATGTCGTCATCGCCGTCTTGCCCTATGGCGAATATGGAACAGCATCAGCGGCCAGCGTAGCAACGAGCATGATGCACAGCTTTCCCAACGTCAGGATACGTCTTTTGGTTGGCATCGCCGGTGGTGCCCCAACTGAGGAGCACGACGTTCGTCTGGGCGATGTTGTCGTCAGTGCACCTCGCGATAGTGAGAGTGGTGTGTTCCAGTACGACTTTGGCAGGACTATACAGCACCAAGCCTTTCAACACGCACGGTTCTTGAACCAGCCTCCGACTACACTGCGCACTGCGTTGAATGGAATACGTGCCCAGTATAAGAGGAATGGACATCAGCTCGAAGCGACTATCGCCAGCATCCTTACAAAAAACCCAAGGCTGCAACAGGAGTATCAGCGACCGCAGCCAAGTACTGACAGGCTATTTAAAGCCGAAATCACTCACGGTTCAAGCTGCTATGCAGCAGCCTGTGCCGATGACGTATCAAATTTGGTACCGCGACGCGAGCGGACCGAACATGAGGATAATCCGGCAATTCACTACGGTTTGATTGCGTCTGCAAACCAGCTAATGAGGGATGCTTTGATTCGGGATAAGCTTGCAGCAGAAAAGAACGTCCTCTGCTTCGAAATGGAAGCGTCAGGTCTAATGAATCACTTCGCTTGCGTGGTCGTACGCGGGATATGCGACTACTCAGACTCCCACAAAAACAAGGAATGGCAAGGGTATGCAGCGATGGCGGCGGCTGCTTACGCGAAGGATCTTCTCGGTCGAATACCCCCAAACAAGGACGAGGCCGAGAAGACGGTGCCAACAGGAGACACCCAATCTCTTGATGATGAGCGGAAACAAGAGTTGCTAAACTCCTTGAGGTTCAACCAAATTGATGCTCGTCAAATGACTATCAAAACCGCACATGACAAGACATGTAAGTGGTTGCTAACAGCCCCTCAATATGTCGACTGGCTCGAACACAGCAAGCTTGACGAGCACCACGGCTTTTTGTGGATCAAGGGCAAGCCTGGAACCGGGAAGTCGACCTTAATGAAGTTCGCTCTTGCTCATGCGCGGAAGAAGATGAAGGACAAGATCGTCATCTCCTTCTTCTTCAACGCACGAGGGGCCAACTTGGAGAAGTCCACAATTGGGATGTATCGATCACTGCTATTACAGCTTCTCGAACGACTTCCACACCTTCAGGGCGTCTTCGACTCTCTTGGATTAGTAACATGGAGTGGCGGCCCTCGGCAATGGAGTGTCGAGTCTCTGAAAGAACTATTTCAACAAGCAGTGCAGGGTCTTGAAAAGTCCTCCCTGGTGTGTTTCATTGATGCTTTAGATGAGTGTGACGAGAATCAGATCCGGGACATGGTATTGTTTTTTGAACATATAGGCGAGCTGACCACGTCGGCCAAAATTAGCTTCCTGGCCTGCTTTTCAAGCCGGCACTACCCTCACATTACCCTTGAGAAAGGGCTCAGCTTAGTGCTCGAAGGACAAGAAGGGCACAGCCAGGATATAGCTTCCTACCTGGGCAGCGTATTGAAAATCGGGCACAGTAAGGTCGCCGAGCAGATCCGCATTGATGTCCAAGAAAAGGCATCTGGGGTGTTCTTGTGGGTGGTTCTAGTGGTGGAGATTCTAAACAAGGAGTATGATCGTGGCCGTGTTCATGCGCTTCGAACAAGACTCCGAGACATCCCAGGGGATCTACACGAGCTGTTCCGCGACATTTTGACGCGCGACCAGCAGAATAGAGGTGAACTGCTTCTGTGTATTCAGTGGGTGCTCTTCGCAAGACAGCCATTAAGACCGGAGCAGTTATATTTTGCCATCCTCTCCGGTGTTGAGCCTGAGGTTCTATCTCAGTGGGATCCCGATGAGATTACGGCACCCGTTACAAAGAGATACGTCGTCGACTCCTCTAAAGGGCTTGCCGAAGTCACCAGGTCCAAAAACCCCACGGTTCAATTCATTCACGAATCCGTGAGGGATTTTCTTCTTAAAGAGGATGGGTTGAAGGAGATTTGGATTGACCTCGAAAGAAACTTCCAAGGAGAAAGCCACGAGAGGCTAAAGCAGTGCTGTCTCAACTACATGAACGTTGACATCTACACAGACCTGAGTATTGGCAGTTCACTTCCGAGAGCATCATCCCAGCAAGCGGCAGAACTCCGTCAAGCGGCAGACAATGCGTTTCCATTTTTAGAGTATGCCGTACGAAATGTTCTCTACCACGCCGATGCAGCGGAAGGAGGCGGAGTCGAGCAGACGGGCTTCCTTGAAGGGTTCCGGCTTGTTGATTGGATCAAGTTAGACAACCTGTTTGAAAGGCACGACGTTCGCCGACATACTCCAAATGCGAGTCTTCTTTACATATTGGCGGAGTATAACATGGGAAATCTCATTAAAGCTCACCCGTCTAAGCTATCCTGCTTTGAAGTAGAAGATGAGCGTTATGGGCCACCAATTTTGGCGGCGCTTGCCACCAACAGTGGCGAAGCAGTCCGGACGTTGTTACAAGCCCAAGCAGAAATCATGCCCTCAACGTCTCCACTTCACAGTCTTTGGGAAGGGTATTATCGGAAAGAAAACAACCGGCCTGACTATGGACGGGACTTCACTTTCTTACAACGACGAGGTATTCTCTCACATCTCGCAGAGAAAGGCGATCAGGTGATAATCCTTGCCTTTCTCCTTTCTTCGGACAAAGTCGATGTCGATTCGAAGGATAAGACCGGTCGGACGCCGCTTTCGCGGGCGGCGGAGAAGGGGCACGAGGCCGTTGTCAAACTGCTGCTAGAAACGGGCAGAGTCAACCTTGAGGCGAAGGATAAGTACGGTTGGACGCCGCTTTCGTGGGCCGCGCAGAACGGGCATGAGACTGTCGTTATGCTGCTGCTGGAGACGAACAGAGTTGATGTCGAGGCGAAGGATACCTCTGGTCGGACGCCGCTTTCGTGGGCCGCGCAGAACGGGCACGAGGCCGTCGTTATGCTGCTGCTAGAGACGGGCAGAGCCAATGTCGAGGCGGAGGATGAATACGGTTGGACGCCGCTTTCGTGGGCTGTGCAGAACGGGCATGAGGCCGTCGTCAAGCTGCTGCTGGAGACGAACAGAGTCGATGTCGAGGCGAAGGATAGCTCTGGTCAGACATCGCTTTCGAGGGCCGCGGAGAACGGGCACGAAACTGTCGTTAAGCTGCTGCTAGAGACGGGCAGAGCCAATACCGAGACGGAGGATAACTTCGGTTGGACGCCGCTTTCGAGGGCCGCGCAGAACGGGCATGAGGCTGTCGTTAAGCTGCTGCTAGAGATGGGTAGAGCCAATGTCGAGGTGAAGGATAATTTCGGTGGCACGCTGCTTTCAAGTGCCGCGCAGAACGGGCATGTAGCCGTCGTCAAGCTGCTGCTGGAGACGGGCAGAGCCAATGTTGAGGCGAAGGATACCTCTGGTCGGACGCCGCTTTCAAGGGCCGCGCAGAACGGGCATGAGGCTGTTGTCAAGCTGCTACTAGAGACGGGCAGAGCCAATGTCGAGGCGAGGGATAACTTTGGTGGCATGCCGCTTTCGAGGGCCGCGCAGAACGGGCACGAGGCTGTCGTTAAGCTGCTGCTGGAGACGGGCAGATCTAATGTTGAGGCGAAGGATAACTTCGGTTAGACGCCGCTTTCGTGGGCCGTGCAGAACGGGCATGGGGCCGTCGTTAAGCTGCTCTAGGGAAACTTATCAAGGGAGGGTGACCAACCAGGTGCTGTGCGGTCGAGGAGCTCACCTCGAAGCTGGAGTTGGTGCCCATTGGCAATGACTCAGAAACGGTAGCAGTTCCTCGGCTCAAACGGACAAAGGAAGCTCTCTTAAGTGCTAACCGTTAACCTTACTTTATGAAATGGCAGCCTACCACAAAGTACAAACATGTCATTCAAGTTATCCCCATGGTTCATTCGATCACACAAAAGAACGTAACACTAGAGACTCTCCTGCGGTTTGCTAGCCCGAAGCTTAACGCCATGTACTCGACGCACGAAGTCACCCAAATGCTCACATTGCGGGTGGCGGCAAACAAACGTTCCTTCCTTGTGCTCGTGCCTGAGAAGCACTTTTTCCACATGGTCCATCATATAAGACACACGCTTGAATGAGCGCATGCGCCTATTGTATGGGAGCTGCTCTTGACCGACACAATATATGCACTGTGTATTACCGAGTACAAGAGGTATCTCCTTAACATTGACATTAGGCATTACAGGCTTGATGTCGGGAGAGCTCCCCCGAGTATTGCTTCCATACAACAGGGTTGATGTGGATGACGATTGGGCAGGAGAACGCACCTCACGGCGAGATGCCAGAAGAACCATAAGGTCAACGGCTCGGATCTTGCGGTCTGTGATATGATTTGTACCCAACCAAGTCTCGTATGAAATCACTTAGGATAGCTTGCAGCTGTGTTCGCTCTTCTAGCTGATGCTGCACTCTAGGCTCGGGTTTGGGTTCTCGGTCAGATCCAAGGTCGGGATGTCCAGCAGGGGAAGTCCTTCTTAGGGAAGAAGATTTGCTCGGCTTGAAGCTACTTGAAGAGAGATGCTCCGAGCTCACTACGCTAGAATTGTTCGTTCACAGCAACAACTCCATTGTTTTGATCAACGGCAAGGACCATGAGCCACAATACAGAAGAGCAGTCTTAATGCAGATTGATGGGCTCTTGAAACGCATTTTTTCGCTGAATAAGATTGTCATAAGGCTCTATTCAGGAGTCCTAGAGCACACAGCTTCTGAGCTCATGGAGAGTTTTGGATGGGTGGTGTTGCGGGGTGATGAACGGTGGGGGTGAATTAAAAAGAGGCACCTAGAGAGACAATGGCACAAGAGAATAGGCATTAGAAATTGTGAATTATCCAAGATTTGGCGACGGCGAGCCAGTTGTATTATCTTGTACTACTGCATGGGAGGACAGTCGAAAGAAACCATCTCGTTTTGGCCAATTAATGCAGCGCAATGCGGCTTGCAAAGAAAGGGCTGGTTCTGCGGCCTCTGACTTCCATATATTTCCCAGCTTCACAATCGCGATATCCACGGGCACGCCATGCCGCAGAAGGAGCTCTGCAATGTCGGTTCTGGCGAATCTAACAGTATAATGCAACGGTGGTATATTATCAGCGCCTACCATTCAGTAGGGCACCAAGCGTTGCGAGAAACTCCACTCTGTCGAGAGCAGAGTTAAAGGCAGGTCCTTACAGGCTATAAAAGAGCATTTAGCAACTATTCGTGCACAATTGACAGCATAAACAACGTTGCCAGGTTGGCTTGCCTTAGTAACCTAGGGAGGTACGAGGAGGTAGAGCAGAAGCATCAGCAGACACTCGAGCTGAGGGAGAAAATGCTAGGCAAGCATCACCCAGACACGCGAAAAAGCAGGGGAAGTCTTGAGGATTCCTTGGGGACAATAGGAAGGCGACGCTGCCGCGTAGTTGATCATGATCTTGCTTATTAGAGAAGAATAAAACAGGTCTTCGTGACCCGGCGCGCTCAGATAGTGTACCAGGCCGGGGTGGCGCGAACGCGATGGTTTGGTTCGCGTCGTCCAAGCGTTTACACCCTGTCAGTATTTATCAGTGCAGTGCAGCGGTCGAGAATTAGACAAAGTCCTAGTGACGAGCTGGCACCATTGAGCAAGTATCTTTGCACATCTACGGAGTAGGTGACTTGCAGTCACTCGATCCTCCACTTGCGGCCCAAAGACACCTGTGCTGGCCTGGGCTCCTCGCTCCTACAACTTCAATGCACGAGTCTGGCACCCTACCCAACCTGTAGCACCAACGAATGCTTCTCCTTTTCCAGGTGACATACATGTCAAAGGACCTAAGAATAATGTAGCAACCACCGTGCTTGATCTGAAGCAAGTGGCTCAAATGGCACCTCTATGTGCAGAAGCTTGATTGGCTTGTTCCCCCGATACCGTCGGTCGCTTCACTGCACGTTGGAGCGATGCAAACAAGGCCGTAGGGACAGGCGCGGCCCAGTCACTCGAGCATCTCGAATACGTCCTCGACTAGATGCTTCCAGTCTTTGCCTCATAATCCAGTGTTGTGCTTCGGCGTGCAGTGGACATTGCTGATACTACGCATCTGGCGGCCATGGAATGGAGACCCTGGACTTTGCCGAGTTCTGGTTTAGGTAGCAATGCGTTGCCGTCTGACTTCGACAGTAAGATGCCCTTGCAGTTGGCATGGCTGACCGGATGACACCTTCAGTAATTGCTTGAGAATACGTCATATACGAGATTCAGTTCTGCCTGAGAAGGTATGGTCCGCTCTGACTCGTCGCTAGTAGCAGTCGATGAGCCGATACCCTAGAGCGGTGCAAATCACTTGGCGATGCAAAGGGAAACTCAATTCGGCAGACGATGTATATACTTTGGATGCAGCCATGGTCTAAACGACACAGAGAGATAGGAGACTGCGAGCATTCATGAGGTGTAATTGACACCGCAATAAGTATTTAATAGAGTCATGACTGTCAAGAACCAAGCTCAAATGATCATATACGCCCACCCCGCCAGGTCTCCAATGCCTAACATGAGGGCCATCAAAATATTCGGCCAGCTGTCGTCGAGCTGTTTGTCAATAGACCATGCGAGCTAACCAGCACATATGACAATAATAATAATAAAAAAGGAGGCCTGGCCGACTATGACTGCTATTGATACATGCAACATTCTGCTCAGAAGCCGCATCCCAGAATTAATGTTGCTGCTTCACGTGCCCCGAGGCACTGGCGGCTTATGAAAAAGTCCGAGCATTACCCGAACCGAGATCTCTTCCTCCTGCATTGTCTGAAACGAGAATCGTACATGAGACATCGGCTACATCAAAACGCACACGCGGTTCCACTCGTTATGAATCCAGAGGGTAAACACTGCAGGAAACCCTGTTCGCTTTGCAGCTGAAGTGCTTAAAAGATCCGGCGGTGAATGTACTGAACTGACATTGGCCCACCTAGATCACGCCCATAGACAATATCCCGAGCGTTTGCAGCATGTGCAACGTCTATTTGGTGATCGATGGTATGGAAGAAGTGACGACAAGCTGAAGAGAAGCAAGTACATATTTCCAATTGACGAGGTAAGCTCAATTGCCATGTGGACACCGGACTGCTGCTAAACATGCTCCGTGCAGGAAGAGCTGCAGCGCTTGGATATATTTCACAAACTCTTCCTCACAGCTCGGGGCAATGCCCTGTTCTCATCGCCACTGGATACCACAACAGACTTACGGATCCTTGATCTCGGGACAGGAACAGGGATCTGGTCAATTGACATCGCCGAGTACGTCCACTAGGTGTTGCACAAAGAATGTTGCCTGACGCGTTCAATCTAGGGCACTGCCACGAGCGTCTGTACTCGGGGTAGACATGAATATGATTCAACCCGAAAGGTGAGCAAGACGAGCCACCGACCGGCGAGGGGGTAACCCTCATTAATCTGACTAGGATCCCGGCAAACATGGAACCCCCCATGAAGTTTGACATAGAGAGCGATTGGAAGCCTATGGAACGTAACTGGGATTTGATACATGTCCGAACGCTCTTTGGGGCTGTTCGTTGTTGGGAAGACATGTACAGGAAGATACATAGGTTCGAAAGTCACAGTCTTACATGTTCCTCTATCGGCGCGTTACTAACCCACTGACAGACACTTAAAACCGAATGCCGGATATTTAGAGCAAGTAGAAATAGATTGGGAACCACGATTCGAGGGCGGCAATATTCCGTACAAATGCGCCCTTATTGACTGGACTGACAAGTTGCTGCGCGCCATGGACCTGCACGGTCGTTCGATGAGAGTGGAACCAGAGCGAACGAGAAGACAACTCAGAACTGCTGGATTTTCAGATATCCACAAATGTTCAATCAGAGTCGGCTTCACTCCTTGGTCGGAAGACCGTCACGAGAGAGACGTAGCATTTTGGTTTGGGGCTGGTTTTAGTCACGGCATTAAAGCCCTGTCCTACGGCCCTATGAGCTTATCTCTTACCATGTCTATAAGGGACATCGACCTTCTTTGCGAAGCCGTTCTCGACGAGTTACGCACTGCACGATATAAAGCCTATTGCAGAATGTGAGTGGCGAGACGGGGGTTTAGATTTCATCACATGCTAATGTACAACAAGATATATCTGGACAGCAAGGCACTCCTCTTAATCACCAGCCGTCGGGGGGTAGATCATACAAGGCTTCGGTGGCACGGACCGCATCATGCCTCTACGCCTCAAAACTCACTCGCACAGCCGACTTCTATATGTAACTGTTAGGAAATAGAGAGAACCGCAAGTAAACAGAACACATTGCTATCCCAGTTAATCGTATTGCTGCGGGAATCCAGATCATCTTTCATAACAGGTGCTAATATGCCGTTCATCTTCATGTTCTCTCGGCAAGCTCCAATTTACGCCTCCTCCCCTTTGAGGGTGATCTCTTGATATTCCAACAACCGGAGTTGCCCTCTCATAAGTCAATAGCATCATAGGCCGCACGATTCCACCCCTGAATAGTATATCTACTGAATACCTCTCACCGACATGTTTTTTTTCCCTTTTCGGCTCACTCCATCAATTCCTCTAATGCACTCTCTATAGTGTGAATGCTGTCATCAGAATAATAGAGAATATTCGCCCGCAGCTTCCCACCGCTCTGGCGGGAAACCACTCGGATCTCTGGCTTCTGCAACATCCCAAGGGTCATGACTACCTTCGACCCTGACATAAGTACTGCTGCTCTAATCTCGTTGCTTTACTTATTGTCAGAGAGTCCCCCGGAGCAGTTTTCAGGGTACTCGACGCACCGCAGCCCCAGTGAGGCTTTTGATGGGCTGGTTGTGGAGGGTTAGCTCACGAGTGATCGGCATCTTGAAATGACCAAAGTGAGGAGACTGAGAAATAAAGAACTGGGAAGCTTTTGGCCAATTGCCACTAAGAAAAGGAGCTCCATAATCTTCTTGGGGCTCTGTGGAGTGTGCAGACCTTATTTGAAGGACTGACTAATGGTTTTCAGCTTCCTGAAAGCGGACGTTTATTCAGTCACTTAGTAACGAAGGAAGGAAGTCTGGCATAAGATGCCTGTGACTCAGGTGTAAAGCTAGGCATAGGTAGACATGGCCTCATAATTGCCATGCACAGCAAACTACTCTTTGGCATAGTCAATACGGCCTTCGCCATACGGTTCCATAGCATCCCACCCATCTGATGTGCTGGTCCATGCATCTTCCCCAAATTTTCCGACAACTAATTCTCTGGCTGCGTCGTATGACTCCTCTCCCCTGAGGTCTTGGATAGGGACCCAAATTGGAACCCAATTGACCTTGATCTTTATATTGCCCCCTTCGTCTCGTTTGACGTCCGCGAATCCTTCGACTTGAAAGTAGATATCACTAGGATGTCTCTTTCCCGCTGTCTTGCTCCAAGTCCTGATTGAAGCGAGAAAGGTGGATGGAGCTTCTTGTCCTTCAGAATTTGCTCGGTTCGATTCTTCTTTAGGTTCTTCACGCCTCGCTTTGAGTTTTCTCGCGGCGTCGCTTCTCTGACTTTCATCATGTTTGGCGCTGAACTTGCGTTTCCCCAGATTTGAACCGCCATTTGTCTCTCGTGGCATCTGAGCAGCATTCCGCGAACCTTGAGACACGGCGTCTATGGCTGTTAGAGTGTGTAACTGAATATATACCCAAAGAGCAGATACTTTACCAGAGTGACGCCCCATCTGACGATGATGGGTCTCTCTAACAGCCTCTTCGTATTCGCGGCTTATTCGTTCATAGTCTTCAGGAGTGATAACTGTGGAGTTGGTAGCCTCTGATGCAACATTGTGAGACAGCGAGACATCAGAGTCAGCCTCAGAGTCGGCTACAGTGCGCTCCGCCGTTTGATGTTGGCTTTGTTCGTGGTGGTGTGCAGGCTCAAGGCCACGAAAGGCGGAGTTTTGGCTGGAACTGTGTCCTGGCATGGAAGGGATTGTATGATGCTCCGAGAGCTGGGCAGAAGACCGAACGGTTGAGTTATATGCCATGCCTAGTTCTGTATGTCTTATCCTTAGTGGTGAGCCTGGTGAGAAGAGGTTGAAGGTAGACTGGGGAGTATGGCGATTGTGTCGGGACATCTCTGCCTTAAGTACTTTGGCAAGCATACCTTTGTCAGCAAGTCTGCTGCTCCTTTGTCAACACTAGTTGGCCTGTCGGTCGTTTTGCCTTCGTACCATTTTGCCATATTTATTCCCTCACATGACGTGGCCGCGGAGCTGCTAGCGTCTAGATTTCCGTTTCTCGCCTTGCTCACCTCATATTTTATGCGTCCTGCTGTCTGGCCACACCATAAACTGGAGTGTTTGCCCAATAGAACCGTCTGTTAGCTTCAGCTAAATCGTCATGGCCTCCAAGAATCCTGTAACGTTGACCTCAGCCAACAATAATAAGAGCCAAACAAACCTGGCTTGCCAGAATCCTGCTGGGGGGGTTTTTTTTTTTGCACATATAGAAATACAGGGGTGGTACATCGTTTTCCGAAATACCGAGTCGCCGGGCTCCATGAGCCTCTCGTAATGGAGTTTCAAGTACATGAAAGGACCGGTTGATAGAACCCCTAGTTATCCATACATAGATATATTAAGCGATACTTGTGTAAGAATTAAGAGAGTTGCTAAGGCGCGATAACACCCATCAGTGTGGACATACTGACAGAATGACTCTCAATTGCGTAAGTTTTTCGTAGCGGAATCCACGTCTAAGTTGTCTTCGGCCGAATCGCCAACAGCTGACGGAAGAAGCAGGCTGCAAATAAAACAGATGTGGCAAGCAGCTAGATGAAAAAACCGCAAAGTACTCTGTAAGGAATTAAACCAGAAATGTGGCAATAGCAGTAGCATTTCTTGCAGCCTCTTGCCGTAGATAGAGTTTTTGCTTGATATCATTTCTGCATTATTCTGTCAAAATGCATCGTATTACGCAGCCGCTGACCCCTTAGTCAGACCAAAAGGAAGCGAATTCTCAATACCAACATAATTGCATATGCTATAGAAATTGTTATACTAGCCTCTACGGAGTGTCAATTTTCGTGATGCATGGCTATTGCTACAATGGACCCAAAGGGGAGGAGGATTCACCACACAGAATCAAGATCCGAGCCAGCCGTCAGTGCACCACTCCAAATACTAATTACACTACTCGGTTTCACCATTTTCCTGACCCCAAAGTAACAAATGGAGCTTCTTTTATTATATTTCTCGGGTTTTCCTTGTTCTCAACTCTAGACAAAACGAAGTCTGGCGACAAAATCAGGCGTGCTTTTGGCGCTACAAAAACACCATCAATATCAACAACTTCGTTGAGACAAAGCTGAGAGATACTTCCTAAATACAAGTCGACGAGAGGTGGATTGCAGTCATAAATCGTAGCCCTATGTTGTCTTACGATTTGTATGAGGCGGAATTTTGCACCAGTCTCGCCAAAATAAATCCACTCATAGATCTGACCGTTGCTTAGAGGACGAAGCACGACGTCGTTCAGAGAGTAGCCTCCTTGCAAACTATTCGACTCAGTAATAGAAAGCAAATTAAGAAGAGCCTGCCGCACAATCTCTGGATGAATCCAAATAGGTGGAGGCTTCGACCAACCCCAGGAGGGTCAAAGCTATTGACAGTCACAGTCTTACGTGAAGCTATTGCCAACCCACATCTTTACGTGGAGTTTGTACAACGTCGCTTCTGACGAAGCTCGGGCTGCATCGCCTCGCAGCGGGCCATTCATAGTTCTAGCCATCCTTCCGGAGGAAGGTTCAGATCTCGTGTTCTGGGCTACAGTGTCACATTAGTAGTTTAGGCCTTGTTGGGGGCAGTCACACTTGCGTCAGGAAAATGAAGCTAGTCCTAACTTTGTTCCACACACAAAGTACACAACCTAATTCAACTTTGCATATTACCTAGCGCTACATCTTTGATGCAAGGCCACAACATATTCACTACCGATTGCACTCTCTTGGCAACCATGTCACTGTCTACCACAAACGCTACGACTCCAAGCGTATAGAGGACTACGAGCATAGCCCACACACGGTTTTGATCCGTGCTCAACACTCGAACGCACGTAGGATTGTACTCAGCCATGCCGTCCTTTCCAAAGTACTCTTTGAAAGCACCACAGAGCGACAAATGACACGTACGCTCCCTTTCAGTTCCTATCCTTCTTGTGCACTTGCCGTGCGCACTCTTTCTTGCAGACTCAGCTACGTAATACGCTGCAAACACTCCATGGGAAAACAGAGACCATGTCGGACAACTCTCACTGGGAACCCCTGGTTGCAACGAACCCATGTCTGTCCAGACAAAAGGCAACTGAAACCGAAGCTCTAGTTCGCTCACAAGATGACTCAGGGTCAATCTCCAGCCGTCGATGTCCACCAACGTGGGTTCGCTATCTGCAGCCCACACTGAAGGGAACTGGTGCTCCACGTACCATCGCACCAAGGCTTTCCTCTGACGCGAGGAAAAAAGTTCACGATACACTCCACAAACAAAGAGCGGACATCTCGTCCCGCGTTTATCAACAGGCGCCATCCTTAGGTCGCAACTCGCTGCTACTCGCATGAGCAAGCACTGGAAGAGTATCAATATTAAGCATATCTTTCTTTGCAAAGGCTGCTAACTCACAAACTTTCCGATTCGTTTAAAATAGCTGAATAATCACTAACTACCACACGAATGACTCACAAGCGGTGAGATATCTGAGTGTGGGTGGTACTTATAGTGAACTTGGATGGACAAGGAGGCATTGTCATGCCCTCAGAGACATTAATAGAGCTGTCGCTTAAAGCAAAACATGCTACATTCAGCCAGTAGTCATTGAAGGCTGAAATGATTCCGTGGCCCTTTGTTCTCCGAAGATGAATGAGCTCAAGTACGCTTCCGGCCCCAAAATTCGACTGTCGCCGTGTTGGTCGTCTCAATTAAACAGCTGCTGCTCAAATAAGTGCAAAATGGATTGCGCAATGAACGGCTCTATGCTCGAGAACCGTTACGCCCCCAAAAGGGAAGAGTAATTACGCGTCCTTTCTTTTCCGAAAAGGTTTCTAACAATAGCATACTCAGATATATATCTTCTAATTTAGCCTTACCACGCCTCCGAAAGTGGAGGTCGACGGCGGTCCAGGCATCGGCCAAGTCGTCGGTCCTCTCCGCAAGTGGCCCCACTCACATCTACCCAAGGCGCTTAACAGTGACGGAGTATTCGTCGCGTTTTCTACACGCGCTAACAACTACGGTGAGATATTATGCAAATAACTACGGACCCGATAACCCCACTTCCAACACACCGCACAACACACCCTGACCTTTTGCAATGCCACCACAAAGCCAAATTGAGGCTTTTCGAGAAGCTATTGAGAGTCGCTGAATTGCCGGCGAATCTTCTAGTCAGATCCTTATTTTTTAGACGAATCGATTGTGGCTAACGGAGGCAAACCTGTCGTGATTCGTACTCTTGAGAGGTACCTGTGCAAATGGGGGCTGACAGATTCAATCTGCAGCTTTGATAAGCTTCAGCCCTTGTACGGGGATATATGCAATCTACATGATGAAGGTGTCTCAATTCGAGATATCCTGGCTAATATCCATCATCAATTAAACAACAGTTCAACGATCAGCGAGCGAATCTTATACGTTCAGCTTGGACGCTGGGGACTAAATAGCCGGCACAAGGCTGTGGAGATCTCAGATGACCTGGCTGATCGAGTCAAATATTACTTCTTCAACTTTGGCTTCTCTGATACCTCAATTCTTCGTGATCTTCAAAGGGAGGGATTCCAAGCCAATCCACATGTTATACGGCAGATCAAATACCATCAGGGGATGAAGCGAAGGGTTCGAACAGCAAAAGAACAAGACGAAAGACTCAATCGTGAGATTCAATTCCTCCAAGAAGACCTTCAACAAAGCCCAGCGATCCTTAGCTGTTGGGAAGGGCCTTCTTTATCAATACGTTCGTCAGCAAGCACAAGTAGCTATATCTCAACGACGTTTATACGATTTCTATCGCTCTGTATTCCCTGAAGAGGTTGCCGGTCGCCGTGACGGCAACTTCAAACAATGAGGGGACTTTAAAGTACCAGGACCAAACTTCCTTTGGTCCCTTGATGGTTAGAAAAAGCTAAAACGGGTTGGATTTCAGATATACGGCTGCATTGATGCGTGTTCGCTATGCATTATCTAGTTCTTTATTGGAAGATAAGCTACAGCATCAATGAGCACTTTGAAGCAGTATCTTCAAGCTGTTCAAAGGCTACAAATGCGGCCACTTTTTACAAGGTCTGACCATGGCACCGAGACCCCCCTGTGGGCACCAGCACAAGCAAGCTTAGCGAAAGCTGGCTCAAAGAAGCTCAAATACACAGATGAAGATGGAATTAGCCACCATTACGAACAAGGCGACTGGCTAGATAGCTGTCATCCCTATGGACCAAGCAGAAGGAACGCCAAGATCGAACCTTGGTGGCGGCAGCTACGAGGAGGGGCAACAGATCGTTGGATAGCCTTCTTTAACGGGCTTGTGTCACGTTATGAGACTCATGTTAACTAAGCTTCTTTCACAAAATTGTTATTCTTGTTGTTGCGAGTGCTGCAGACTCCGTCTGCAGCTCTCTTTTTAATACCAAAAACTTCCTTTCGTCCGAATTTAATTTTCGGCTAAGTTTAGTCATGATAGCCGACTCTATGACATCCAGCCATCACACCAAGCTCTGCGACTTCAGTCTACAGAGGCATTATCCGACACACCCCCTTAGATGAGCTACTTCTAAGTACTCATCTACAACTATTTATTGCCTCTGTTAAGCTTCAGTGTCAGCGCGTTTTAGCAGCTGGGTCTCCCGGGTTTGGCATTCTTTTGCCTCCCTTCGCACCTAGCTTCACTACAAGGTCTAATTTGTTGTCAGGGCTTTGAAATCTCTCGTGCACCTTGCTTCGAGCTTCTTCCAGCTTGGCTTCATTGCCAATGCGGTTTCGAATATCTTCGATTTGCAATTGCCGTAAGAATTCAATGTGTCGGACCTTGGGTAACGCCTTCGTCATCCCATCTGCTACCATGTCCTTCGATTCCACCCAACGCACCTTAATTCGACTATTTTGAACTTGTTGGCGTAGCCAGTGCTGGTAAATATCAACATGACGAAGCTGAGTGGTCAACTTTGCTGACTCTTCAACTAACAGCCTAATCGTCTGTCTGTTGTCAATTTCCAATTGCAAAGGCTCGTCCAATTGAATTTCTAAAGATCGTAGCAGTCTTCCTGCAGCTATCATTTCTTTGGCTGCTTCTGACGCTGCAACTAGCTCGGCTTCTGTACTTGAGGTTGTTACGGTGGTCTGCTTCGATGCCTTCCATGCAATCGGCCCACCATACAGCTTTAGTACATAGCCCTGTGAGCTTTTTCGATCTTCTGTATTGTCGGCGAAGGATGCGTCACTCGAGCCGATGAATGTTTCAATTGATCTATTGTTTTGTTGATCATTATTTCCAAGTCGCAGAGCAAACGATCTAGTGGAATAGAGGTACTGAATCACTCTATCCGCTGCTCTGTGGTGTACATCGCTTGGATTCAGGTTATGCCGTGCTAATCGGCTGACTGCGAATGCGATGTCTGGCCTTGTTGAAATGGCTGCGAACAAAATCGATCCAACCTTCTGTTGGTAAACTTCGATTGACTTCTTTGTCGCTTGTGTCTCTGATTTCAGTAACTCTTCTAGGCCCATAGGTGTTGCTGGCACCTTGCCTTCTAGCTGAACGGAGAACTTGTGCGCTATTTTGTCAATATACGCGTCTTGAGTCAACCAAATTGTTCTGTTTCGCCTATCTCTCAAGATGTGAATCCCGAGGAACCACTTTGGCTCGCCTAGCTGTGTCATCTTATATCGGCTTTTCAAGCCTTCTATGGCTGCCTTGGCGATATCTCTATCGGCTTTCTTGTATGCCCAGATGATGTCATCAACGAAGAAGAATACGATCACAGAGCCTTTAGTCATAATGCATGGCTCCTGTGGAACGGGTTGAAAACCTAATTCTTGGAGGCTCTTTGTCAACTCCTTCTGCCACAATAGTGGTGATCTTCGCAGGCCATAGAGTGCTTTCTTCAACCTTAACACTCTGCCATATTTTTCATAACCTGGCGGCATGCGCATATAGACAACTTCGTCTAGTTCGCAATTTACGAATGCATTGACAGCATCCATCTGTTCCAGTTCAAGGTCGTGTTCAGCGGCTATAGCCATTAGCGCTCGGAACGACATGCTGGCTAACGTGGTTGCTCGAGTCGGGAGAGCATTCTTTTCTTGCTGATTCCCGCACACAACAAGCCGCGCCTTGCATTTCTGGAGATGGCCGTTCTTATCCGTCTTGTAGGTAAATACCCACATGCAGCTTAGAACTCTTTGACCTCTAGTTCTTGACCAAGGCACCTCGACAAAGGAATCCATCTGGCTATGTGACGCAAGGTGCTCTAGCTGTGCCTTGACAAATTGATCCTTGAATGGATGACCTTCCACGTCCTTCATGGTCTTCGGAGCTTCTGGCAGGTCTCTCTTATGCGGTCGAAACTTAATCCCAGCATTAAATGCACCATGGACTGCTGTCTCAATTCGAATCGGATGGAATTCGTGGAATCGATAGTTGGCACTGATCTGCTCAACTTTGTAGTCGCAGCAGTTTGAGTTGTGGCCTTTAGTATCCACCCCCTCAGGATGGCCGGATCGGTGGCGAATTGGAAGATTGGCTGTGAATATTGCCTCTGGGCTCTCTTCAAGCTCCGGGTCTGTCAGTGGCGGCGTTATATAACCTAGCTCTTCTGACGTTTCACATGCATCTTCATCGAACTTCCCGTCTGGTTCATCCTGCGTGCCTGTGTTCACAACGATTTCATCCAGGATCTCTTCTTCATCTGATTCATCAGAATATTCGAATGTTTCTTCTTTTTCGAGCATAGACTCCATAACTTGCTGTTCTTCTGGGATTTCAATTTCTTCCAGCAGCTGACTTATGGTTTGTCGTAGTTCGGGTTGAGCTATCTTGTTCTCAAAGAAGGCGGATTCGTTGAAGATAACATCTCGGGTTAAGATGACCTTATTCTTGTGCGGAACCCATATCTTGTAGATATTTGAGGATTGGTAGCCTACAAGATACCCAATGTGAGCTCTCGGTTCAAGCTTCTGCTTTCTATGAAGCTTGAGTTGGGCATCTGCTGTCATTGCAAATGCCTTACAACCATAAGCCTTTAAATGACTAAATATCGGTTGCTTCTTAAAGACACTTCCGAATGGGCTGTGCCATTTATTTCTTTCAAGAGGTGTTCGGTTGCGTAGGTAGCAAGCAGCCTCCACAATATCCTTCCACAGGTTATGTGGTAGCTTTGCTGCTATTCGCATAGTACGGGCTTTCTCCATGATAGCACCCCCTGATCTCTCGGCGCCTCCATTCTGGGCCTGAGTATTCGGCGCTGACTTCTTTGCTTCGATAGATCGAAGTTTCAGCTCTTTCCGAACTTCCTTGCTGAAGAGTTCGCCGTCTGATCGTATAGCTTTTGGCTTGAAACTGTACTGAGCCTCTATCCAGTTGAAGAAGTCTCGCAAAATTCTTCGGTTTTCTTTACCTAGACCATGACTCTTCAGAAAGTATGGGAAAACAAGACCTGAATATGCATCCGTAATAAACATTACTCGTACATAGCCTTGGTAATCTTCCGTAAGATCGGTCCAGTCAACCCAGATTTCTTCAAATGGATTGCTCGGTCTGATTGGCCGTCTTCGGGATATCTGCCGGTGCATCTTGCCTCGGCCGCAGTGGTCGCATTCCGCTGTTTTTGGTCCTTTTAGCCTTACTCCGAGGCATTTCTTTCCTAACTGCGCAAGGGTCTTTGGGCTTGGATGACCTAGTCGGTTGTGCCACAACGTTCCGTCGGCAATAGCGTCTGCTCTTTGGTCTCGAGTAGTCCGTCTTTTCCGTCTGGCTACGTAAGCAGCTGCCGCCTTTAGGCTTACATCTGTTGTTTCTCGATACTGAAGGACCCATTGTTTGTAGAGTCTTTCAACCATACAGATCGGTGTTCCAGACTTATGGATTAGCCTTGTTGGAGTAGAGAATGTATCCCAACGTATGCCCCGATCATACAGACACTGAAATGATACAGCATTGACAGCAAATGTAGGACAATATGCAGCGTCCTTGATTCGTAGGATGCCAATTGATCCGTCAGGTCTTATGACTGGTAAATCGACTCGCCCATAACCTTCGATTTTAACCTCTGAATCACCAGCAATCAGGTAGTGTTCCTGTCCGGCTTCTGGTTTTCTTATCGATTTGAACCTAGCAAGTTCGTTGAATATATCTAACGAAGCTCCAGAGTCAAGGATGGTTGACGATCGTAAGGGATACTGGTCAGCTTGCAAGCAGGTCCCTAGGCATATTGGAAACGCGGCTCCTTGCGGTAGTGCCTGGCCAACGATTCGTCTATCCAAGCTTGATTCGGCTGATTGTCAATTAAATGACACTTGCTTTTTCTCTGGATCTAGTTGAGCCTGGTCTTTCTGGGCTGCCTTCCGAAGTTCTGCCACCCTGGCTCTCAGTTCTGCGTCAGCAGCCAAGGTCTTCTTGACAAGATTTTCTCGGCGTTTATTTGCCGTTACTCCGTCAGGTCGTAGTTCTGGGATAGCTACCCAACACGAGCTTAGATCATGCCCCGGTAGTCTGCAAGCTTCACAGGCCATAGCGTGTTTCTTGTGACTGCCATCTTGATTGTCTGTTCGTGGCCTCTTCCGGCTAGACGGGTTTTGAGTTATACGCTCGCTCCGATCACTCTCGTTAGTGTCAGCTTGGAATGCTGTTCCTCGCCTAATTGACGGCTTTGGTGGTTGTGTTGGGAGAGCAGAGCAAGCCCAGGTGCGTAACTTGACTGCTACACTTCCAATTGACCATTCCTTGCTTGCGTCGGTGGCTTTTGGAGGCGTATGAATTAAAGCTCCTTGAATTGCCAATGCTGCCTCTCGTAACCTGCCGTGATCGCTAAGGTCATTTAGCTGCAATAGCTGCTGGACCCCTCGCTCAACGGCCCGGTTGTAATCTTTTGTTTTTGAAACAAATGATTCTGCAGCTTGTCTGCAGTTATCAGTGAAGTTGCCGTTGTACTTTGCCATAAGACGGGCAATGTCAAATAACCAGCGACCCCCAGTAACCTCAAGCATTCGATGCCGTGCGGCTTTAAGGAGGAAGTTCTCCCACTTCCAGATCCCATCGCCGAAAGTTGTTGCATCGGTGCAACTGAATGACTGAATGATCTTCTGATATTCTAGCACAAGTGCGTCTGTTGCCTTAGCCTGTTCAGCATTGACTGCTACCGCCAGATTATCGATCCATCTGGGGAGATCCTCGTCTTGATCAAGATAACGACCTAATCTCTCATCCACATGGCTAATGATAACACTTCTAGCTTTGGTAAGATTGGTTTTCTGTTGCTCGTATTCCTTAGAGCTGTCTTTCCAATTATCGCGCGCTAGTTTGAAAGCATTGACTTGAGATGCCGAAAGATTGGCTTCGGTCTGAGCGTTTGCGTTAAAATCGGATACCTGCGGTCTTCTTGGCTTTTGTAGAAGCACTTGAGTTCGGTTCGCAGGTTTAATCGCTTCCCAGATGTCTATATCAATTAAGCTTGCAACAAACTTCTGCCAGTCGTCCCAATTATCGATCCCCGTGAGGATAACTTCTGTCTTGGAAGGTGGCATTTTGCACGAATTCAGGAGGGATTATTGTAACTTAGCTAACTGTCTCACGAACACTGTCGTTGTGTGTTCTATTGATGTGCAGTTTTTCACAGCGTGGTTGTTCTTGTTGGCAACCTAGAGCGCGGGTCCGGGCTCATAACTGTCACGTTATGAGACTCATGTTAACTAAGCTTCTTTCACAAAATTGTTATTCTTGTTGTTGCGAGTGCTGCAGACTCCGTCTGCAGCTCTCTTTTTAATACCAAAAACTTCCTTTCGTCCGAATTTAATTTTCGGCTAAGTTTAGTCATGATAGCCGACTCTATGACATCCAGCCATCACACCAAGCTCTGCGACTTCAGTCTACAGAGGCATTATCCGACAGCTTGCTAATCATGCAATATTTAGGGATAATGACCTCGCTGATCAGATAGCCATGGACCTGTATCATGCCACGAACGACCCAAATTGGGGCGTTTCTCATAACCAAGACGATAACAGCTTTGATCAGCAGTTACTTCGGGATATGCTAACTCTGCTGGAGAGCATAAATATTGAGACACTACTGCCGATAGAGACGGAAGCTTGGTGCAATCAGCCGCTTAAAGAGATCGGATTTAAGCCTCGACTGGACCTCGAAGATGAATTTAAGCGCCCATATGTTGATGTATTTATTCAACTACAAGATCTTATTGAACAGCATCAAAGAACAGGATATCTGCCGATCCTACAGCTGACACCAGTTTCACTGGTGGTGCAATGAAATACGAACGCTTTCTTCAACGCAGTTGAACTACCTCGCTGATCCCGGCCTCTCTGGCGACACTCTTCCATCAGCATTCAACGCACAAATAGCCAAAATACAACAAAAAGACCTTCTTCTTGACTAAATTATTCGAAATTTGATTCTTTCATCTTATAGGATAGGAGGAGCGGCAAACATTTATCACAACTTATTTATTAGCCGATGCGGCTGAGAGCAGGCGTCCTCGCAATTTCCTCCTTTCCAACATGGCCATCACACTCACGAGAGTCTCTCTTCCAGGTATCCTCATCTGCCATTGAATAGCTACTTGACTATTTTTCTGTTAACACTTATTGGTGGTGATTATGCCAGCTGAGGCTCTGTCGATTAGTGTACTCTGCGACGCACACCACACCCGAGAGAAACACGAAGTGATTCGACGAGAGAATCCATCTTTGCCAAAATTTGGTTACTGTGGCAAATTCTGGCTGAAAGAGATTAACTTTGATGACTCGGATAGCGAGTTTAGCTTGACCGCTAACCTGCGAAGAGCGTCATCCTCAATGGCCGGCTATATCTCATCGGAAGGCAGAGGTCTGCCTAATCTTTCGAGGCCAAGATCTCCCGCGTCATCTTTCTCGTCATATCTAGGTCGATCCATTAATCTTAAGCAATTCTCACGCTTTGAGAAGATGAGGTGTGAAGCCAATCAGGCTACAAGAGCGGTAAAAGAAGCCTCGCCTTTCGAAAATCCAATGACTTAAAGATCCGAGTTAAAGCTCTACGTTCTGTTGGCTATAACATTACAGGGGGCTTCTTCAAGGGCGCAAAACCATCCCAGATTGGTATTTTGCCTGCCACTTTGCCTGTGGTTCCTATTACTAATAGTTTTGTAGATTGCTTTGATCTTCCTCTTATGCGGTCTCTCTCAAAGAATAGCTTTATTTCTGACTACCCTATCCGCCCTAGGCTGCCTTTACGAACGATCGCTAAGTCGAATATACAATTTGGTGTCTCTTTGAGAGGATTGGCAAGTCAGAGACTGGGATTTTCAACTCTATTGCCTTCGAACACAAGCCTTTCGAATCAATGGAGGAAATCTTTCATCCTGATGCTAATTATGCTTGGGCTGTTGAAGATGGAAGAGCCGTTCTTTGGATTGACATCCGATTTATTGAAGATCAGCCAATCCAGCAGCCAAAAATGCCTCGGATTAAATCTAACAAAGAAGCCTGCTAAGGCCCACAAACACAAGATCCCAATTGACCAGGGCAGAGGTTGCAGAAGATATTGAAGAAGAGGTAATTCGTGAGGTTATCAACGTCGAAGCTTTCTCGCTGGCACAAGTAGTTGGAAGCGACTCTCAGGCTCTGCAAGAGGATCGGGAGGACCAGCCACAGATACAATACGAAGGCGAGGCTCAGGAAGCTCCAGAGGAAGAAGAAGGTCATCAGGATCATCAGCCCTCAAGGAAACGGCTACGGGCCCCTACAGTAGATAGCGATCAGTCTTTAAATCTCCGATCGACTCGCTATGGTCGGGTGACGCGCGTAACCGCCAAAGCACGATCATCACGATCTAAGTAATAGCCATTTGAACAGCTCAAACGACTTAACCAAACACCTAAAGCTTACCATCGCTTTGTAAAACCTTGTCGCGACATTCAATTATAGAAGCACCTTTTGAACGAGACTGCAACGCTCATGCAGCCGATACAAGCCTCTCTAATAGGAATTGCAAAAATTCGACGAATTTGAGATCACTTTACTGCAAAACCATGCATCAAGGGCCGGGACCCGAATTTTTGACCTTTCCAGGTGTGTGTCAGGCATGCCGACTGTGTTGTGTCGGGTCTGCAGTTGTTTGCATAATATTCCACCGGGTCGGCGTGGGAGGATTGACTGGGATAAAGGTAAAAGGCAGGGCGGACGCAAGAAGTGAAGCGTTTTTCATCACCCTGGGACTGAGAAACGACAGAAGCTGTATTCAGGCGAACTAGCTGCAATGGCACACGCACGGAGAATGCTACCGAATGTCCGCGGCCGGCGTAAGGAAAGGAAACGCGCGCCAGGTGAAGATCATTTCTGGGCACTAACCCCATGGAGTTGGTTTCCGGGGGCGACAAGGCAAAGCATCATAACAGTGTACCAAACGGCATTCGATGCGCCGTGGAGAATTGTGAAACAAGTACCGAGCTCAAAACCGTATGGGTGGGAATTTATCTGTAAACAGCCTTGCTGAATCCCGTTCAGGCAAATGATGTGCTGAGCTAAGAATCGTTATGTAAGTCCATTAATCCCACTTCATTTCGAACTCGCGAGCTCAGGGCATGGCATGAGTACATGATTAAAATCAAGGAGTTGCTTTGTGGGCATTCTATGTGAGAAATCGTCTTTCCGCAACACCCGCTGCTGTTATCGTCCCACACCCCGGATGGCATCCCAGTCAGTCCATCATCAGGTACCAGGCGCCTCAGCGGCGGCTGTGGGATTGGGGATTACTTCAGGCAGCAGCCGTGGCCACACCGGCAAGGTCGCATCTCTGGCTTCGCGTTGTACTTACGCTAGCGCAAGAATCGCAAGGATGTACTGAATTGATCATGTCCACGATACGGGCATACGCCCCGAAAGAAAGCGCTGGGGTTGAAGGACGTAGGACCAACAATTACCTCAAAGGTACATGCAAGATGAATGGAGCTGGGGAAAAAATGTGATCTGTTGGCGGGGCTTGGTTTGGTGTAATGGCAATCTCCATTCGGAAACGTGGTCCTGAGAAGATGGCAACATACAGCCGCTAGCCGCTAGACACCTCGCTTGACGACGAATAGTATGGAAGAATCGTCAAGCATGGGGAAGCTTTGCTTGTAGCATAAACTAGAAGCTCACGTGTTTTACATCATGTCAACCTAGCTTAGCAGGGGTGTCGTAAGTATTGCTGAGTTCAGTACGCAAGGCTAAGCGTCGCCCGTCACGCAGCACGTCAATCTTTAGCGCCGGGCACCGTTATTCATTTATCGCAACCCTTCTGGCGGTCCCCTGTGCTGTCCTGTTGTCGTCTAAACGCCTTAGATGCTGGGCATCCTTGCCGCTGATCCACTACGTCTGCGCTATCATTCGGGATTTGCCGTTTGTAGAACAGTTATGTCCGGAAGCCCTACAAATATGGTTCGGTGACTAATTCATTCGTATGAGTCGTTATTTTTCTGTAATTGATTCTTCACGTGTATGGATTTGTGGGAACAAAAGAGAGAGCGCGCAGAGTGCAGGAAATAGTGAAGAACATCGAGGGACGCAACGAAACTTCCAAAAAGCATAGTAAGACGACAGTGGAGTGGGCAAATAACTAACAACGGAGCCTAGCCTGGTACCCACATGATCAATTCACTCCCATGTGAGGCAAGCTAACGATAACTGGAGCCTCGTGCCATAGAGGCCGATTGAATGTGGCGAGGCTGCGCCGCGCGAAGAAAAGCCGAGTTATGCAGCGGAAGGGGTGTGATGAGCAGCAGTATGTGAACAATGCTGGAAACTATACCGGGGCTGGAACTCATCATATGTTTATTAATAGAGAAAGGGCCAACTTATACGCAACCTGGGGATTTCCGTGACATCGACCAGCCTCAATTTACCCTATACACAACCAGTCTATTGCAGTTCCCTCAGGAATCAATCCGCAGCATCTTTTTCCCAGGCGCTTCTCTTGCAATTCACACATAGACCATTCGTGAAACATTTTGAGAATGTGTTTCTTTGAGCAAATCGTTTGGACTTGCGGTTATTGGAGATGGGGAGGCTTTCGCGAACAATGCAACAAGGAGTATCGAACAGGCGAAACTTGCGGGCTAAAGCTTGTACACGAGGTCGAGAACAGAAAAGCGGTATGTAAGCTCTGCAACAGCATGGCTACGAAATCTCGAATGCTGCAAAAAAAGGCTGCAGACGTCGACAGATGGCGAACACAACGGCTTTATCCTGCCACGGTTGAGAAAACTGAGATGGAAATACGCACCTTGCAGGAACACATCCAGAGACTTGTTCAGCAACACAAGCTGATAGGTAGGGGGGAGAATCGCGTATTACAGCGACAACTTTGCTCACTGGTGTAGCTGTGCCTAATATTGTGGCGGAGTCGTATAGGATAGGGACGACTCAACAGGACGGTCAAGCTTTAGGTCTTGCAGATTATATGTGTCAGGAGCGAGCCTGTTTATCATAGTTTCTGACGGATGTCAAGGCGCAGGTGACAAGGTCGAATATGCCAGATATCTCTCATAGAAAAGGAGACATTGCAATCCCCGAAATAGTCATTATCTATTGTCAGTTCGTGTTTGGACTGCCGCAAGCAGCAGACAGAGGCGGAACCAGTGAAGGGGAGAAGAGGGAGGATGTCACAGATGCCGATCAGAGATGCCGATCAGTTGTGCGAAGGGATTGCCGTCGCTGCATGATCATGACTGGAGCCGGATGCCCTAGCAGTCGGACAGGTTGAAGGAGAGATCGAGGGAGGGCCGAGTCCATGAAGAATGAGGGTTGTATAAAACTCCTTGTCATGGATAGTTTCATTAACAACTTGCCTTTAGTTGAACTTCGCCAGCTTGGCTCCTGTACGCAACTAGAGATCAAAGTTTAGCTCTTCGTAACATCAGTTGCCTTTGTTGGAGCTGATACCGGAGCACAGCGTTTGCAGTGGCCATGTTTCTGCTCATCCAATCAGCTTCCATTAGAGTCATAGCCATTCCTATATCTACTAGCAACTTGCGGTTCGGACAATAGCCCTTTTTCTTGATTGCTTCCAATCGTTTGAGTGCAATTAGGACAACGCCACCAATCCATATGTTCGACTTGAACAGCAATCGAGTGACGAGAGACGGTCATCGAATACCTTTCTTTACGACATCCTTTTACGAGACGCTCTTTTGCGACGCTGTTATGCTGTAGAGTGCCCTTTACCATCGTATAGGGCACCCTTTTAAGACACTCTCTTTACGACGCTCCTTTTACGACAGTACTCTTAGTGTAAGAACAAAGAGTTACAAGACACAGGCATAAGACGCCTTACCTTCGTCTGGTGAGGCACGCCGTTTTACACTGCAACACAGAGGGCACGAATGCCGTGGGGGTGTAAGTGAGCAGTGCTGTGAGCTCTGTGTACGCTGTGTACGCTGTGTAGGTTCTCATTAAGCAGCGGGGTGTCCTCTGTATGTGCTGTGTACGCTGTGTACGTTGTGTAGGTTCTAATTAAGCAGTGGGGTGTCCTCTGTTGCGCTGTGTGCGCGGTGTGCTCTGTGTGCTCTGTGTGCTCTGTGTGCTCTGTGTGCGCTGTGTGCTCTGTGTACGTGTAGGTTCTAATTAAGCAGCGGGCTGTCCTCCGTGTACGCTGTGTGCGCGTAGGTTCTAATTAAGTAGCGGAGTGTCCTCCGTGAGCTCTGTGTACGCTGTGTACGTTGTTTGTAGGTTCTAATTAAGCAACGGGTTATCCTTTGTGTGCGCTGTGTGCTCTGTGTACGCTGTGTAGGTTCTAATTAAGCAGTGGAGTGTCCTCTGTTGCGCTGTGTGCGCTGTGTACGTTGTGTAGGTTCTAATTAAGCAGCGGAGTGCCCTCTGTATGCGCTGTGTACGCTGTGTACGTTGTGTAGGTTCTAATTAAGCAGTGGGGTGTCCTCTGTTGCGCTGTGTGCGCTGTGTGCGCGGTGTGCTCTGTGTGCTCTGTGTGCTCTGTGTGCGCTGTGTGCTCTGTGTACGTGTAGGTTCTAATTAAGCAGTGGGATGTACGCCGTGTGCGCTGTGTACGCCGTGTGCGTGTATGTTCTAATTAAGCACCGGGTTGTCCTCTGTGTGCTCTGTGTGCTCTATATAGAGGCATAAGTAGGCAGCAGCACCGTCTTCTGCGTTAGGTGTATATGCAGGCAGCGCTGTGTCCTTTGCGTGCCTCGCCTAGGGTACACTTACACAGCGTTGTGCTCTGTGTAAGCTGTGTGAAGAAGTACGCGCTGTGTTCGGTTTAAAAGGGCATTGCTGTGTGCTCTCTATAGGTGCAGGTGAACAGCGCCTGTGCCTGTGTAGGGTGTAAATATTACGTAATGTGAACTGGATTACACACTAAAATTTGAGTCTTGTTTTGTATTTAGACACTCATGAGGTTTGTCATATAGTATAAAAGGCCGGATAACCCATCATGGCACGCGTCACGTAATTCGGTCAATGCTGCGATGTGTCACGAAATAGAAGAACTAATTCCACAAATGGCCAAGTTAACCCTCTCTGGGAGCAGCAACGATGCCAGAACTTACACTGGCCCACCAAATCTTGTCAAACCTACACCTGGTACCCATCCTGTGCAGTATGATTATGAAGGAGACATTACGATGTCCAACAGCAAGGATCAAAATGACTGCGTTTCTGAAAATCACCATTCTAGTGGCAAGATCAATCTCACTCATCTACGTACATTAGAGAGTTATTCTTCTGGCTGACTTCTTATGGGCAGATCTCAGACGTGCAGTAACCCTTCGTAGTGGGGAGAATGGGGAGAACCCCTATTCGAAGACGGCCCTGGGCGAAACAATGCATATTAGTCGAATATTCGTGAGAAAAGATGCCATACGGTTGTTTCTACAGACATGGGAAAGGACGACAGTTGCATGGGCATCACTACTCCATGTGGCTACACTTCCCAGCAATGTCCCCATCACAGACTTCAATGTAGTTTCGGCTGCTCAGACCATTGATAGTGTTATAGCCGGTGGAACAGAGCTGCCCTCGAGATTTGGTTACGTGCAATTCTTCAACTTCGTGGAATCATTGAAAGGCAGAATGCAGGTCGAAAAACACCTAGGTTTCGTGGAATCAAGGTCGTCGGTAGGGAACGCTTCCCACGCCTACGAAATATATCGCATGGCTCAAACTGTGGCTTGTCCACTAGAACAATTGCGCCACTGGAAGCGGATAGGTGGTCGCCTGAATCAACTTGCCGGCTCCGCTTTGCTCTTAATCGTTTTCTCCGCCACAGCGGACTCATTTGCGTAACTAACCCTCATAACCATGATTTGGTTCCGAGCTTACAAGTTAGTAGAAGAAACCCGAGCAAGGCAAGCAACGCAGCTTTCGCCTTGATGGCTTTGAAGGCTCAAGAGGAGGTTCCAGAGAGATTACGGACAATCTGCCATGAGCTCTCAATGAAGGTAGAGCAGGCCGTCTCATCAGGGATTCCGTATACTCAGGTTCTAGGAAACAATATGGGGGATCATGTTAGAGAGTATCTCAATGAAGACAGCTGTTGATTGAACTATAATCCGTGTAATGTTCTGGAATGCGAGTTCTAGCTCCAATTGCACCTAGCCAAACACTACCCCTGTAAGGGTCGAAGCTGAGTATATTGACAAGTAGCTAGGCGGCTACTACGAGTATCCAAAAGCTAAATAAGGAAGAGAAAACTACACCATTCCCCTTCCTCTCTATGAGCTTGTGCTGCTGAACAAGTCTAAGGATGTGTTCCTCCAGGGTACGAATCTCCATCTCGGTCTTCTCAACCGTGGTGGGATAACGCCGTTGTTTTCGCCATCTGTAGACGTCTGCAGCCTTTTTTTCGAGAGTACGAGACTTAATAGCAATATTGTTGCCGAGCTTGCATGGAACTTTTCTGTTCTCAACCCCATGTACAAGCTTCAGTCCGCAGGTCTCGCCAATTCGATACTCCTTGTAGCATCGTGGGCTAAAGCTCCCCTATCTCCAATAACCGCAAGTCTAAACGATTTGATCAAAGAAACACACATATAAAATATTTCAAGAATTGGTCTATATGTCTATATATGTAGTTGTCGTAAGAGGAGAAAATGGAAAAAAGATGCTGCGATTGGATTCCTAAGGGAACTGAGATCGACTGGTGGTGTATAGAGATAAGTTGGTCTTTTCCTGGATGAATAAAGATATGATGAACTCACAACCCCCTTGTAGGTAACACCGTTCTTCATTTACTGCTGCTCGTCACAATCCTTCGGCTGGAGAACTCGGGCTTTCTTCGTGCGGCGAGGCCAACTTTGCGCTTTCAATCGGCCTCCAGGACGCCAGGCTCCACGTATCGTTGAGCTTGCCTCACATGGGCGTGAATTGGTTACATGGTTATCAGGCTAGAATTCGTTGTTGGTTACTTTCCCCTCCATTCTCGTCCCACTAGTTTTTACCATATTCTTTCTGAACGTTTCGTTGCGTCCCTTTTATATTCTTCACTGATTCCTGCGCTCTGCGCTCTGTCTGTTTTGCTGCCAAAGCTCCATATACATGAATAATTAATTGCCGACAAATAACTACTGGTACAAGTAAATTAATCACCGCCCTTTATTCGCAGAGCTTCTGGAAATGAACTCCTCTACAACGGCAAATCCACAATCTTAGCGCAGTCGTAGTGGATCAGAGACAAGGGTGCCTAGCATCTGGAAAAAGGCGTGTGAAGGCCCAGAGAAAGTACAGGGGACCGCCAGAAGTGGCGCGATGAATGAATAACGGACCCCACTCTATGCCGCTCTTTGCACAGGGCGCATTGCCTCTTCGGAAGTTGAACCGTTTCTCCCAGCGCTAAAAGATTGACATGCAACGTGGGGCGGTAGGCTTAAATCTAGCATACGGAACTCAGCAGTGTATACGACAATAGCCTCCGTCTCCCGGCGGATTGTCTATTGCAGTTCGACGGGAACATACTCTTGACGACCGAGTTGAACTGACCTAAAACACGAGAGCTGAGGGTTTATGCTACAAGCAACATGCCTGACCTTTCTTCTATACTCTTGGTCGTAAAGTGAGGCGTCTGGGGACTGTATCAACGCGATCTGACCGGGACTGAATGATCTAGATTGCCATTACGTCAAGCCAAACCAATCCATACCAACAGATCACATTTTTCTCCAGCTCCATCCATCTTGCGGGTCCTCTTGACTGGGAACGTTTATGACAGTGCTTTGAGGTAATTGTTGGACCTAAGTCGTTGCCATTCAGCCCCAGCACTTTTTTCTCGTGGTCACAGCCTATTTAGTACATCCTTGCGATTCTCGCGCTCGCGTAAGTACAATGCGAAGCCAAAAATGCGACCTTACCGGTGTAGTCACTCTGCTGCCTGGGGTAAACCGTAATCTCAGAGCTTGTCCATCAGGTACATGGTACCTGATGGACCGGGATTCTATCCAAGACTCATGTCGTAAAGACAAGGGGATCTATAATCTGATGGGAAGTGGGTTAACAGCAATGAGCTAGTCCCTAAAAGTGTCCAATCTTTGTGACATAACAAAACTTGTGCCTTGGTGGGGTCATGCGGAGTCTGCCATCGGGCGCCCCCACACTGCATGGCAGCAATCCGCCCTATTCAACGTTTTTGTGGCGCTGGGCGTTGCCCACTTGCCCATTTCAACTGCCCTGCAATGACGGCAATCCGACTAGTTCCACCAGTGACCAGTCCTGAGTCGATTCGTACCTCGATTCGCACGGCTATGTGCCAGTAGTTCCACACCTAGCATGTCTGGCAGCCGTCACCCTTGGTCGGCTCCAGAGCATTCCGATTCGTCAGCCAGATCGACTGTCTGCCACATTTTCTGCTCGCATTTGATTTACTGGCGTTCCTCTCCCTCTCGGTGTCTAAAAAACCGCAATGCTGTGCTTAGGGTAGGAGTGGTTCGTGTTGAGTACTTCCGGCGCCAAAGGGCCAATCTGTCAGCTATTATTTGGACAAGTTGAACGGGGTACGCCGTGGCAGAGGAACTTGCCACATCTACAGCTCTATGGGTATTTTGCAGCAATTTCCTGTACTCCAGACTTGCGTGACGAGAACGCAACTCCGCTGTTCGGCTTTAAGGATGTGTTGCAGGGATCGGTTTGCCATGGAAAGAGATAGACGCTGTGCACGATTTTCATGCCCGGCGGCAAACTCATCCTGGCTTGACCTCACAACCTGCAGGAGATTGGCTTTCCTTGACGTTCGCTGCAAGCACCTGAAAACTGCCGTGGTCTTTCCGATTCGGCAAAGATTAGCATAGTGGTAGCGCCAAACGACCACAGCATTCTAACCCTATCCAACGAGTGAACCTTAGGCAAGGTCTGCACAGTGGCATAACAAAAATTTTCGGTCACAGACGAAGGAGTTTTACATGGGATATCCCTGTTTTTTTTTCCCAGTCCCTGGCCAAACTACAAGCGACAGTTCCCATGATGGCCCGTTAGCCAATTGGAAGACAGCCGCCGATTTGGTAGCGCGCCCCACCTACAGCGTAAAATCTGCCTTGGTGTATCTCCCATCATAGTGCATTGCCATTTGGACGATCATGCTCAGTACTGTACAGCCAGCCCTATCAGTCTGTCTCGCCACCCCACCCTGGTAGTGTGGAGGAAAGAGACAACTCGTGTGGCTGCACGGGCCGTCCCGACAATCTGGTTCAGCGAATCAGCTTGGAGATACCCGCTGCATTGCCAATCAGAACTCTACCAGTGTGCACTCATTGGACGCAAACAGGAAGATGCAAACAGGGCGAGTACAACAGGCAACCATAATGCCACACACACACTAAGGTTGGGGAGCTTCAGGTCGGAGTGGAGCTGAGTCGGCGATGACCAATTCTAAGTAGGCTACTTTTGCGTGGATTGCACCCTTTGTGCCTGTGCAGGGCAATACATGGGCCCATGTCAACTCTGCTCTTGTAAAACTCAGAATACTCTCTTCTGCTTCTTTCGGTATTAGTGGGAGTCTGCCAGGCTAGGGGGTATTGAACCAACAGAACTATGGAGATTTATATTTTAAGTAGGACGCGCACTCACCATCAGTCCAAGTTCCCGATTTGTGGACCTCGGTCCTCTCTACGAGATCGCGCCTTGGTTCCAGTTGAGTTGTGAAGGAAACTGAAATCTGAAAACAGATGAATTCTGAGAGCTCAGTTCGTTAGATGACCTGTGGCTATGGTAACATAACAGGCCAAGGAACGAAGTCGAAGACTGAAGAAGATATCTTGTTCCCTCCTGCTGCTTGCTTCGGCCAACTCACTGACTGTCATCCGTCCAACATGACGATCTCTTACCAGGTGAACACGCTTTATGACGACCCCCCTGGAAGGCATCTTTGTCCACGTCCGATGCTTTGAGCATCTTGAATATCGTTTAACGGGATGTTTTAACGTCCGGGACGATAAATGAATAGTAGAGCTTTCATGATCACAAAATAGAGACTGTGCTGTGTGCCCCGAACACGGAAAGCTCGCATTGGCAAATGTGTTTCCACAACACATGCTTCCCAAAAATCTGGAATGCCGTCCGGGTGCCCAAGAATACAAATTCTCTCATTGCCGTTACTGTTGAGAAAGATGTACACAGTCTTCAAGGATGATGCTTCGAGTGCCGCCTTTGAAAGGGGCACACTCACATCTCACACGGGTTCTGTTCACCCGTCGCATGGCCCCAGGATCATCCACAATGCAGCCGACGCGGATGATGCGGAAACCCGCGTCTTTTCCCCCTTGCCGTACGATAGACTTTCTGGAATTAATGAGCCCGTTTGCGCAACCGCGGGAAAAGAAGGGCCTGCTACAGTTCCTTGACAAGAAGGAAAGCGTAAAAAAAAATAATAATCAGGGGCACAGCACATCCACAGCAATTGAAGCGCTCAGGCGCCCAAAGTCATAATTGCTCCCTGTTATGGTAGAGTCGATAGGGAGTTTGATACGTTTAGATCTACATTGTTGATCATAGCATTCTGGAATACGACCTGAGCTAATTACAAGTAGCATGTGATGAGATTGCGTCTGAGGTGAGGCGGCTGACACGTGACAATGATTTCCTGCTGTTATGCTTGAATCTTGTTGACTAGGATGAGAATGATGGGAGGGGTGTGACCCTCCGAAGACTCTAAAGCCACCAACACCAACCACCCCACGTACCTCATGGGATCCCCCAAGGAGGAGCACAAACATGATTCAGGCTGGAGTGCAAATGGAAGGATTGTTGCTGCAGGGATTATCGGAGATAAACCTCGGCGAAAGTCGATTTGAAAATCGGCCGCAGTAGTGCTCCCTGTGCACCACGGTAGCTACCTCTGATATGTGTGGTGTTGATTCCATAATTAGTAGCATCCCATACGTGAACAAGGAATCGGCATCTTAATAGTCGTCGATGATCAGTGACCTAAGCTGCAAAAGTTAAGAGATGCCTGGAGCCCCCTGAACCAACCTCAAAGGGAGGGACGGTTTCAAGTCGTATGGGTTTTGAAAGATCATGGCATTCAATTGGAAGAGGCAATGAGAGAAGGGTGTTGTTCACCATCTGTGAGCGGCTAGGTCGGTTGCCCAGTTGGTCCGCTCGTGTCGCCCTGCTTTGCCGTCTCTGCCAACAGAATGGAAGCTTTCCGGCCTGAAAGCTTCATAGATATAAATTCACCCAGTAAATCCGCACAAAAAAGCTCCTACTTATCTATTCTACTACACTAGTCAACCTTTTATTCGATCTTGCACCCAGATCCAAGTCTTTCGGGTCTCACGCCGTTCCTATCTATCATACCATGGAGGGTGAAAAGCGTAGGCGTTCCCCTTTGTCACTTGAAATGCATGGTGCTCAGCATCTCAAATGCACAGGGAACCAACCGGTGTGGACGAATGCCCACAATGTAGGGCTCCTCACGCAAGTTGTCACACTTGTCACCTGGATCTCGTCCGCATTTATCTCCGTGTATTTCCACGACAGAATATGGGAACAGAATTATGTCCACCAGTCTTTGTTCACTTTGGACCACATACTTGGGGATATGTTTTGGTTTGCCTACACATTTTACTTTTTCGGGGCCATTTAGCTAACATTCCAAACAGGGTCGGCCTTTTCGTTATCCAGTCAGCTCACCTCGCCTACGACCTTTACAAAACCTCGCCTGTGGGAGTTGGAGTGATACATTTCCAATTCATCCTTAACAACGTCTTTCATTTGGCATTTATTCTGTTACTCGTCAATTCTTTCTTCGTTGCGGCTGAGCTTGTCCTCTTACTAAATCTTGTCAATCTGCGTATACTGTATTTCCGTCACCCAGTATGCCGGCTGCTGATACGCACAGCTACCATGTCCGGTCCTTTGGCATGGACCATCGTTGCGATGTATTGGAATGGCTCAATGATGGTTCCAGACCCAATATCCACTGCTTGTCGTGTAGCCAGCCAAATCTCAACCTGGGGGATATTCGCTTGTGGGGTTATCTTTGCATTTGCGCATCAGGTTTGGTTACGACAGTCTGTGTAGCAAGTCGGATGGACTAACCATGGGTAGGACTGTATTATCACATATTCCCTCAGCCTTTTGTCGGGAGCACTTGGAGTGGCGCAACTGAGAAACCAGCTGGTACCCTTTCAATGGGTTTCTTCTTTTACCGTGACTACTACTCTATATGTCATAACCGTCGTTTTGATTATTCAGAGGTGGAAGCTTCGAATGATGGAGTTGAGGAGCCCTTTTGATAAGGAATCGGACAAAGTTCTGGAGGCTGACAAAGCAGAGACGTATAACTATGAAGCATGAGATACCATAATGCAGTAGCTGAACCAGGCCGGTGGAATCCCGCTCTGGCTTGATTTTGTATCAGATATTGTTGAATGGCGCTCTAGTGCTGTAACTGTGTAGCAGGCCGTTGTATGCTCCATGGTTCTTACGCCATGTTCCTTCTTTGGTCGTCTTTGTCGCGTACTACAGAAATGCTTTGTTTCGGACTGCATTGTTCTTTTAACGTTGCTTCAGGATAAGGATAAGAAGTTATCCAAATATTGTTCAAGAGTATTGAGATGTCAAGTAGTTGGTGTTCATCCTAGCATTAATGATTGTCGCATGGTCTTCATAATAGATCTTAAGTATCTTTAGGATCTAGTCGTCATTGATTTTTTATTTTTACGATGCATGTTCAGCTAATGTTCTTTTCTACATATCGCTTGGAAGACAAATTTGGTTGAGGTGAAACAGCCTTACGTTGATAGAAAGATTGATACACCGCGTTGTCTGGTCAGACGTTTCTCGCTCTAGTTAAGCAAGGTTCTGTACATCTGGGAAGACAGCTCTAAATAGAAGTATATAATAGCTATCATATTTAAATACACACGCCCTCCTTCAATAAAAAAGGAGTCGTGGACCTTCCAAGCCACCGTGAATTGCCGCTGCTTTATCTTGGCTTACCGAACACATCAAGATGGCGCGATTTCCATTCTGTCCTTCTGCGGCCCGGAGGAAGCAGTGTCGTAGCAGGTTGGAAGAACACTATGGCGCTTCTTTATCGCGGTACGAGCAAATGGTGTTAGAAACGGAGAAGCACATCCCAACCTACTACTTTGTGCTCGCGGGCTTCTTCTCTTGGTTGCTACTCGCAGGGTTTCTAGTGTCACCATCCACGTTCGCCTCAGTTCGTGACATGAAAGCTCTGGACGAGACAGGGTACCTCGGTCGGTCGGTAAAGGCTGCCATCCAAAACTTTCCCCTATTTATCATAGCTGCTTTCGGTTGTTTTATTGCTAGTTGCGGAATGACCGCCTTGTGGTATATCTGGCGCCACAACTACGTTTGGGTTTGTCGCTGTTTGATCATGTACGTTGATGCTATCCTGGGAGTGAAAGATTCTGACCACTTTCTCAGACCGGCCGTGATTCAATCCTTCACGGGGCTCATATCCACATTTCTAAACGTATACGCTGTGAAAGGGGGGTACTGGTCGGTTGGTGCTTATGTCAGTGTTGGAATTATCGGGGGATCATTTGCTTTTTCGACTGGCCTTTTCGTCCTGTATAGCTGTATTCTAGTTCCAAAGCTGGACGAAAGTTCTCAGCGATAAAGGTCATCTTTCTTCTCCCCTTAACGTGCTGTCAAGGGGTGACCAGATTCCCGTGCTAAATATAGATCCCATACCGTCTCTGCAATTTTAGTGTTGGTGAACATGCCAGCTTTATTGCAGCGCTTAGAGACTACTTGGCAACTTGACCTAAATATAGTTTGTTACCGACACGAGAGCAGGCGGCACCGTGGGAAGCGCCTGGGGCCACGGCTCGACCTGTTTCAGCTTGCTTTCTGAATAGAGATGGCCGGTTTTCGTAAGCGCCGTGGCGTGTTCGGACTCGAAATCTTACGATTCTAACGGCCTAACACCCGGGATTTATACGTATTTATTGGACGGCAGGGCACAACAGCCATCCTCCGGATGACCTTGACGCATGTGGGGTCGCATTCACGGCCGGGCGGACCCCACCCCCGGAGGTGGTGTGGGGTAGAGGAAGTTTGCAAGGACACCACACCAACGGAAGATGACCGGCGATGTGACGCCGTTTGAACCTGCGAGACCTAACGGCAGCAGCGACAAAGCTGTGCATAATCTTGTGTACAGCGCCACTATGCATATAAAGGTACCCTTCCGCGCCCATGGATTGTGAGGCCGCTCCCTACACCCGACTGTCCTTTCACCTTGAACTCATCATCATTCAAAAAGCACGACGAAGCTTGCTAACGTCCCAAAGAATGAAGTGCTGGAGCTCCGGTATGCCACTATCCAACCTCTTTACTTCACTTTCCTTGCTCATTCTTCTGCAGCCAAAGAAGCCTGTAGGCGGGAGTTTGACGCTAGCTGTTTCCTCGTCAACCTTACCAACCTTCTCACTTGGGCGCTGGTAGTCGCTGTTTCTGTTCATTATTACGCTTACGAGTCTCGGGATGGTACCGTTATCGGCAAGCGGATTTGGGACCAAAACCTTGCCCACGAATCCGCATTCACAGTCCACTCAGACATGATTTGCATTTATTGGTCGGTGGACCCGTTCAGTAACAGCCGAGCTAATATATTTGTATGCTAAGAGTATATATTAGGATTGTGATGTCTACTTTGCAGCTTGGGCATTTCATATATCACGCCTATCTATGTACAGCTGACCCCAGATACACTGCCATTAGCTTGCATTTTGCGGCCAGCAATTTCCTACACGTTTTGTTTCTTGTGTTGTTCGTACGGTCGGCTTTTGGCTGGGCTGAGCTTCTTTTGTTGCTTAACTTCATTAATCTCTCCATCCTGTACTTTCTACATCATGACTACTCGAGCTTTACCCATGGTGCAATCATCTGCGGCCCACTTGCGTGGACGTTCATCGCGCTCTACTGGAATGGTGCTATGGCGGCCGCGTCCGTGGTCAGTCATAATGAGGAGGCGGTGAAGGGGTTTGGTGAGTTTCTTCGATGGGGTATCTTTGGTCTGGGAGCATTTTACGTTGTAATTTTCGAGGTGAGTTTACGGCACCTCTGTTATGAAGATTGAAGAATCCAAATTAACGTCCCAGGACTTCACTATGGGCTTCCTGCTATCGTACTTATCTGCTAGTATTGCTGTTGCGCAGTACTTCTTGAAACACGGCGCTCAAATGTGGATTTCCTCTACTGTCATTGCTGCTGTGCTTAGTACTATGGCATTGGGCATGGCGATGAAATGCTTGTGGGTCAATAGGATGCGCCATGTGCAACAGAATGAGGACGAGCCAATTGAGCCTTGCGCTGGTCAAGAAAAGCAGGAGACTGGTCTCTGCTAGAATGAAAATCCGAACTCCGGCAAATTGAATATCGTCTAGAGCCAAATGAGTAAATATGCGACTGCTCAACAATCCTAAAGATATTCTCAATAAATTCCTTTAATGACTCTTTTGAACGGCGTCATTTGGCCAAGAAGTATTTGTCTGACACCAACAGACGTAAACACAGCTAGTGAAGCCGGGACCAGTAAAATGAGCCTCCCTGCCATAACCAACGTGCTCTGACAGCCCCACGACAGTCGTGCGTGCTTGGCATCAGGCTACCGACCAAGGCGAAGCTTCAGCCATACAGGGCGGGCTGGCAGACCCTGGTCCGAATGCCGAATGCCGACGCAGACGCAGTTCGTGACGCAACAGCTGTCTGTGGGGCCAGCGGCGATCAGCCTTCGGCCGCTATGTGCCGCGATTGGTTCGTGCTGTAAAGGACCGGGGCGAACCGTTCAATCGGTAACCCATCACGTCGCCAAATTGGCTGTAAGTGGGTCAACAGGCGAATACCTAGCATCGCGAGGACTGCTGTGATAGGTTTGTGTAAACCGGCCAGTGGGCCTCAGTTGGCTGGTTGGCTGGTTGGTTGTCGCCAGTTCTTTTCGCCAGTTCTCCAGAAACGGGTTCAGGTCAAAACTCAGGCGCTTTCTGTTTCTGAACCAACAGTTTGCTAATGCGCGTTATGCATGGGATATCACACAAAAACAGTTGCGGTTCACGAGTGCCATCCTCATTGGCTCTTCATTTCAGACTAAAAATTCGCGAACAATGGTCACAGCTGCAAGGCAATAAATGGCCACCCGAAACGGAGTTTTCAGCCAGTGATGGACAGGGTAGTTGGGAAACATGTTGCCACCTCCAGGCTGCTACTTGCCAAACCAACAAAACTGTGAGTCATGTTGCGAACATAATTGCGACACGTCACTTTCTCCTCGGATCTTTTGCGTCTCTCAGTGGAATATTTGCCTCCAGGATTCTCTATAATTTTCCAAGGCTTCTGAAAGGCTGTTAGTTGTCGCAACATCAACGCAAACTGGTTGGTCCCATACCCAGTGGCGAAGAGCCAGAGGTTCTGAACGCAATTTCGCAATCGTGATCTGCGCAGCGGCCAACTGTTTCTTCGAGCCGGCTCTTGCTCGATTGGCAATGGAGCCAACGCTGTCTCAGTTTGAGAAGAGTTCTTTCCTTACGTTTAACCCTGCAAGCAAGCGGAATCGGGCGCCTCCTTTGGAGAGCCAGGCTCGGCGCCGGCCGTTCCCAACACTAGTGTGAGTGGAACACCGGCATAATGACCCGACAGAATCGAAGCTTGATCTGGCTGCGGTCCTTTGTGTCAAGGGATCAACGGTCTTTTTAGACAAACTTGCAAAGGCTTTGCTTGCACAATTCTCAGGCGGTGTTAAAGTCAGATTGTGTTCGCTAACTAGTGCTCTACAATTGTATAGCCTCCACCCCACCCTCCAGGAACTTCGCCCGAGTGTTTCGTCCCAGTTGCTCCCGCTCCAATGTCCTCTTTCGCGAACGAGTTGTTCCACGGTTGTTTTCTCCTTTCGGGTGTAATAGGCCGCCCTGGTCGGAATCCGCTGATATTTGAGGTGGGAGCCTGAGCGGAGAAGGGCTTCGTGAGAGAGCAGCAAGAGGCGGCAAACTCGCCGTAGGCATGGATAAGCTGACCGGACCAGAGACTGGGTAAAGTGTATGCTCTAAGCGCGGGCTCTCTTCCAGATGGAGGATGACTCCGTGGTCAGATTTACTCGCCAAGTAGAGATCAGTGACGATGCTCAGCCAAGGACCGCCTCCAGCCCCCGCGTGATGTAAGTTGCCCGGCAAGAACTTCAGAGTGATACGAGGTACCACCAAGGTGTCTACAACCTCAGGTTCGATTTCACCCGCCTCCCCAATTGATGGAAGTGGGAACCAAAAGCTGATGCCGCCGTCTTCATCAGTTACGGATTCGAAACGTGCAATGGCGCGATGTTGTTGGTCCCGGCAATCGAGCATGACATGAACGCCTGGAACTCCCACCACATGGGAATCGACAACTCTGCAGGTGAATGGCGCCATGTTAAAATAATCTAAGGCAAGATCTGTGATCTGTGCTTCATCCTGCGGACACGGCGTCACCGCCGTATTTATCTCGGTTGCGGAACGGAACTGGGCCCTGGCTAATTCTGGTTGGCGTACTATTCTAAGCAAGACGTAAATGAACTGCTCGGCAAGAGTAAAAACGAGGCACGGCACGCAGTTTCACTAAGCGCCGGAGGATTTAAATTTGGGGACAAAATTGTGATCACGAATAGCAACTCTTTCGTTGGCTATGAGATGGATGTGGAATGGTTTATTCTGCATATTTTATGACCTATCTCAACGATCCCTGCCGTTTAATGCAACATTTGCGGGCGAGTGTGCGTCAACGTTTTCTCCTTCTTCTCCTTCCTTTCCCCAGATCAGCGAGGTCTGTAAGAACCGCCGGGAGAGGGAGATCGAACCCTGTCATAGCGGCCGCGTGAGCTCCGGCTGTTCACGCGGTCTGGCCGGCGACGTGACCCAATGGGGGAGACGGTGTGCCGTGTGGACGCCCGGCGGCGGGGCAACTCCACCCTGTCAAGACTGTACTGCTTGTCAGTTTCCACAATACGAGCCGGGCGTCGGCGTTCTTACAGTTTGGTAACAATGTAAACGCAGGCGATTGCCACAGAGAGCTTTGCGATGCCCATTTTGGATGGTGGTATCTGTTGAAGTTGCATTTGTTGTTGACTCGCCGGCCATGGAATTGGGAATGCCAGGCAGTCGTTTATACATTCCTGGATCTCTCGGTCTAATTGACACGCTCGGGTAAGAACGCCCACATTGCAAATTCGAGTGGCTTATTTTAAGGCGACGATGAAAGTGTATGGATGGCGTCAATTTTGTATGAGCTGTTCTAATTATCCATGTCTTGTTCGTCCTCGCTGTCACTAAATTTGCAATACACCTTAATTTCTTCGCCCATGCTGGCTGGCAGTGGGCTCGGCATCCTGTTCATCCCGTCTCTGTATTCTTCGAACGCTGAAGTTACAGACCTAATGACTCGGTAAAAGGCTCTATCCTGTGCAGCGATGTACTTCGCCAACCTAGAATGGTTTTGTTGAGCCACCGCCAGCCTCTGATCACGGTCGATTACAGCTTGAGTGAGGGATGCCACTTGTCGCTCAAGGTCAAGTATTCTTTGCTCGAGTGTGGTAACTGACAGATGTCTCGGGGTAGTGTTGCAGCGGTCGGTATTGACTACTTGCTCGTGAAGCAATGCTCTACTAGGGCGCTCATCAGCGTTCCCAGGACGACCAAATCCCCCCCCAAGGGGTAAAGGAGGGAGTTGTTTCGTGTGTCTGGTCATGATTATACACAGCTGTGGAAGAGAAACAGCGCCGGCTCTGAAGGGTAAGAGGGACAATTATATGCACGCGGCTGCAAGAGGAATGTAGGAACCAACTGATGCTCTATTATACCCATTGACTCCTCATTTAAAACTGGGCTAAACTAAACCATGACCGCCCCCATCGACCTCCTGCGTCAATCACACAGTTTCTGGAGTCCCAACGTCCACTGGTCCAAACAATTGTGTGATCAGCGCCTTGGAGAACTCCTTGACACTTACTTTGAGTTCATCTATGGCCTCTAGGGTTCTCTCAGTCCTCGGCAGCTCGTTGAAAATTGAATCAAGTTTACCCTCCACGCTAGTAATTCTAGCGTTTGTTACGCCTATTGCCGCGTTGATAGCATCCATTTTCGATGCCAAGCCAACAAGAATCCTGTCGCAGTGAGAAAAGGGCATTGAGTAAAATCGAACGTGGCTTACCATTTCAGTTCTTCATTCGTGGTAAACCCTCCGTACAAATCGGCCTGGCTGCAAGAAGAATGTCCTCCATAATGACTGACTTGTGTTGGGTCGACGGTAGTCCAGGGGTCACAGTATGGAAAGCTGGGTGCTTCAGGATTTAGCTTCAGCTCGTCGAACTCATTGCCTGAAGAGTTGACCGACGAGAGACTTGAAGGAGCAGTCGAACAGTCAAAGCTTAACTGAGGCATGTCGATGCTGCAATCCGAAATGATTTTGTCAAGGTCGTATGCCTGAGGTTGTGGCTGGGACGTCCCTTCCCTAGAAAAGTTCATCGACGGAGCGACTTCCATTGTTACTGTTGATAATGGGGGAGAAAGATGGAGTAATGGCGAGGATGAGGCTGCTTCGGATACATATATGTGAAAATACAGAGCAAATAGAGCACCCAAGACTTATATACGGTGCGTAAATAAAGCATCTGACGATTCTTTTAAAGAGCGACCAACCCAATCTCCCAATCTGTTACATATATAAGCGCCGAACCCCAGATCACATTGTCGCAAGTTGCAAGAACGTTGAGTGACAAGAATATGCGGGCACACAAACTTTCACTCATTGCGGCCATGCTGTTCCAGCAGGCACAGAGCGTTATGGCTTCAATCTGTCTGGACGCGTCACCGATGATCAGTCTAGAAGCAGGGATATCTAATCTTTCTGCAATGTTCGTTCTCTGTCCTAGAATCATGTCTTCCGCTGTTCTCATAATGACCGTGGGTAATTTAGCATTACTCCACCTCTGTCCCGGAAGTGTGAGGCGACGATGCTCTTCAATGATCCTTTGTACATGCCAATCAGGTTCTCATTCAGACCAGTGGAGTGTGATAACCGCCAGCTGGCAACCTTTACAGTTCCGGAAGAGGCTCCAAATGGAGAAGCAGACATTGTCTGGTTCGTTTGACACTGCCTCGACGCGTCAGCTTGCGCTAATCCCTGCACAGGCAATGTTCCGGCATGGCCACTTCCTGCCACCATGCGATGATCAAAGGTGGTGGATCGAACTCAACAATGGGAACTGAGAGAACCGGCCTGGTTGCTTGCATCCTGGAGTCAATCCAAACCACCACTGCTCTCACAACCCGAACTCAATTTCTGAGTACGTTCACGGAAACTGCAAAGACAATTTTCACCTCAACAAGCACCAGTTTCGTGCCAGAGAATACTTTGCTCACTGGCGATAAAACTACTCCCCCGTACATCAGGACATCTGGCGATGTCACCGGAGGATCCACATCCGCCAAATCTGGTCGAGCCGTTGTCACGACGCAGGAGATAGATAACAGAACACCCGGACAAGGCGCAGACACAACAACCGATGCAAGTACAATCACCGGTACAATCACCGGTACAGTCACAGGTACGACCAGCAATACCAGAGATACTGGGCATACGACTCGCACAACGGCCAATCATGAGACTTTGGAACCAACCACAACGGCGCCAATTCAACCAACCGCTACGGCCACGGCCAACACAAACGACAAACAGCATGCGCCGCCTGCCACACCAACCGTTTCCAATGATGGTGCGTTTGCAGGCTCAGCGACCAGGGTAATGCCCCCGGCACTTACAACCTCAGTGACTACCACCTTAATTACAACCATGACCGTCACGGGAACCGTTGCGGCCATCTGCGGTACCACTACTAAACAGGTATAAGAGGGTGGCTTTTCCGCTTGAAAGTTTGTGGTCACCTTTTAGTTTAGACAAGTATATGCTCTGTAGAGCTAATCAAAAAAGAAATAAATAAATTCATACATTTACCTTAAAGTTATATACTCTTTATTTATTACATCATGGCTGGGACGAACCTGCCACCTCTCCGGCCTGGGACGCTGGAACAGCAAGAGACGGCCAAATCCACCAGCAGCTGTGACCCACGAATGCCAAACGTAAAACTGTGCATTGAACCACAACCCAAAACTGGAAGAGAGGGGGGGCAGAAGGCTGTGTATGGGTTCCTGCTTCAAGAGCTGCAACCTCTCTTTCTGGAAATGGGTAAGCTCAATGTAGCAGTGCACGGGGTACGAGAGGAATTGCATCTGATGTGCGCTGAATTGCAACAGATTCGGGAAGTAGTTGATCAGGTGTGCTTAACTATGAATTCAATGCTATGCAGTTTATTGTACAGTGGCTAATAAAGTACAGAAAGAGGGTAGTGCCCAAGAAGAGTTCATTCATATTGCTAACCCACGTCCATCGAGTCCAGCAACACCAGCTGCCATGAAGGCATTCGAAAACCAACATTAAAAGCTGTTCGAAATTGGTTGCAATTTTGGCTCAGTGCTGCCAGGCTCGTGTTTATTGTCAAAGTTTGATGGGCCAAGTACAATTGGCAACGGGAAGGTGGTGGTCTATGGTGGTCCATGATATTAGTGCATATTATCAATATAATGTTTCGCATCACGCACTAGTTCTGCTTGTGACGGAGGCAGTATTCCTGTGGTATACTGCCAAATTTGATTACTTCGTTTGTTTTGGACCATGAAGTACACTTCAACGTCGCAATCCCTGTGAAGGTCATGTACTTTTTTGAGCACAGCTCTCCTTCGTTTGGAAAACTTTGAGGCTCTTCTTTTGCCGGCTTTTTTTATTTCCACCTTTCCAGGCGCTGAAGACGAAGTTTGCTTGGGCCCTAGCCAAGTGAGCTGGGGCACAGAACAGGGCTCGTGTGCTGCAAACATTCGAGCTTCTGGCTCCGTCATAAAGGCAGATGATCGGGAATAACACCTGTCAACTGTTTAATATACGGACTGCGGATTGTTAATGACGTTATTGGACTAAAAACATACAGATTACAGCTCGCCATGTTGGATGGGGTTCATGCGTTTGTAGTTGCAGTTGTTGGCCAAAGCATGCCTATATAGCCCCGTATCTAAATTAAGGCAACTGCAAAGATACCAGCCAAAATCACTACCAGAAAAGGAAACGTAACTAGAACTGGGCTACGCAGGTCAAATAGTCCTCAGGAAACTCACCAACCGATAAGGCTAATTTAAGCCGCCGGGTGTTGCAGTCAACACGGCTTTGGACCGCAGGGAAGGCAGCCACTAGAACACAAACACCCCATCCATATCTCAGACCTTGCCAGAATGAACTTCCTGGGTCTCTGATTTCATGAATTACTCTTACAACCCAAACGGCGATTACTACAACTAAAGTCAGAGGTACCGTAGAACAAAGGAAAAAAAACACAACTGCTACGATGTGCTTGCAGTACATGAAGAAGTTTTACAAAGTGTCGGACAAATTTAGTGGTTGTTGAAATATGTGTTCAGTAATTCAGACTGCATTTACTAACTAGTTGTCTCCGGCTCCAACGATTTCGACTCATTCCTTTGACTAGTCGCCACTGTCACTATCACTGCTCTCGCCCTCATCATCACTGGAGCCGTTGATAAGTCTCTTTAGCTCCGGGTTTTTATTGGTAAAGGGATTTTTGTCCTTCGCCCGGTTCTTACCGGTTGTGCTCCATGAAACAGAATCAGTTCTCGCGAATGAAAACGGAGCCGCCCGTGAAATGGGCGAGCGTAGTCCAAGATTGGCCTTCCTCAACTGCTCATAGTATCGCAGAGCATATGGACCAGTCTCAAAAACATTTAGAAATCGATTCGATAACATACTGAAGTTTGCTTTTCTTTCTTGTCCGACTGCGAATGAATCATTGCTTCTTGTCTCTGAGGGATCTCCAAAGTAACGTCCTTTCAGCCCTATGTACATGACAGTAACAAGAGCCGGATGAATAGGCACAAATTCTTCCACAGATTCTGAGGTTGAATTCCAGTGTTTCTTAAGTTCAAGGACTGAATCCCATGCTTCCAGCAGTGACCGTAGTTGCCGTCTAACTCGCATGAATTCGTCCCCGCGTTGACGAAGAAGGGCTTCAGTCGCTTGTTTTAAATTGGCATGCGAAAGCGATGTCAGTTCTTTAAGAAAAGTCTGATCGTTTTTTTCAAAGAACATGAACGACTTTGACTCCCAAAATTCGTGCAACTTGTTGATTTTGGTTGATTGAATCATTGTGAATAGTCGATGTCAAAACTCAACTCTGTTATGGGAAGACAGGAGCTTGGGGCAACATGACGCAGATAGAGATCTTTATAGGCCATTCTATATGAATTTAGAATATTGCTAAAATAAGCCAGATTTGTTATATACTGTACACCCTTGCTGGGTGGGGGTTTGTAGAATTAGCTGAGTTGCTTAATTTAGCAAGACTGCTGCCTCTCAGACTGCGAAAAACAATCAAGCCGGATGCTGGGCGCAATAGAGCTCTAGCTAATTTCGTCGTCGATGTATGCATCTAGTGGGGGTGAGCGACGCTCGCCATCTGTCATATCTGGTAGCGCGGGAATCTCATCTTCAGAAGGGTCCGAGAACTGGGAGTAATCATGCAGCACCCTTCCGTCTTCAACTCTAGTCTGAGAATGCGATGTCATTTCATTCAGAAGCGTCAGGAGCTGTTCGTTTATTCCGGAAGGTTCACTGGGTATACTCGGCCCAGGCCGTCGTTCCAGTTGCTTTCGGTCAGAGCTACCCGCCTCGTTATGAGGTTGCTCTTCTGGTGTGAGCTGTCTAGCTTCATGACGTCCCCCAAGGTCGCCCGTCCCAACACCGATATCCATCGTCAAGTAAGTGGCGGTAGATGCTCGTAGAGGAATGTCAGGTTCAAAGTTGGCAAGCTCAACTTGTTCGGGCAATAAATTAGCTGCTGTATCAGATGCCAAGAGCGCTCCCGGTGCCTCGGACACCGCAGCCTCCAATCCCGGTGCCAAATCCATTTCTGTGACATCTGGATCACAGAATGGAACATCGAAATCTGGTGTATCAAACTGCGTAGCGTCATTTGGAGAATGAAAATCGGTTACGATGTTATCTTGAGGGACCCTCGTAGCTCCTGGCTCACTTGGCGCCTGCTGCCTAGGACTGGGTGGTGCACGGTTCTCCTGTCGTAGTATTGCCATAATGCCCTTTGGAGTCTTGGCCAGCTTCGTCTTCCGCCCTTTGCGCGTTATCTTAAATGCCTGAAGCTTCTTCGTTGGTGTTTTACCCGTTACTACTGACTCACTGACGGCCTCAGTCGATGTTTTTTTCTTTCGTACCATGTTCGGTTGTGCGGTCGGTAGCGGCTTGTCGTCCTTGTTGCGGTGTCTCTGTCTTCGAGCTTCCACGATGGCCTTGTTATTTCGCCGATGCCTGGGAGTCGAAGTGGTCCGGTCGCTATTATGTGACGCCTTGATTTCTTGTTGTATCTTTTGTTTCTTTGCCTTTCTTTGTTGCAACTTCGCAGCGGTTCCCTGGAGGACCCAGGCCGCAGGAGGAGGAGTCGACATTATTAGGTCGACGCTTTCAGTTTGATCGCCATCAATTCTGTCGAGATCAAGGCTCCTAAATTTGAAAAATGCCTTCAAGATATCACTGAGAATACACAGAACATCCGGTCGATCTGACCGAGGGAATTTAGCACTAATATTTGGTAAAAAGGCAGTCCGGTTTAAGGCCTTGAAGATCTCGGTAGTCGGTTTTCCGCCTCTCCAGTCCGCAGAGGATTGCTGGAATAAGCGAGACCTTGGTACAAGGGTAGAAGAGTCTGCTGCCTCGCATAGTCCTTCAATATCCTCGATGGGTACCTGGCACCCTTTCCTTATCTTCTCATTGTCAAAGCCAAGCTCTCGCGCTTGCCTGCATAGCAAGCCCACATATGTCTCATCGATGATGGCAGCTATGTGCTCACCATCATCGCCTAGTAGGGGGGAATCCAAGGATAGGCGTGGGAAATATCTTAGAGCGGCCAGAAGCAGCTGGATGCCAGGCTGCATTTCCATCAAGTGTAGCGTGCGGAATTGGCCATGAAAGACTTCCACCTTGGGTGTGCAACTGGACCAGTCTAGTTTGAGGTTGTCAAATAAATTTCTGATTTTGGAATAGACTGTGTCGCGTTTTTCAGCCGATGGTTTTTTTGGTATAAATTCTATGTGGTTTTCGAGAATTTTCGTCCCGATGGCAATGTATCTCATATTGTCGTTAAAGGTCTGGAAAGTTGGTATTACCGTATTCAGAGACAGCAAATTTCGCTGTAATGCACTCCTATCACGTGGAGAGTGTATGTCTTTAAATAGCTTGCCATCCTCAAAACCGCTCTTAATGTCGGCCCGATCCGAAGAGCTCCATGATGGTGCCCTGTACTGGAGACTGAGCACATCCTCGTGCCGCACAAGATGAATAAGATGTCCCAAGTTAGAAAAGATTCGATCTACCCAGATAAAACGGATATGGTCCAAGTAGTTTTCCATACAGTTCGGTATATGTGCAGCCATATGTCTTGCCCAGTTGCCAAGCTGCAGGTCCTCCCACAGACACGCTAAAGGAAGCAACCGATCCATACATTCCATCAACGAGGCCCTCTGCAGCATCAAACTCAGTATGTGTCGCTTTGATTTAGACAAACAATCCATCCATTCCTGGGCAACGTTAAGTCTGCCGTTGTTCTTGTAAAATCGCACGTTGCGAAACGCGTCCCCGTCTGATATAGATACGCCTTGAGCTGGAAGAAAACGTAAGCCCTTTACCACTTTTCACATTTACTCAAGGGAGGCGAACCTGGCGGAATGCAGTACAGACGGACTGTACATTCAAAATCAGCCCCAAGAGCCGCTTTTACGCTGTCTAGACAGTGAGAGCCTGCGTGGCAGTAGACTTCATAATTCGGCATGAGTGGATGCAATTCTTTTGCACTGTCATGGCGCAATCGCCTGGATGATATTCCCGTCTCCTCTAAAAGGGCATCTCGTGTGGTGTGAGTGATACGGCCTGCTATGACGTATGTCTGATCTTGCTTCAATTTGTCCAAGTCCACGGACACTATGTCACCAATTGACAAAGTATGAGTAGGTTGCTCTGGAACGAGCTGCGATAGGCGGATCTTGACGATAGATTCTACGTATTTGGAAGAGTACATGGTGATGATGAACGAATAGTCCTGAAAGAGCAAGACAAAGGGATTACTGCAGGTACAAAAAGTAGGCTGAGGGTAAGAAGAAAAGGTAAACCGAAAAGGAAATGCTTGGTGTTGGGCCATATGTACCTGGCTGTCTTATTTTGATGTATCTATCGAGGGCTGGTGAGTTTTTATTCCAGTGGCCCACCCACCTCTCCACGGACCTGCACGGGTAATGGCTTATATTGCATATATCACATACGCACGCGCGCCTGTCACACAGGTCTGATCGATGTAAATAGCCGCCTTCACGCGTTGCAAGCCATACAATCCCGTTCTCAAGAAACATGGCATTCCATGAATTACTTGTCCTGAGATCTGGTGCACCAGGGCTTCCAGGCCCTTACCTCCAGGAGAATATGGCACCGTACCGTCTGCTTGATGGTATTAAAGGGTCGAGTCCCAACATTGCGATGGCGATTGGAGGTCGTACAAAAAGTCGCGTGTTGGGACTAGACGAGCCCAGAGATTACGCGGTCAGGCTCCGACTTTTGGCTCCAGACACCATTCTGGCTGATTGCGACCTTCACCTACAGCCGCTCTGCTCGGCGCCTCGGATCCGTGGGGGGCCACGACCGGGACACTACAAATATCATGTCCTGGAAGACTTCACCGACAATAACACTATGCAAATAGCACTAAGTATATACTGCGACGCGCTGTCTCATTTCTGCGACGTTGTGCTCTTTTTTGTGGCCGACTTTGGGGGAATGATGGAAACCGTCCGATTTTTCTCTGCTTGGATAATGAGGGCAAAGAGAAGAACGTATTCCAGCCGCTCTCGCATATTCATCGTGCCGGCGGAGGACGTGCCTTGGGATGAAAGACGATTTGAGTTTTTTCTCAGTGCAGAGCTGCTGTCAGAGATGCAAGGCTGCCATAGGAAGTGTCCTCGAACCCTAGCAGATGTGAGGGATATCATAACTCAGTACCTCGACATTGGTGTTACTGACGGGGCGGACGATATGTCACGGCTCCTCATCTCTCAAATATATCGCGGAGCAGAGATGAGGTCGACAATGGGGACAAAGTATTCGGCGACCCATACAAAGGCGCTACTGCAGGCGTCCATCGCCCACCTACCCAAATGCCGAATCTCCCCGTTCAATCCTGTAGCGGCAGCACGGCTGAGCAATCCGGTGCCAGAGCGGATTGGTGAACATCTTCTAGAGGTGATGACTGCCTTCCAGTCTGTGGATAGTGACTATACTGATTTGGTCGCGTCGGCCCTCGTCATGAACGCTTTCCCTCCTGGCATGCACGGTGAGTTCTCCTGCAAGAAATAAAAGACCCATATAACTTGCTGATCTCACATTCGTTAGAGTTCCCCGCCGATTACGTTTTCAGATCCCTTTACTTTGAGCCGATTCGGGAATGCGTCGACGCGTTGGAGGACTTTTCTCTCCTCGATAGGATTGGGACAGTCTTCTGCAGAATTGCAACAGACATTCGAGCCATGGGGCTAAGCTCTGCTAGTCAACACATAGCCCGGCTCCAAGGCAATGGAACAGCAGCTACCTTGTACTTGGAGAACACTTGCTCGCTGTGCCTCGTCCAGGAGCCTACCTTTACCTTGGATTGCTTGCATCGTATTTGCTCGGCTTGTGTTAAAATATGCTGTCCGGTTTGCGAGGATTTGCATAATACGCCCTCCGCTTGCCCATCCTGTCGGGCACGACACCAGCGGGTCCTTGTTCTTGCTCCGCCAACAGCGGGGATACGAAGCATTGAACTGGATGGAATGGCGCCTCACAGCTTATGGGGGTTTCTCAAAGACTTGCAGAAGCAAATTGGTCTTACAGCCATGCCATTGCGTGAGTATTTTGACGTCGTCGTCGCCCGTGGCGCTGGTACGTAGCTTGATCATAGAATACTCACTTTACAAGACGCTGAGCAATGCCAAGGAATCTTCTTCGCGCTTACACTCTTCACAGAGTCCTGGACACTTGCTGAGTGCAGACACCAGCTGCCAAATCTGCTGCGATGTCGAATCAGAGGCAATCGGATTATATTTGGGAAGAACTTATGTTGGGATTTAGCAAAAGTGAAGACATGTAACAACGCGATGATGACGGTAAGCGACGGCAAGACCACGTGCAGAAACTTCAATAGCTCCACTGCACCTAAGCGGTATGATACGACTTGAGAAGAAGAGAATTCAACGTTATCTAACATCAGTAGTACCCATGATGTAGCCCTGTCTTACGGAGGGGGGCCATATAATCGCCAGCTATTCAAGTCGATATGCAGCAAGCTGACATCCTCACTCTTCTACATAGAGCTGGACTCAGTGCCGGCATTCTATTCGTCACCGGAGGTCTGCACCATTATTATCAGCTGTCGCGTCTCAGCCAGTAATGCCCTACTTGATTTGATCTTCAAGCTTCATCGTACGCAGGTCTACATATACTACCAAGGCGACGAGACAACACCAGCAAAGGCCCTCCTTTGTACCGCGAAGCAGGTTACAGAGTGCCGCAACATGCAGCCTTTCCGCCGACAAGTTACTATATCAGCACTCTCACTACAAACCGCCATTTCCGTACAAATGGACGGCATTGATGGGAAGAAACAACACATCAGTAACTGCCCATATCGAATTGAGAAGTTGGTTCGGGACCAAGGCTTACTCGATATATTTGGCAACAGCAGTCACACGGTGCCAAGCTCGCCACGTCAAAGCGGACTAGCCGAAGGCAAGGCCGATTTATATGTTGAGGTCGACAGACTCATTGAAACCTTACAAACATTCAAGGAGTAGTCATACATAAACCTGCATAGTCTATAATACATTATAATACATATAGTACGTCCCACACTCATGAGCCCGCTCAACTCAGAGGTATTTATCCAACAGCGACATCGCCTCCTTTTTCTTGCTTTCTGAAATGGGCAGGGGTTGGTGCGTCAGCGGCGTACTTATCAGCCTTGGCGAAACTGGACAAAACCCCTCTGGTTTGGGGTGCTGATACCCTTCGAATAGCGTGTTTTGCATGTTTTGCATATCCTGCAAGTCCAAGTCCGCCCAAAACTGAATGTTAGGTGACATGCAAGGTGTTGTGGCAGCGGTTGTACGTATAGATGTAGTACAATTTGTGGATATACTGCATGTAGATGCGGATGTGGTGGACGACAGCCCGGCTGATGATGACCGCAGGGACTCTGGTTGGCTTGGGGGCGAGCTGATGCAGTCGTCTGTGGCAAAGCCCGAGACCCTTGTAGCCTTGTCATCAAAATCGTCCGGACCTAGGAGTTCGTTCTCAGGCCCTGGAAGGAACTCCCTAATCAGCCCAGGGCGAGACTGGTAGCCACTGTAACGGCCATTCGGCCGTCGGAGAATGACCAGAACATCGCCAGCAAACAGACGGAAGTACGTGTGGGCTTTCTTCCGCAGGCCCCTCTCACGATTCTTCATCCCCACCTGGGAGTTCTTATTTTTTTGAGCACGTCTTCGTACCATTATGTCAAAACTGATTTTCCGACAAAAGAGTTGAACAAAACAGAGACTGTCGTTGTGACAGAGAATGGCAGCGAGCTGGATTGCCGGCTCCTTTTAAACGATCACTGCGCTGCGGGTGCTAGGCGCCGTGAAAGTGGGTCCCCGGATCGGCGCACAGTTCCCGGGCCCGGAGGGTGTCCGGGCAGCGTCAAACTGTCCAACCAGCTACCGGAATAAAAATAGATCCTATATTTAGGCATAATGTAGCCGCCCGGAAGCAGACATCCTATTTAAGAGACACTAGGCCGGAGCACAGTTCCAAGGTACACAGTTGCACATTGCCAGCTCATGTATATGACAACCGGCCACCACTTGGTTTCGAATGTAGTTTCGTCTGGTTGTCCAGTCCTCCGTCACAATGGATCTGAACGAGAACTTGTGGTACCTCATCGCCTTTTTCGGCATTTTTGGTCTTTGCCTGATCACATGGGGAGTCAAGACTTTCTTGCCTAATCCCATGGTGTACTTTTACAAACACTTCTTTTATCCCTTACTGCACGAATACTTGCCTTTCACGTCTGTTCATGCGTTTATTTCCCTGGCATTTCTCTTTGTCAACATCGTCATTGTACTATCCCCAACATTCAGTCCAGGGTGGGAGGCTCTGCAGAGCAAAATCGCGTTGACGGCAGTGGTCAATATAGCTCCCCTTTGTATTGGTGGCCGCGCCCCGATCATTGACACGTTAAATGTGTCAAGAAACTGGTATAACAAGTTTCATTCTTGGCTGGGAGTTGTAGTCTCTATAGAAGCTGTATCACATTCGCTTATTGCAATTTCACTTCGCCCTAAGTCGCAAGAAATGAGACTCTCCGGGTGGATAGTAAGTTTCGCTCAAGAGCATGCGCTCGCTTACGGACGCATCATTCTTCAGTACGACAAGCTAACTAAGTGACATGCAGAGTTTGGCATTGATTTCTGTGAGCCCTGTAATGTCAATGCCCTTCTCCAGACGGTGCTTTGGGAAATGGTTTTTGCTTGCACATCGCGCCGTTGCTATCACAGGAATTGCTGCTCTGCTGTGGCATGTGCAGGGAACAACGTCCACCATTTCAAAGCTACTAGTTGCGCTCTCTTGCAGCTTTTGGGGGGCAACAACAGCACTAAGGATTTGCAAGATGTTTTATCATCGACACATAGCTGAGGTTATGGCAGCCACGCACATTACCAGTACCTGTCAGGTCGAGGTACGGCTCAGCAACGAAGTTGCCGTCTACCCTGGATGTTATTTCTACGTTTATTTTCCTATCAAGTGGTATCCAATGCGCTGGATTAGATACAACTTCACTTACAGCATCACGGCTCTTGTATTTTGGCACCCATCAGATCAAGATGCGAGGGCTGTCAAGGACATGACCTTTTTGATGTCGCGGGAAGGAAGCCACGCTTCCGCTGTCTCCCAGCTGCAAATGGGACAGTCGATATTTATCGATGGGCCATATGGCAAAGACCTTTGTTTAGAAACTTATGAGAATGTCGTATTAGCTGCAAAGGGAATTGGCATTGCCGCCATCCTTCCTTTAGCACTTGACTTGGCGGTGCGCCGCAGAAATGACAATCGCATTAGAGAAAAGATGCAAAAAATAAATGACCAGCAGTTACAGCTATTTGATGAACAGCACTCTTCTAAAGGCAAGGGAAAACAAAATATCATACAACGAAGGAAGCAGCTCGCCGAAGAGCGGGAGCAGCTATTTAGGGAACGTCTGTATCGGGATGCTGTCAAGAAAGTCGATGTCTTTTGGTCTTTAGATCACAACGATCAAATAGAATGGGCAAGTGCGCAGCTTAAACACCTTCAAAGCATGGATCCGGACAACGTAGGTCAATTCTCATTCGGTGGCATGATTTTGGCTAACAGCGCTACAGAAACTCCTGGTAGTCTGGTGTGGTTTTCCTTCCCCAATTACTGGACACCCTCCATTCAAACTATCCCGTCACTGGATGTGTTTGGAATGCAGCCAGTCTAGAAGCTTTGGTAATGTGATTATATCCAAAATAAAGGATGAAAGAGCACGCTTGCCGGGAAATATGGTCGTCACTGGTGAGTAACTAGCTCACTCACATGGGTTGAATTCAATTGCTAACGTAGAAAAGTGTGTGGAGACGTCCAATTTGAGAAGAAAATTCGCCAAGGAACCGTAGCAGCAATGGAGGACAGAGTAATTGAGTACCGCGAAACCGAGTTTCACCCAAGACCACATACTTCTGTAAGCAAAGCGGCGGTAAGCGCAGGGTCGACTCGCCTGCGACAGAAAAAACACCGGTCTTCAAGTACAGAGCTGCGTGACCTAACAGCTCGAGCATCACAGGAAAGTTCATACTCTACTGTGAGTGACCATAGTTTGACTTCAAGCTATGTTTAGATCAAGCCGTGATTCTAGGCCAGGCTATCGCTTAATTAGACTTTAATTCCACTACTGCTGCTTTAATTGGTCCCTCCGCGTATTGCCTTAAATACAAATGTCGCTCCGTATTAGACAGACCAATTTAGACCCGTGGGCTAAATTACGTCTGGTATTCCAAGAACTGGCTAGATAAACGCGTATTATAAGTACAACGGCAGCGTAGTCTCCTATCGATCGACAAGGACAATACCTATCCGCCACATCAAGACAAACATGGAGCCCCCAAAAGACCTTGTAATCGCCATCTCAGGCGGGTTTTCGGTTCACAAGAAAAAAGGCAAAAAGAATAAGGCTCTTAAGCAGCAAGACATTAAAATGTTCTTCAAAGACAAGGGGGTCACAGCTTATCTATCCCAGGAAATTGGGAATTCTGGGAAGATACAGGATGACAAATGGAATGTCCTGTTGTCATCTGACGACAATAAAGGGGCGGAAACAGCTATATTTAAGGGAGCTAAACAGAAAGGGCTTTGTATTCTGGGCGAAGCCTGGCTCCAAGGATGCATTGATGAAGACAAAGTTATTCAGCCACGAGAAGAGCACTTTCGCCAAAAACCTACCAAGCGAGCTTACTCCACTCCTCACAGAACTCCATCGGTCTTTGAGTACCTGAATTCAGAGAAGGAAGGCACGTCAGATGAAGCAAATGAAAAGGACAGAGAAAGGGCAGAGGAGAAGAGGGAAGGGCAAGAGGAGAAGGAACGGAAAAGCAAAGAAAAGGAGGAGGCAGAAAGAAACAACAAAGAAGCAGAAGAAAAGGGGAGGAGGGAGGAAGAAGAGAAGAGGAAAGAGGAAGAAGAGAAGGAGGAGGAGGAAAAAAAGAAGAGGAGAGAGGAAAAAAAGAAGAGGGAGGAAAAAAAGAAGAGGGAGGAAAAAAAGAAGAGGGAGGAAAAAAAGAAGAGGGAGGGAAAAAAGAACAGGAAGGAGGAAGAAAAAAATGGCGAGTCCGGAACCGACCTGTCCGGAAATGACGGGTCTGAAACAGAGTCTTCGGGCGAAGAAAGTGACAGCGCAACAAATTCGTCAAGTGGAGGGGAGGAAAGCGACACGGATATGGATTCAGATGAAGAGTTTCAGCAATTCTCTCAGAATGTTGACCCTGCAGTTCGGGAAAGGATGGAGTGGTATCGAAGTGGAAACAAGGACGGACAGATGTCGCATCTAATAGCCCCATATCACCCGTCTCAGAAGCATTTACCGCGAAGCGAGAGAACGCGCGAGGACTGTCGACTGATCATTGAATTTGTTTATAAGAATAGAATTTTCGTTACCGATCCAACGGATACTTACTTCCCTGACGAGCCAAATTTGCGGGCCTTGTATAGTTTAAATGCGAAGGATCATTCGATTGAGAAGGAGGAGTACACGATATCCGGAGGACATGTTCTGGATTCGTATGGGTCCGACGTTCTTGAGGATACGGATCTGAACGAGTTCGACTGGTGGGGTGTGTCTTTTGATGGGAGATATGGCCTAGTCTGGGGTAGGCCGCAAGGGGAAGAAAAGCCCATGCTGTTCACGCGCACAGCCATGAAGAAAGCATTTGGTAGTAAAGCTGCGGACAAACAGATGAACCAAATTCGCACGAGCCTTGGACAGTTGGATATAGAAACAATGAAGTCTTGGAGAAAGAGTAGGGACGAGGTAACCAATATCCGCGACAGACTTCGGAAGCGCAAGAAAATTAACTACAAGGAATGACACCGGCTGTTTCACACATTATGTTTTGATAGGTTAGGGAATAACTAGATTGTTTGTCAGAGTGAATATTTTTTTTTTGTTTGCATAATAGACACGATAATTCTAGGTGCCACTGTGCTGCATTGTGTCCAACCTCTCAGCTTTACCTTGTAAGGCTGAAGGCGGCTTCCGCCCTTCAATCCATCCATTCTTCCCTTCTTCTCATAAAATCCCGTGCTTCGAATCCGCTTCCTTAGTCAGACCCGGTCGTCCCGCCACTTGCAAGATGCAGAGCGCTTGATTAGCGTTAAGTAAGTTAATGCCCTCGAACTCCTACATCCCCAATAGGTTAAGTGCCTTTCCCCAATAAGCCTCCCAGTTTTGTATGCCGACTTCTGGGACTATATCGCTTCATCTTGTTGGGCGTATTTACGGGAGCAACTCTTCTCTTGCGGAAGCCTTTGTCCTCGAAGCCTCTTTCACGGAGGTGCTTGAGGAGCCAGTATTGGCGTGCCGTTCTCAAAGACGCCATCATGGCTAGCCCTTTGTCGCCAAAGGATGAGGGCGCCGTGCGCGAGTCCAAAGCAAGCAACCGCAGGTTTTGCTGGCACGGTGCAAAGCTCTCTAACACGTAGTCGAGCGGAATCCGGCCATCCCCATCTCGTAAGTTCGGATTGACCTCAACGTGACTCAAGAGAAGCGAAATCACGGCAAGGCAACCCCTCTCTGCTGCGTACGACAGCGCAGTACGGCCACTACTAGCATAGCAGGGATCGGCGTGGAGTTTGTTGAGAAATAACTCAATGACTGACACAGAGTCATGTTGAATAGCATGAAGAAGTAGGTCCCCTAAGTTGATTTGTGTTGAGGCACTGCGAAGATGCTCAATGACCAGCCATAGCAGGTCTGGCACATCTGGTTCCACCGCAACTAAAACGACATTATAGTCAATATGAGCGGTCCTTCTAAGCGCTCTGGCTCACTGCTGTAACGCTGGTCGGAATGGTGCACGGGCCACAACCGGACCCGATCCGGTTGTGGCCCGTGCACCGCTCGAAGGGGTCGCATTCATTCGTGGCCGCACGACACAAGGAACAGGCTGGAAGCGCTGGGAATGCAGTGGATTGACTGCGAACAACTAAATTGATGAGGGAGAGAAAAGGAACTTATGATACCGCCTTCAAGGCAATAGATAACTTACGCCGGGATTCACGGTGATGCCTCACCGCGAACATGACTGTGGCACGTAGGCGCCATGTAGGGTAGTATCTCTTCCTCCGGCAAGGACCAAATATCTACATTTTCCGCAATCCTTCTTCCACTCCGAGCCTTTGCTTGAAGGATCAATCAGCGTCAATAGTTCAATTATTATGTAACTAAACGAAAGTAAAACCTTCCAAACGAACAGAAATGACTATCTAGTTCATTATGACTGAAAAAGCCCCTAGTGAGGTTCTTTATGGCTGTTGGTAGTTTTAACTTTCATGGCCGTCGCGCCTCTCGCTACACCCTAGATGACCACAAGTTATTACTCTCCGGTATTCAGTCTCGTTAATTAAGGCAAGAAGAAATTAAGCTATCATTCAGAATTGCATGCAAACTAGACTACCCAAATGCCCCTATAAATTACTAATGTTCTGCTGAAAGTATGAAAAAACGAGGACCCCATTTGAAACAAGTAATGATTGACTGAAGAAATTAACTTCCACAAATCGATGGTTCAAATATTTTCTGCCAGGGTACTTGTATGGCAGTGACAAATGCCAAACTAAACGGCCATGATTCTCACAAACTTATCAGCAATGTCGGCCGGCAAACCTGTATACCAGTTGGAGATGGCAGCTACCCTCGGTAAAAGACATAAAATGATCGGTAGTGGCAGACAAACACCATGAAGAGCTCTCTCGAGTTTGAAATGTTGCCATTTTCAGTGGCTACTACTCGAATCACAGAGGAAGGATATCATCGTCTTCGGCTCTTTGGAAGAGGGTGCTGAATCTGATTGACGATCATTACCCAAAGCTTGCCCGGTTGACTCTAAAGGAGAACTCATATCGCTGTAATTGTACGAGGAATGCGTTTGCACATCCAAGTTACTGTCCGTACTCTGACGTTGAAATGCGGCTTGATCGCTTTCTGGTGCCTCTTCAGGTGTACATGTTTTATGAGTGGAAGTTGAGGATGCACTGGCTGCTAGGAGAGTCTGCGTGGAGGCTGTCTCCACCAGGTCATTCGACGATACAATATCCATAGGTCTAGTGTCGAGGTTTTCGGAGGATGCAGTCTCTGAAGGAGGACTCGAGGCCCTTGATTGTTGATTCCTGGCAGTCGCAGAACTAGTTGCTTGTGAAGTAACGGACCTGTCGAGGTCTTTCATTTCACGTGGCCCGAAGAACTCGTGGCCATCTTCTAAAACCAATTCTTGGCCAAGACCCCGCCGCGACTCGTAACCCATGGTTCGCCCATCTGGCAACCTCATTACTACGGCTATTTCAACATTGTATAGCCGGAAGAAAGTGTTGGCCTTCTTGCAGATACCCCACTGGCGGTTTGCCAATCCAACGTGGCGGTTTCTGTTAACCTCACTGCGAATAGCGCGGGATTTTTGGGAACGAAACATCTTAGAAGACGGAGGACTTTCAGAGAGGAATTTGAGATTTTGAGACGTAGTTAAGTTCGTCAGTGTTGGCTCTAACCTTGGGTGCGGGGCCAAACGATGACGATCAGGAAGAAAAAGCAGAATCCGTAAAGACTTCGTGGCTATATAATGATTGTTGTGAGCGGCTGTTATTGTATTGAAAATAAGAAAAAGAAACAAGATGCTACCAATGCTAAGAACCGGGCATATGTGGCGGAAACTGATTGTCTATTTATAATTGTTTGATTTGTCGATTATAGAGCAAACCCAGCTCATCTGCTAAGCGCCGTGTCCCGTGTCCCGTGTCCCGTGTGAGTGGAGCTATTCTCGGAGCGGCGGGGGATGGCCTGATTATTGGAACCGCCGAACCGCCGACCAGCATGATGTGGCCAGAGAGAAAATAGAACGCATCTTTTTTAGACAGTGTCTTAGATGGTCCAGGACGCGTAATCCCTTCTCAGTGTTAATGTCGCAATGGCACTTGGCCCATCTGGGAAATGGATGCCACAGCTCATTGTTTTTGTTGGTTCTTGGGTAATGGGTTGCCTCCCCAAACCCTCCTCCCCGCTGAAAAATCCTCTCCTCGGATGCTACCTGTTAGAGACGGACAACTACCAAGCGTAACATGGTTGCGCTATTGCTTTGTACCTGTATGAGCATATATTGCTGTAAATGTAGCAATTTCCTTACCACGGTCCAGTCACACGGACACTACTCCGAAGGACATATCACGGAGTAATATTAACCTCTTATATTTCCAACTGGGGTAGCTCCTCGAGGCTCGAGCAGTGGCGTGCTAGCAGATTGCAAGGTTGGTAGCCATGGCTTCGAAGAAGATCAGTGCATGAAATTTGTATCCTTAACGCTACTGTAGTAGAACAATTGATAGAGACAAGTCCTAAACTTGTATATAGCAGAGAATATGTTTTAACATGCTTACGTTATGACCACCATGGTTTAATATCCGTACTGAAGAACAAATTTGGGCTCTTGATCTTAGGATTGATAAAGTTTACTTTTCTAGCTGATGCTTGATACTTGCAGAGTTCAAGTCTTGTCCGTCAATATACTCTAAAAAATGCAGCTGAAGCCCCTCTATAACCTGTATATCCAAACAACTTGTGTAAATTTCCTGTTTACCTTCAGGTAAGACAGCGCTTGGGGAGCTAGGCCAGTCCCATACCCAATAGAGAGTAAACCACGAGGAGCTGATATTATAAGGAAGTTCCACATCGTTTTGGCACCAAAGATCTGCGCCTTGGGGATCCATTGCAATTTTATGGTAGAGCATCTGCCTCTCCTTAGATATATGACCGTCATTTATCTGATAGCATCGTCCGTCGTCAAACTCCCGCACCGCGAGCAGTATTCCGCGGCCATCGCCTCCAGTTCCTTGCTCATTCCAAACTCCATGAATCGAGCTTAGTGTATCATTGTCTAGAGGATTCGATGTTCCATATATGTACACAAAACCACTACTCCTCTTCTCCGGTGTAAGCTCGGGCAAAGTAACGTGTCCATTTTCCTGATACTGAAGAGCGACAAAACCTCCTGGAGGTGCTTTGAGAGCAGGGAATTCTGCACTGTAGTTACGGAAGGTTTGTGTAGATTTACATATGCTATCTCTGTCCCGCTTCTCAGGACTTGTTGACAGGAGGTGTTGCATTTGGAAATCATTGAAGGTTGGATCCAGCCTGGAGATGGTGCCACGAATATATCCTGGCTTGCCAACCATTGTGCCATTGTCGGCAATGACCATGAGCCTCTCGACCCACGAGTGAGACCGCGTTGGGCTAAGTATAGCCAAAAGAATTGTCAAAATGTAGATTCTCATAATGGCTGTAATTGCCTTTGGAAGGGATTTGCATAGAAAGTACAGCTAGTTATATATGCTCCAAGGAAACCCCGGGTCCAGTCCAGGGTCAAAATAAGCCTCATCGCACTTAATACCCCACAATGCCGCTAAGCGCACTGGGCTAACATTCAGTATTGATGGAATTATCATAAAAGTTTCGGTACCTCTGATAAAAGTTCAAGCCGGCTCATTTTAAGCTGATTAGCTATGGGTTTAGTTTGAGATTTGGACCAAGGATCAAATCAGCTCTTAGTACATAGATCACTTTACAGGAAGTGCTCCATCAAAAATTCTGCATCCTCGGTGTTCATTCTACATTAGCTACATGCAGTGTCTTCGCACTATATCAGCACGGTTTTCTTCTCTTTCCATACTTTCATATCATCCACCGGAGACAGCTGCAGACGATTATACTCAATACTGTCCCGGTTATCAAAACCCTTAATAGAAAAATTAGTGCTAACGCATTTACAAAACTAGTGACTCTGCCCCTCTTCGTCCCATGGAAAGCAATTGGCTCAACATTGGCGACTACCTACACCATATCTTGATGCGCGCCCGAAACAAGACATAGGGGAATATGTGACAAAACAGGGTTCCAATAACTTTGTTAAAAACTATCGATATGAAGAAGAAGAATTGTAGGCTCTTGCTTTAAGCCGTCTTTGCCACATCCTCGGGAGCCCAGAATATCTAACCACAGAGGCGATTCCCCTCAACATGCATCGTGGTGAAGAGACGTCCTATCAGAGGGGGATATTCTGGAGCAAGGAGAACAAATATGTCAACGCCATAGTAATGCGCTTTTATTCAGCTGTTGCTGCGTCGCCTGAAATTTGCCGTCCAGGTGACGTGAAGCATGTTCAGCTGACTACATCTCAGTGGGATTGGTTCCAATCAAGGTGGCTTGATTAACAATAATGGCTAAATAAACAATGGTGTACACTCTGCATGGATGAAGAACGGTCAACAGACATGTTCATGCAATCAAGGTGTCGTTCTTGGTGGCCATGTGACGCTGGAAATTGCAACTGGCAAGAGATGGTACATCGACGTCGCTGTTTCCGTAGCACTGGCTGCAGTCACCTCCCTGCCCAACTTGGATGGCATTCTCCTGGAGACAAACACGTGCGAATTGAATGAAGTACATTGTGTCGGGATGGCTACCAGTTCAAAGGCGTGTTTTTCGCAATCTATTGCACCATTATCGAGCTACATCCCGACATGATATCAGGAGATTCATACTTCCGAACGCTGATTATACGTGGAAAATCAACAACCATAACGGTCTCCTTGGTATATTCTGGTAAAGAAAGTATACAAATGTGACAAGTGCCTCTCAGCGTAGTGCTATTGACCTCCCAGTTTCCGCCAATTGCTGTAGCATGCTGTTCAGGCCGCAGGCAGCTATGCAGGGAGTTAGGCTGTTGCAACATAAACAGAGCGAGAATACGCAATAGAGGGTTTTCAAAGACTCACAGGCATAATTACCGGCCAAATAGAAGACCTAAATATCCTGGCATAGGTTGCTGATGTCTCTGTCTTCGCGCGATGCGGCGGTCTCCTTGCTACGGGTCCATGGTACAACTGGAACCGTTGGGGTTGTCGGGGTCTCAGGTGGGAGCTGTAAAAGCCGTTAACGCTTTTTCATGTGAAGTTTTACCTGACTTGATTCACCTCTTTGCGTAAAGCCATAACCGATAGTTTGAGATGCATCATAAGACCGGCAGTCTTAACGTCAATGTCGGTAAGTTCGCCTATGAGAAAATTTATATCTTCACGCTTTCCTCGCAGCGCTTTCTCCGTATCTTCAAGTATCATTATGCAACTTTCAACAACAGACAGTTTGTCATTGAGTGGTATAAGGCAGAAGCCTTCTGGCCGAGAGATAGTGCTTGACATGTTCACGATATTCAGTGATAGCTGTGGAGCAGCATTGTACTTTGTGATGAATGAGAGTGCGTGTCTAGGGAGCACAATAATTTATAGCCATATCCCAGGATACAATCTCTCCTCGTGCTAATAATAGTTGCAGGATAACGATGTTGGTTTGCTGGACCTGACGAGGGAGACGAGGAGGCAGCGGCCGGTGTAAAGCGGGGTAATTGCTGAAAATAGCACCGGATGGGGCCGTATCGGACCTCCGAAGAAACCAAGCCGCGCGGCAGTGGGTGGGGCGCTACCGAGGGACATCACAAAATCTTGGCCAAACATGTTGAGATCAGCTAGATGAAGATGTAATTTTAGATCTATGAAAGGTTGGCAAAATTTAGTAACTCTATTGCACTTCAAGTAGTTTTTGAGCTTGCTCTCGCCCAGAGTTCCAAAATTCTTCATCCTGATGGGGGTCTGGAGGCTTCTGCATGTCAACCCCGTAGGCGCTGCGGTCGTCGTACATCGAGCGCTTTCGTTTCTTCCCCGCTCTAACAACGGCACCTCGAATCTCCACCCCACCTTCGTGAATGTTCTCGACATGCAAGGACCAGCTGCTATGACTTTTTAATACCCGAACTGTCGTCTTTAAGCCCATTCCTAAGGCACTCGGGGCAGTTGAACGAAAATTTGAGTTTTCCAGCGTGGGCTTTATTAAAATGCAACCGAAACCCGGGCTTTGTGAAGTAGTTCTGACATAATGGGCAGTACGCGGGCCGATCCATCTGCGGGAATAGTCTCGGTGTGTATTCTTTGCCATGGAAACTCTCCACATGGCTACTCCATGACAGCCCGCCTGCGGGGACAATATTGGCTCTGCCCTGCTGACGGCATTCTGGGCAGTGGAACTCTGTGTCAAAAGTATGGCGCCTCTTAACATGTCTTGTAAGGCTAGAGATATTCTTGAAAACATCAAAACACAAGAGACATTTCGTGTTGTCCGTCGTTTCTAGGGTTTTGTCGTCATCCTGTCGCAGGAGGTGAGCAACAAGGTTGTCCACCAACACCTCCACTTTGTTATCCAAGTAGAGAGCTAGACGCGTGGCGCCGGTTACACCGTCCCTACTCTTTTGTCGTCTGGCATTTAATGCATTTCTATAGCTTAGATGCTCAGTGGGCAAACCTTGCGCTCGAAGTCTGTCAACTTCAGCAAAGTACGCTTCCCGCATTTGTTTAATCTGCAGGGCAGAGAGAACATCAATAACGTACCTGATTCTTCCTGCAACCTTAATCGCTTGCTTCGGAAGCACGGTAATAACCCGTCTTCGCTCGAAATTATCCAGATCATCCTTGGTGACGTATATAGGGGCGTTGGGATCACGTTTAGCGAGTATTCTAGCAGCTGGTGAGATAACTGCCTCCGTTTCGTTCCCACCAGCTAGACCCGGGAAAGCAATTACGGCCAAACTTTTTTTGAATATGTTTTGGTTGCTGTGAATTACGCTTCTTGGGCTGACGCAACACAAGCTTTTCGTTAACCCCGCCGTCCTTTTGTTCTGCGGTGAGTTGCCTTTTTGGCGGGAGAGGGCGAAGGTTGTAAGCTTTTCCGGAACCACGACGACTAGTTGGTCGCTTTCCGTTTCTTCGCAGGGTTCATCCAGCTGACTTGCTGTGTCATCTGCAGCGATGCTTGTCTGGCGCTCGTCGTCTCGTCCTTGACTAGTTGGCGACGAGCTAGGGCAAGAGCCCAGGGGCGATATATCATCAGGGGCTTGGTGTTTCTGAATGGCCTCCGTCAAAGCTCCTCGATGCGAGACTGAACGGCCGCATGCCGACGGAGGTGTTCTGACTGCGGCCGGTCGAGCTACATTGGGCAATTTCGTTGTCGCTTCGCGGGACATGGCCAGTATCGATGCTATGGGCTTGGACGAACTGGTTTGAGAAAGGCACAAGAAGATCATTTAGCATCCTATGATCACACTCCATCCTTTGTTGAGGTTGCCTGGTCGAGGGCCAGGGGAGTGATAAACCAAAGCAAGAGTAGGCCGTCTGCGCGTGTCCTAAACAATCTTGTCATGCCGCGCCGCCTAGCTGTGACACGAGGCTGGATATTTCGTCATACCAACTTGCCGCCATATATCTGTGCAAAATGCTACAACAGGCGACAAACATATTTCCTATGATAGCTAGACTTCAAAGTGCAAGTCATGTGGTTTTCAATGCAGCTCGAGGATTGGATCAGTCAGGACGAGGAAATGCGACCCCTGACGTTGAGGCAGCACCAGTTGTGCGAGCCGCCCCTTGTTCGAATGTTTCAGGGATCTGATGCTATCTCATTGGCAGTTAATAGGCGCTGGCCCCATTTCCCTCCTGCAACCACGGCTGGATACATGGGTGAACTCAATTGGCCTCAATATCCTTCGACACCCTCCAATGAGATGTCTGCTGTCATTCCCTTGGATTCTAACTACAAGAAAAGTGTTTCGACCGCTTTAATTTAGATGCGAGCTTTGACATTACTGTTTGTGGCCTCGGGATTGCAAGTTTTGAGAATCACGGCGGCGGCGATGGCAACCAGCCCGCCATGTGCGCCGGATTCCTTTCATCTCGGTGTCTATTCTCCGCCAAATTTAGCTCAAGGCGACCGTGCAGCCCTGCTCCGAGACAGCTCTCGTGCAGAGACTACCGACACTGGTGTATCGCCCGCATCCTACAGGACACCCCAAACGCCATCCTCGCCGCTCAACACGCAACTGCGTAGCTTTCGGCAGGAGGTCCAGGGCTGAAGCTAGTCAAAAGCCCGTCTTTCCCCCGCGTGTTCGCTGCTCCACTCCTTGATTGATTGATTGATTGCTTTGCTTTGCTCCCCAACGCCAGTCCGCGCATTGTTCCAGAAGGTCGACTTCGTCCCTTACATTGACAGACAGTCCAGGCAGCTACGAACTAGGACGACACGTCGGCATTGACATTCTATCTCCCTGCGGATCTGTGCTCTGCCTGGGGATGGCGTCCCGTGACGACTACTCAGTCGGGTGGGTTTGCGCACTGCCCATAGAGGTAGCGGCAGCCAAAGCGACCCTTGATCGCATTCACGGCAACCTTCCTCCAGGTCCGGACTCAGACGACAACAATAACTACATTCTAGGGAGTCTCCAAGGCCATAATGTCGTACTCGCGTATCCGAATTTCGGCGTGTATGGTAAAACGTCTGTGGCGAGCGTGGCCACGCAGTTGCACGCGAACTTCGAATCTATCCGATTCAATCTAATGGTTGGCATTGCGGGAGGAGTGCCAGACACGAAAGGGGATATTCGTCTTGGCGACATCGTTGTAAGCAAATCGACAGCTGGCTGGCCGGGTGTCGTCCAATACGACCTGAATGCGGAGCGAGCTGAAGATCAGTTTATTCGCGGCAGAGCGTTAGATCAGCCAACTCGGTTACTTCTCACAGCTACGGGCAAGGCCGAGACAGCCGCCATTTTCGATGAAAGCCAGATACCCCAGTACATCTCCGAGATCGTGCGGAAAGACCCCATCACCTTTGCCCATCCAGGCCCAGAGCACGACGTCCTCTTTGAGGCAAATTATGATCACACAACCATCGAGTCTGAAGAGAACGGATGTAAGCATTGCAACCCGGATAGGATCCAGCCCCGGTGGCCACGGGAAACACAGGATCCTATAGTTCATTATGGCCTGATTGCCTCCGGCCATCATTTGATGCGCCACGGAGCGGCTCGGGACAAGTTGGCGCGTAGGAAAGGCGTTCTCTGTTTGGAGACGGAGGCGGCTGGCCTGAAGGATGCCGCTCAGTACTTGGTCATTCGAGGAATCTGCGACTATGCAGACTCCCACAGTTCCAGGCTCTGGCACGCCTATGCCGCAGTAGCTGCTGCAGCATATGCCAAAGAGGTCCTTTCGTTCATTCCCACGGTTCCCAGAACGACACTTCTGGCAACAAACACATATGCCGAGGCCGCGCCGGTCCTCGACGCTTTGCTCTTGACCAGACCCGAAGTTGACCGAAAATCCCTTATTGCATTAAAAGGGCGCAGAGTTGACGGCACCTGCGAATGGCTCATACAACACCCCAGCTATCGAGAGTGGCTGGCAGACGCCAGTCCACCACTCCTCTGGATCTCCGGTGGCCCTGGAAAAGGGAAAACTATGCTGGCAATTTATATAACAGCGGTGCTACAGCCAGTGGTTGACGCCGCCGAAAATGTTCTTCTTTACTACTTCTGTAGTAACCGTGATAACAACCGGAACACGGGATTAACCATAATGAGAGGCATCATACATCAATGGATCGGCCTCCATCCACACCTGGCACAATATATCAAGAACGCCTTCGAGGGAACGGAAACAATCAAATATACCGTTTCCAGTTTTGTCTCCTTGTGGAGGGTCTTCCTAACCCTACTTAGGCAGAGTGGGTCTTCCCAGGTAGTCTGTGTGCTGGACGGTCTGGATGAATGCGAAAAGGAATCGCTCACCCAGCTTCTCGATGCCGTTGGGAATTATTTCTCAAACTCTCCGGAAAATTCAAGGTCACGACTAAAGCTCATTCTTCTCTCCCGACCCCAGCCAGCTATTTTGGAGCGCAAACTCGGCCAATATCAGCAGATCAAGTTGGACGACTCCGATACGGAGATTTCGCATGATGTCGAAAGATACATCTTCGCCAAAGTTGCCGAACTGGCATCCGAGCAAAATCTTTCAGAAGAAATGGTTGCACAAGTTCAACGAGCCTTGCTGGCTGGCGCTGATGGTACCTTTTTGTGGGTTGGATTCGTTGCCAATGAGCTTCAAGGCAAGAGCTGGGGCGAAATCAATGAAATTCTCCGTCGTGTTCCTAAAGGCCTTGGTGGGGTCTATCAGCGGCTGCTTCAGCAAATCGACGACAAGGAAGGACTGGTCCCCATTCTTCAATGGATTGTTCTCGCTGCCCGGCCCCTCACAGTGGACGAATTGACCGTGGCCACAGGGATCAAGACATCTGGTACCTTTCCGGAAACTGAGGTGATCAAGAATCGGCTCAGCTTCTGTGGGCTGCTCGTGAAAATCGAAGGAGGTGTAGTCAACCTGGTCCACGAGTCGGCGAAGGAGTTCTTTCAGAGCGATCAAGTCAACATCAAAGGGATCAGCATGTTCCGCATGAGCCGGCACACCCACAGGACTCTTATGCGGACCTGCCTAGAACACGTCGAACGTGGTTGCAGAACTCCAGGAAGGATTGACGAGAAGTCTGGCCGCGATTTTCTCTTGCCTTATGCCAGTCAATATTGGCCGGTGCATTTCCATCACGCCATTGATGTGATTGATGCACCGTCGGAGTTCTCACGTCCGTTCTTTCAAGTCGATTCTCGAATCCGGGACGAATGGTGGAAATTCTATTGGGAGCAGGAGAAGAACGGCGGAAACCCGCCCTCGTTCACGCTCTTGCATCTCGCTGCGTACCTTGGTAATGTAGCCTGGGCCAAGATGTTGATCAGCGGGCATGCCCGCCTCATTTCGCAAAAAGACAACTACGGCCGGGCGCCGCTTTCCTGGGCCGTCAACAGAGGCCACCGAGACATGGTAGAATTGCTGCTTCACCGTGGTGCTCGGGTCAATGCGAAAGATCGAAGCAAGTTAACGGCACTCCATATCGCGGTCACTGGACAGCACAAGGACATCGTGTGTGTGCTGCTCGACCAAGGTGCCCGTCTCGAGAGTAAGACTGAGCATGGCGACACAGCACTGATTCGAGCCATTCAGGCGAATTCGAAGGAAATCATCCAGATATTGCTTAAACGCGGGGCACGCGTGAACGAATTGCCAACTCCTCCAGGAGTTGTTTCCCTGAGAGGACCTACGGACCCATTGGAAGAGCGGGTGAAAGAGCTATTGGGTCTTCAGGAACAGATTTTCCTGGCACGGTACAAGCAGGCGTCGCGAAAGGTCGACATGGTCATGAAGACCCTGAGCCTGTCCTTCCGCTTTCCCATCATTCTTCAATTGATGACACTATATTTGAAATTTGTGGCATTCGACCGGTGGGAGCATATGTCTGTACTGCAGGAGCTCGTTAAGGAGAACAAAACGGATGAACTGCGACAATGGGCCGAAGTATATCGCGAGTTCTTCGTCCAGCTGGTTGTTGCGAGGAACCGTAGAAGGCTGACGGCCATGACCGACTTGCCGACGCAGGTGTTTCGGGCGGTCGCTCCTGGAGATCTTCAGGCGCTGCTGGTAATCGCAGTACTCGTTGGCTCGGAAACTAAACTCGCGGCTGTTCGACATGGATGGAGAGAAGGAGATACCATCACAGCCAGGGCATTTTCACATTGGACCGCCATCGCCTACAACAGAGACGCAGAGGAGTTCTTGCACTACGGCGTTCGCGAATTCTTGAACGATTTCGATGCCTGCATCCGAAGTGGCAACCGGGAAGAGAACGTAGCTCGGACTGTGGTACTCTTGACATCGCACTTCGCCATGCTCGAGAACAAGGAACCACGGCCGATCGAGTATTTCTCCAGGGTAATCGCAGAATTCTACGAAGGATACATCGGCGGCAGCCACGAGGTTGAATTGTTCAGTGATGCAAATCAGGCATGCGCCAATGAGCTGATCGTCATCAGCAAAAGCCACGACTCCCCCAGATTGCTTCTCTTCCTGAGTAGTATTCTCCAATTTGCTCAGCGTTCTCAAGATAAGGGACGGGACCGCTTTCTCAACATACCCTCCGCATCATGCTTGATTCTCTGTCAGGAGAATGCCATCGCCCACCGATGGCTGATTGGCGAGGCAATCCCAGAGGCAATGAGTGCCTTGATATCAAAGCAACCGCCAGGATTGCTCCGGAAGCTAACGTGCAAAGCCCTTGTGGAATGCCTGATCATTGGAAAGCAATATGGCTTGGCACTGCCTGCGGTGGCACTGACGCAAAGGGTGAAACAGCATCTGCACTCATTGCCAGGAGTCGAAAATATGATAAATTGGATCCTTGGTTTATGAACCTCTACACAGCGTTCCTGCCTGAGGAGTGGCAGAGCAAAGCAAGAGCTAATAGTCGGACCTGCGCTGAAAATCTGTCGCGTGTTGTTTGTCCTGTTGCTCTTGGAGGAGTCTACCTACAGCGTTGAGGTGAGAGTCGCATCTAATGTAGCGGTTCCTACGAAGCAAATGACTCGGGAGGTAGTACATAGTATTGCAGCTCAAGTTATAATCTACAACCATCGCTTCCCACTGTCGCCTCTGCGAGCTGAATTCACTATCTTGTCACCCGTTTCCAAAAGCTCATCGCGCTCGACCGGACTGACTCCGCTTTGCGCTTATGGTCATATATTTGGTGTGTAGGCGCCAGTGAGCGTGTTGGCACTGACGCTGAATGATCCGGGAAAGATTGGTACTGACGGAGCCGAGACAGACGAGGTCGATCGGTCTGGTACAGGGGAGGTAGATCGGTCCGGCATTGATGAAATTGGCTCGTCCGGTACAAATGATGCTGATCGATCCGGAACAAAGGGCTGGCCTTGCGCTCTAAGTGCAATTCTGATCTGGCACTCTGTCTCAGGGTCAGAACCTCTCTTTCCATAACCAGCTCGGTCGAGCTGTTATAAGATGTCGTTATCCGAAAAAAATTCATCCCACGTTTTGCTTCCTGCTAAGAGGATATTAGGATCCACACCCCTACCAAGGAGCATGTCCGTGATGAAAAACATGCGCTTCTTCGCAGCGTATTAGAGCGCAGTTCTTCCGGAATTCATGTCATTAACGGTATGACCCAATCTAAAGAGGAGCTTGATCATGGGAACGTTGCCAGTGATAACAGCCTGTCGTAAGCCTGTGACCGCCCTGCAACAGCGTGACTTGCTAAAAGCTAAGTTACTGGTCGCTTTTTAGGAATGGCCAGTTGGCCCAACATCTGGCCATTCTTCTGCAGTGAGACCGCTCTCATCTGACAGGGCCAGAGGCTCAATAACAGAGCTGCCAAAGTAAAGGAAGAAAGAGAAGACAAAACAAAGAAAGAAGTCATTGGTGACAATCTCGCTTGTGGTGGATCCAGGCAAGTCGGGACGGAAGGCGACTGCGCCAGCCCAGCCCCCCTGGGGCTCATCCTGTTACAGCCTCTTACGGGATGTTAATACCGTAGCAGGAGATATATACAGTACATCCGCTACCACTTACTAGGTCAATATTGACGCTGTATGGCTGTCCCTGGCTGATATTTGTTGCTTCCTGGTGTACATTAGCGCTGGCGTTGGGTTAGTGATGTGTTGTTTGGGGGTGAAATGTACGTACCTACAGTGCGAGGAGTATTTCTCCTCTTTTGTACTTTTTGGGCGTTAAGCGCAGGCCAACCTTTCCAGAGGTACCCAATCTTGGGCTGAAAGATACCCATGAAACCTCCGTAATGGTCCCACCAGCGGCTCGGCTAGACCGATTCAGAGCCTGTCCCGTTTTGCATTTTGGTGAGACCAACATGCCAGCGACCAATTTGCCCCGTTTCGTGTCCCGCTGCTTTCTCAGTCTAACGACCTTGGCCACCATCATCGTTATGGTGCAGCTCTCGAGAACGGAATACCAACATGTCGGATACTCCAAGAAATCACGTTCAGAAACACTTACCCTACTGAGGACTAGCGTCAAGATTGACTCCAAGATCCGTTTGCCCGCGGATTCTGGCGGGCCGACCCGTGTCCTAATACCTTCTCCGCCCACACGATCACGCACAGACACGCTGGACGCTAGTCCTTAACAGTGATAGGATCGCCATGACGTGGTAGAAGCAATGTGTGCTAAGCAAAGAGGGTCAAAGTCGGTGTGACAAGGTCCTAAACCCGGACGCATCCCCTTGATGCCGCGACGGCGACAGCAAAGTACAGTTCAGGGATTAGAGCCAGTCAGCAGCTTTTGCTCATCAATACATTACCTGCCGTCTGCTAGAAAGAAAAATTAGCTTCTTGATTACAGGGTTTTGCCGGGCTGCTTCAAGGGCCTGAGGTACTTCGCTGCCGCCTTCGCCCCATAGGGGATAAACACAAAACCTGGTGTGGCAGTGTGACAGGCACAAGAGAGTGTATTTCCATTCCATATCCAAGGATAGTCAAGAGTCACAAATAACCTGGAAGTTTGTCATCTTGAGAGCCTGAAGAGAAGCACGAAATTTTAATCTAAACCTCAAAGCTATGTCAGTTACCAAGACGTACTTTCTGTGTCCGACATCCGATTTCGTCCATCCACCACCAGCGGGCCTGCTATGTCTTGGATCCATAATCCGCTCCACGTCAGCACCGCAATACCCCCTGAATAGAGCGAACATTGTTGCCGTGGCCGATGCAGTCCCACCTGCCGTGGAGACCGACTAGAAGAAGACCATTTCAACCAGTTTGGGTGTTTATGTACAGTTCCTGCAGCTGGCTACCGGTGGGTTGCCCTTGGTCCTGAAGGAGACGTTGAGAATTCGCATTTGACACGGTGACAACTCTGGCATTCGAGCCGACACAAGAATATGTAGAAAAAGCTACCAAAGCACCCACCGTGCAGACGTGGCCGAGGGAGCCCAAGCAACGATTCGCACCTGTTGTCTCGCTCTTCCTCGTCACGGGCATGGAGCTCGTCAAAGGCGCGAGAATCAATCTCGGCTTCACAGAGTACGATGGTCGCTGGGAACATTGTATAAACAGTTGCGGGCGAAATGTACTTTTTCGGCGCTAAGCACTGGCTAACATTCCCAGAGGTACCTGTGCTTGGTCCAAAAGATACCCCTGAAACCTCCGTATGGTAAGAACCAACGAGTGCCTGCCCGGAGATGAGCGAATCACCATCGTCGTAGATGCACAGCTCCCCCAGCTGCCCACCGGCGGGACGGCGTGTTGTCGCAGGCATGCATGCATGCCTGCCCTGCTGTGCTTGCCCTGCCAATGACATTCATTTGCAGTACAGTGTAGTGCAGTCGAAGAGGTGAAGGTACACCAGTGATTGCTTCTGCCGTAATTTGGTCTTTCATGTCCAATTCCCCTCACGCCTATTATTTGTTGCCTTAGATAAATGGTTCAAGACATTCTTTCTCCCCTGAAATCCTCGACAATCACTCTGTTGCAAGTCTGGCGCGTCCCTTGCTATTGCATAGCGACTTTTCTTTGCGACATTTATCTCCTCCTCTGCCCTTCTTGAGAAATTCAGACCTTGGGTATTTCGTCTCCATCTACTCCTCCCGTGCTTCATCGTCAGCGCAGCTCAGATATCTCGGGAGAAGAATCATGTCAGGAGCAGAACTCAAAAAACGGCTAGTGCCAAACGGCAATATGGGCACCACGAACGACTCCACAACCCAGTCAAAGGCTAAAGCGCGAACCGTAACGTGGCAGGAGATTCCTGAATGGCAACTCGACAACAAGTACATCCTCAGTGGCTATCGTCCAGAGAAAGCAGACTATTGGGAGATCTTTACCAGCCTAACCTTTTTGCACAACGAGACGTGCAATGTGTACACTCATCTGGTCGGGGCTCTTCTCCTGCCACTCGTTGCAACCGCCTTCCTGCGGTACCTGGCCCAGCCTCAATTTCTCCATGTCTTGTCCATGGACTATGCTATGTTTGGAATCTACTTCTGGTGTGCGGAGGCCTGTTTGATCTTAAGCACACTTTACCACCTGATACAGCCCCACTCGCATCACGTAGAGCTGTTCTGGCATGGAATGGATCTTCTTGGTATTGTTATTGTGACGGTGGGCACATTCTCCTCAGGAATCTACTATGTGTTCTTCTGTGAAGCGATTTTGCAAGAATTGCACTGGGCTATTGTCAGTCTGTCAGAGTGACCGTCACCGCTCACCACACCCTCCCGGCAGCCAGGTCAAATCCCATAATATGCTGACATAAATTCCAGATCTTAACCACAGGCACTGTTACCGGTGTTCTGATCTCGAATCCCTCTCTAAGAACGCCGCGCTGGCGGAAAGTGAAGGTGGGCGCCTTCGTTGTTTTTGGCGCTTCATCGTTCATACCCCTGCTCCATGGAATCCAGCGATATGGGCTGGAATACATGCTCCAGTACTCGGGAATGAAATGGTATCTGCTCGAGCTTACTTTCTATGGCACCGGAGTTAGCTTGTACGCGGTATGTCTGCACGCTCACCGCTTGTCCCATTCAGTGAGAGACAATTCTGACGAACATCTGCAGTTACGGATTCCGGAGCGTTTGGCACCGGGTAAATTTGATATTTGGGGAAGCTCGCACCAGATCTTTCATGTTGCTATCTTATGCGCAATGTACACACACGTGACTGCGCTGTTGCAAGGTTTCACAACCTGTCATACACTGGATGTGTGTCAGCTTCAGGGTGTTCATCGAGCAGATTGAAGCTGTATTGAAGGTTGGACTGCTCTGTCTCGGGATGGGCAATTGCTCGCTTCCAAAGTGAACGCTCTTCATTCTCGGGTCTGTCCATTGCCTCTTGCGTTGGATGCCTCGCAATGTGGACAGAGATATTTCGTGTGATGTGCCTTGATGACGTCTTCGGATATTCCCAACACGTCCACTCATACTACTTATCAGAAGCATCTTTTTGTGGGAGTTTGAGTGGGAGGGATATGTGGTGAATCAGATACATAATCGCCCTAGATGGGAGGTCGTTAGCGAAGCCTTGCGCCATAACGGAGGCCAGCCCGAGAGTTGTAGATTGAAACAGACAGTGAGGACAAACGAAAATAGCCGTTTAAATGAGAAAGTCCGCTAACAAGACCAGGGCTCTAAAGACTGGGTGTTTTGTTTTGCATACTGTGATCCAAATGAATCTCAAAAACAACTGTTGTGATAGAAGTAGACGAGAAGCCTAACTGTGGCCTGTTTGACGGTCCTGGACTGAAGATTGTGGGGAAAGTTCACTTTTTTCCTGAAGCGCCAGTGAGGGTGATCAATCTCGATCATGTGCAGCGAATGGCATCTCATCCACTAAACCAATGCCAGCTAGCGCTTGATGCCTTTACGTGACATCTGTCACCACTCCGCCACAGCTGCTTTGAAGCGGTGCGTTGGGAACTTCACGCGCATATCACAGCAAGCCCATCTGCAGTTCATATCTCGGCGCGCAGAGTCGGCGAATAAGATGCGCGCCCAGTCGACCAATGATACTCCAGTTCCAGCCCGGCCTTTATTGCTGAAGTCGCGAAACAGCAGCCGTAGTCTCCCCAGTGATTTAGCAGAAACTCAGCAGGGGCAACAGGCCATCCATATTGCCGCCAGTCCAAGTATCTTGGCCGCTGAAGAGGGTCTTCCCCCTGCTCCGTCTGCTCAGATTCTTGGGATTCCAAGGCGCCTCAGCGGCCAATATCTCGAGTTGGACATCAATGACACAACTCTTTCACATTCTTCAACGATAGAACTCTCACTCCTTCTACTTCATCGTACATCCTACGTCACACCGTTAGGGCGGCTAGTCGTGGGCGGCAAGCCGGCTCCAAGATCTCGCCTACCAACTCTGACCCAACATCTTCACGCAAACCCTCGGTAGATACTGTAATGGCAGAAGCTTACTATAGCCGGTTTCGGAAGCTTTCGTCCGAGTCTCATAATTACCGCAGCGGTCGCCGTCCTCCCAATGGGACTGGCTCACGATCCATGCGTCACCTCATAGCAAAAACTGCCGCGCTCCAATTGACACGCACTAAGCCCTCCCCGCGGCTGCCTCGGGTTTGAGATGGAGGGGCGGCTTTTCCACAATGACTCGAGCTGTGCCACAAAAGTAGCTGACGGGATGATTTTGCTTACTCCGGGGCGGGCCAGCACACATTAAGGCCCAGCTGCACCGCTGTGACGGTCAGGTTGCAGCAAAGGATCGTAGACCAAAGCACGCCAAGTCGTCCTGAAGTTCTAGGGGTGTGAATGTAGCACAGCCTGATCTGATCAATACACAGCACACTTCCGCTCATCGACCAATGTTCTTTCAGCCAAAGAATGCCAGTGAAGTCTTCAAACCCATCGTTTTGGATGCCCAACCATGGAAGACGACAATCATTCCCAAAGCCTGCTGCAATCCGTGCTTGGATTATTCGCTCTAAAACGACCGCAAAGGTCGGCGAAGCCGGCGTCACTAAGATCACGGAAACACGAGGCCTGGCTACGGACGGATGCATTTCTGCAGCGCGATGATCTTGGCGAAGCTGACCCAGAGAGCGTTTCAAGGACTCTGCGCGCATTTGAACGTCTTGTTCAGGACGACTCTGATCGAGAGACTGATTTCGTAGGTATTCTTGACGTACAGCAAACTCCAGTCTTTCGGTCTGTTAGCCTCCCACTTCCTGCCTACTAACGACAGTTCGCGGGGCAGAGCTTCCAACAATCCGGACATGAGCGGTATCCGAAGCTTCGCCGCATGATCGAGAATCCGAAAGACGATCCGCATGCCGACCCAGGCACTGTCATTCGCGTTAGTAAACGGAGACGAGAATGCGATGATGCCATTCAGGAACTTTTGCATTTGGAACAGGAGAGAAAGAAGCGCCGAGTTCTGCCTTGTGAAGAGTCAACTCATGGGTCCAATCTCGAAGACCCCGATGCCGACTTCGCCGTGCTGATGAGGAGACATCTGGTGTCCTTGGACAATGCGTTGCGAAGACACTGGGTTTGCGTTTGCCAGAAGTGCTCAGGGTTGAGCGTGAGACTGTCGCTGCCACAACACAAAAAGAATCTCGAGGCTGAGGCGAGTTTCGAAGTATTCTTCGGCGTGCGGTCCGTACCTGCAACTGCATTGCAAGAAGCTAAAATCACAGTCAAGTAAGCTCTAGAAGCTTTGTCTGATGACTTTTATTCGCTAACACTGCCGGTGCAGAGACCTACACAACAGCACATTGAGGCGCTCATCTGAGCCTCCAATTAGCAGCACACCCGACTTTGCCCACATATGCCAAAACATTACAGAGTCCCTCGGTCAGCGAAATTGCTTGCATTTCGCTCTCGAGGATGGGATATTTCAGAGGCTTCGCCCCCAACCAAAGACATTTGGTAGTGACCGAATGTCTCGGACAGTATCCTTGTCGGCATTGTTCAATCGCCAGCAAGAATTACTTCGTGGTGAATCGGTACTGCCACTCAAGGGGAAGCGAGTCTTGGCTGTTACATTGGCTTCAGCACTCCTTCCCTTCTTGGAGACACCGTGGCTGCAGTTTTCCTTCAATCACTCGAAGATCCAGTTTTTTGAGCCACGGCAGGATGGGGAACTCCCTGACATCACGAAACCTTTCCTGGCTCTGGAGCACGTTCCAATCATCTCAGCCCGCAGCACAGACACCGGTGACAGCTCTGGCGCCTCGAAACACATGGTTCATCCCAACGCCAGTGTGCTAGCGCTAGGCATACTCTTATGCGAGCTTCACTTTTGCACACCTGTGGATCTGCTGGCCAAGGACCCGCATGCCGCCAGGAACGTCAATGATGATTTTTATACCTGTCTCGATAAGCTTCAGACTCTGGAAGACGACGCTGGCGTGGATTACTATCTCGCTACGAAGGCATGCCTCACTGGGGAGTACTATCCCCTTGGACAGCACGCTGACTTCGAGGATGTCAGCGTTCAGCGGCTCTTCTACCAAAACGTCGTCAAACGACTTGAGGCCGTGATATTCAAGGCATGGGGCATTCGATTAGAGAATTTGTGTTCATTCGATTCTCGACAGAATGAATCCTGCTGGGGCTCTATCGGTCGAGAAATTGTCCGCCTCCATACAGGCAAGGTCGATTCCTCTGATGCAAACAATGCTGCGGGGGCAAGTTCGCATCGTTCAATGTCTGACACCGCGCCCGTGAGCTACGCATCCCTCCACTCGGATATCGTGCTACGGATGTCGGCACAACCTTCTTCGGGATCGCAAGCCCACGGACACCTCGCCGAGCCTTCAGACATGAGCTTGTACTTTTTTGATGCAAGCCGCCAGACGGGTCCTGAACAAGAGTGAGGTGTTTCCCATTGGCTATAGGACTTCGTTGTACTAATGACCTGCCAGGAATCCGCTCTCGGAAAGATGGATGGACAATCTGCTGTCCTCGATCTATCCCTATGTTGACCCTGTTTTCGACCTTGCCGAACCGGTGCGGATAGCGATTTTGGATTCCGGACTCGACCCTGAAAATCCATTTCTGATAGAGGACCAACAACTAGCCAACCCACGAATCAAGGAAGCGCGAAGTTTTGTACATGGAACAGGACCGCACGACGTTCGAGACGAGATCGGGCACGGCACTCATGCTCTTGGCCTCCTTCTCAAGGTTGCACCATGCGCTGAGATTTATGTCGCCAGAATTGCGCAACGTGAAACTCTGGATCCCAATACCTACGATGACATTGCAAAGGCAAGGCTGTCTCTATACCAGAGCAGACTTTTTGGACTGAGCTAATGACCTGTGCAGGCCATCGATCATGCAGTTAAACAATGGAAAGTGGACATCATATCAATGTCATTCGGGATTCGTGAATATCACGATCTCATGAGCACAGCTATATCTAATGCACTGAACAAGCAGACGTTGTTGTTCGCGGCAGCATCGAATGATGGAGCAAATCTTGGCAGAGCTTTTCCGGCCCAATACCCCAGCGTCTTTTGCATACACTCAACCGATGGAAATGGCAATCCCTCCAGTTTCAACCCTACAGCAAGCGAAACGGATGTCAACTTCAGTCTACTTGGGGAGCATGTCTCTTCTCACTGGCCGGCTGGCATGAACGGACACGATCAGACTGTCAATGTTATGTCAGGAACATCTGTCGCAACACCAATCGCCGCTGGCCTGGCCGCGTCGGTCCTGTCTTTTGTCCGGCAGCAGGATCAGCACATCGCTGTAGAAAGTGAAAGGCTAGGACCGTGGCTCAAAAGGGACAATTCCATGGATGCGGTCTTCAAGAGTATGGTCAGACGGAGGCGGGGGGTGGGCTACGACTATATCACGCCTCATGTACTCTTCGATAGCGGTTCAACAAGGGAGGATGTTTACGGGAGAATCAAGGATATCAAAAGGAACATGTACAAATACTAGTAGAAGCCTAGGAATAGTTTACTCAACCTCCAATCACACATGGTTCACTGATGTCTATCTCAGCTGTAGTCCAAGGTTCGTTTAGCATGGTTGAGCGGGAACGCAATAGACGTTGCCGTTCTCGGTCACATCGGGAACAACCTCACCAGTTTTGATATCAGCTCCATCCACGTCCTCAACCAAAACACATTCGTCGTCATCCGTCTTCTCGCCAATGGTCATAAATGCGCCCTTGTTGTATTCTTCAAGCTTTAGTCTCCGCCCAAATTTAAGCCTCTTCACGCGGAACGCAAACACAAATTCCGACTCGCGATTGGACTCCGTCGCATCATCATTCGTTCTAGTCCAGTGGCCTTTTGGGCCAATGGTAGTCCCCAGCGCGGTCACGTCGATGCCGAGGTTCCCCATGACCGTCGTGCTCTGTGAAGTCGAGTATTTGACCTTAGCGCCCTTGACGAGCTTCATGCCCGTGACGACGAAGAGCTCGCTGACGAGTGCGAACTTCTGCCTGGGCTCTCTCAGCCATGTCTGCACGGCCGGTGCCTTGACGGCCGCTTCCACGTATTCCCGGGTCGGCTCGAACGCCAGCGTCGTCACCGTGTCAAACGCGAACGTATTTGCCGTTTTGTTCGAATGCTCAACGTTCACCTCGGGGCCAAGGGGCAGTCCACCAGTAGCCAGCTGCAGGAATTGTGCATAAACACCCAAACCGAGCCCTGTCTCGGTTGAAACAGTCTTCTTCCAGTCGGTCTCCACGACAGGTGGGAATGCATCAACCACGGCAACAACGCTCGCTTTGTTCAGAGGGTATTGCGGTGCTGACGTCGAGCGGATTATAGACCCAAGACTAAGCGGGCCCGCTGGTGGTGGATGGATGAAATCGGATGTCGGACACAGAAAATACGTCTTTGTAGGGGACATGGCTTTAAGGCTCAGGTTAAGATTCCGGGCTTTCCTTCAGCTCGAGGCTCTAGATAGCAAATCCCCAGGTTATTCTTTCCAGGACTCTCGACTGTCCTGGGATATGGAATGGAAACACACTCTCTTCTACCACACTGCCACACTGCCGCACCGGGTTCTGCTTTTATCCTCTTTGATGGTACGAAGGCGAAGTACCTCCCCTCGCAGGCCCTGCAATCAACAAGTTGATACTTGCGTGGCGGACTTTTCACGGCAGGGAGTGTACTGATCAACGAAAGCTGCTGATTGGCTCTAATCCCTGAACTGTACTTCGCTGCTGCCGTCGCGGCATCAAGGGGATGCGTCCGGTTTCTGGGGTCTTCTCACACCGATTTGCCCCCGCTCTGCTCAGCTGACCGTCTCCACCGTCTTGGCGATCCTACCACCGTTAAGGCCTTAGCGTCGTACGTGTTTGGCTATCTTGACACGGGTCGGCCCGTCCGAATCCACGAGGAGTAGAACTCTCGCAATAGAATCTTCCAGTCCATGAAGACGCCAGTTCTGAGCGGGACACGTGTTTCTGAACGTGATTTCTTGACCGACATGTTGTTGTTCTAGCGTTTTCAAGAGATGCACTATGAAGATGATGGTGGTCAAGCGCGTTAGACTAAGAAAGCAGCAGAAGATTACGCCAGGCGGAATTGGCTAGCCAGTCACGAATAGCCGCTGGCATGTTGGTCTCACCAGGTCCAGCCGCCGCATGCAAAAATGACAGACTCTGGAATGGTCCAGCCGAGCCGGTGGGGGGGCCAATACAAAGGTCCCATGGGTCATTATCTTTTGAGCCAAGATTAGATACATCCGGAAATGTTGGCCAACCGTTGACGCTAATCCCCGAAAAAGTGCCAAAAGAGAAGTACTCAAGTGCTCGCACTGTAGGTACGTACACTCCACCCCTAAACACCACACAGACCATCACCAATGCAAGTCCACGACGAAAATACGCCAGAGAGCAACAAATATCACCCAGGCAGAGCCAGAGAGCATCAAGACTGACCTGGAAAGTAATATTAGAGGTATGATAGGTCTTCCATTACGGCGTTTGTGGCATGGATCTTGGGAAGAGACTGTACCGGGTTGAGCCCGAGGGTGGCTCGGTTGGCGCTCTGGCTTGCCGTCCCCTCATTCCTTATTTAGCCCTCCTTTTCCTTCTGTCTTCAAGTATTTCTTCACGAGAAACTTTAAATACCCGTACCAGTCATCTGAGCCAGTTGTCAAACACACCCGCTTGGGCGGTTGGACCGAGTGAGCTGTCCATACGCATTGCTAATTGGCAATATCGTGGACGGGAATGGCTTTATATGTACTTATGCTGCTAGGCATTGCTTGATTTGTACGTCTTGTTCTGAAATGCTGTTGATTTCGTTGTTGTACTGCTCGAGTTGAAGATGTAGGGATCTCCACACAACTTTTCAATTGGAAGGGGGACACGGACGTAAAGTGTGCAGGGTGAAATGCTACAGTGCGAGGGGTATTTCTCTCAAAGGACGGCGAGAAATTTCCGCCCGCAACTGCGTACCTCTCCGGTTTAAGATGCTCATCTGCATGCCTTGAGCTTCATGTGACATTTTTGTAGACCTCGGTCGCCATCTGCGTGTCCACGACGTTTTCAGAGTCTCTTTCCACGCAAAGACGGGCAATAGCTTTCTTTGGCGCACTCTCAAGGGAGTCGTCGACAGCCTGCCTGTACCGCCGCTCCCTTTCTCCATGGACAGTCTGCATCGCATGGATGATTACTTCACGGAAGATATCTTCCTCCAAGACGGTCTTCGCCCGACCATCGCAGAGCATGCAACACAATGCAACTCTCTTTTCCATAAATACATGGTTGTGTCAGAAATCGTGCCAGATCCTACTCTCATGGATGACCAGCTGGCACGCTTTACACTGTGGGCATCAAACATGGATGTTTACGGACCGCTCAATGTTTCGCTGGACTACAGACTCCGATTCAGTCCCATAATCGTGGACATCATACATCAGCTCCTGGACCTTATTTGCGATACCCTGACATCTTGTGCGTACTTATCGCACCAAATTCGGATTGGTTGAACGTCAAGTGTTCTATGCTAATGGGCATCTCGACAATAGTGAAGCCAATCGATGACCCGCCACAGACTCCGAGCAGGAAAAGACAACGCATATCAGAACACGGCGATTCCGAAGTCGCAAGGAGAGCCGAAGACAATTCGAGCGATTCGGAAAGTGACGTGGATCAAGCAGAAAAGAACTTCTTGAAAATCACTGATACAATTGGCGGAACAGTGACACGGCTGTTTCGTCTCTCCAATGCTGTTCGAAAGTCCGCAAAAGCCAACCGGGCTCGCAGAATTGAAAGATACCAAGACGATGGAGAAGCTAATAACGCCATAACCGAGTTGCGTCTCTACACGGAATGCTACATTCGTTTCCGATTTCCCATGGCGCCGGATTCGCTTCGCTCGGCATTGGTCGAAGCCAACGCGCTGCGACTTCGACGGCTGTGTTATCAGCGCTCCCATCGAAGGCGCATTGATCTGAGTATCCAGAGCCCGGAAACGACTCCTGTCGTTGTTCGACTTCCCAAAATGATGGGGAGTGCGCCGGCTGTACATTTTGCGCCGAGCGCGTTGCCAAAGCCTGCGACGACCAACAAAATGCCGGCCCCTTCGCCAGCGCCAGCAACGAATGCGACTACTGCTCGACAAACCGCCGTTGCGGCCTTCTACGCCAAATCCACAACTGAGGTTCCCCGGGCTAAATCTGTTCTCGTGAACAACAAGTTGTCGTTCCCTCCCATACCGCCGACGCAGCAGTGTCCATACTGCGGCGTCATTGTTGAGTTCAAGAACCCTGCAAGGTCATTGCTGTGGCAGTAAGCAGATCGTTCTTGTCGTTTCATGGAAACTTGTGGCTAATATACACCAGAAATCATGTTATCGGAGACCTAGAGCCTTTTATTTGTGTTTTTCCACGCTGCCTGGAAAGTGGTCACCACGGGCACGGGACCGGTCCGATCACATTCGAATCGTCGAAAGCCTGGTCCAGCCACATGCAGACTGCTCACGGGCATACATGGGAGTGCAGAGCCCCTTCTCACGATCCAATCGTCTTTGATCAAGAGATCCAGTACCAGGAGCATTCCATCAAGGAGCACGGCGTGCCTGAAGCGCACGCCGGGACCCTCAGCAACGCCGCACGGAGGCCAGTCCTCGATAGGGTGCTGCAATGTCCATTTGGAGACGATTTTCAACCCTTGGGAAAGGTCGAATCCAGCGCTGTCTTCTCGAGTGAAGCTCTCCAGTCACACGTCGCCGGTCATATGAAAGAAATTGCTCTGCTTACACTGCAAAAACTTCCCAGCGATGATGACGAGAACGCCGAGAACGTCGATAGCGACCAACCGTTAGAAGATGATGGGCCGGCCGGGACTTTTGGACTTACACGTGCATCCATGTACAGCGTACTGGACGACGAGGACCTGGATTTCCAAGACGATGACGCTGAGGCTGCAGATGGCGATGTGGGACACCGCGAAGAAGACATCAGTGCACGGGTGACAGTACTCGACCTAGAAGACAAAGATGACTTGGGCATGACGAAGCTTCACCACGCGGTGCAGGCCGGCGATCTGGGCTTGCTTGAGTCCTTCATCCAGAGCGGCGCAAGTGTAAATTTTAGAGACGAAAATGGCCAAACGCCCCTACATTACGCTGTGGAGAGGGGCTTCATCGAGTGCATGAAAGTCTTGGTCAAGCACGGTGCGGATTTACATATCGTTGACAACTCTGGATTTTCCCCGTTTCTCTGGGCTGTGGTTGCCGGGCAAGAAGGCGTCACTACGAGATTGTTGTTCATGGACGCTGATGTCAATTCATTCAGCGCAGATGGAAAGTCTGCGCTCGCTTGGGCAGCCAGTCTGGGATGGTCTCCGACTGCTAAAATGCTTGTTGAACATCGTGCCAGCATATCTGATACCCGAAATACGCAGCAGACTCTGCCTTTGGAAGAAGCGGCAGCTTCTGGCAACCTTGCCACTGTTCGATTGCTGCTCGAATGTGGTGAGGATCCGAACCATCGTGATCGCGATGGTTGGTCCGCGATACATTGGGCAGCAGAGGAGGGCCATCTAGAGATTGTGCGTTTGCTGCTGAATGCTGGGGCCAACCCCAATGCTGTCAGCTCTTACGGTACGTCACCACTGCACTGCGCTGCAAACGGAGGCCATGTTTCCATTGTGAGCTTGCTCCTCCTTCAGGGAGCCGACCCACTCAAATCAACATGCCACGGCTGGACTGCACTACACCACGCCGCCTTCATGGGCCACTCCCACGTCGTCCAGGGCCTCTTGGAAGACGACCGCATACGATCCACTGCCTCTCAGCAGGACAACCACGGCTGGTCCGTTCTTCATTTGGCCATGCACAGTCGTGATCTAGCCACTGTCCGTATCCTGCTCGACAAATCTGTCATTGCAGAGCCTCAGACCCTATTCGACGAAAGCGGCCTCACTGCAGAAGAATGGCTGGATCGCGGGCCGACAGGCCATTCCCAGAATGCCACCACCAACTTGGCGTTCAGCAAGTCGCGCTGTTGCCGGGCCGTCACGAGCCTTCGCCAAGCTGTTACCATAGGCAACGTCCCCATGATCAAACTTCTGCTTAGATCGGGTCACGACATCAATGGCATGAATTCTGGAAGGAGGACTGCGCTCTACTACGCCGCAAAGAAGCGCATGATTTCCATCATGGATCTGCTTCTTGACCTGGGTGCGGATCCCAATATTCTCCCCACGGGGCGGAAGAACTGGGAAGAATTCATTCCGCCTGGTGAGGTTTTACTGCGGCTTAACCGAGCAGGATACAGGATGCGAGATACCGACCCTGAGGTGGAGCGCCAGATTCGTCAGGCACTTAGAGTGCAAAGTCGACCGTTTGTGCCGCATCAGCCAGCCTGGTTCGTATCGAACGAGTCAACTTTACCAATGCCGGACCAATCTGTCTCCCATGCGCCGGTCCGACCGTCCTCATCTGTTCCAGCTTCGTCAAAGCCACCTTTTTCGGATCATGCAGCTTCAAGTAAACCGGCACGCTCGCCGGCGCCTACACACCAAACAAATGACAATAAACGCAAGGCAAGGTCAGGCCGGACGGATTGGTGGAAACGGCTCATAGGTGGAAGGTAGCGACCTCGGTCCGCCCCCAAAGGCGACAGTGAGGAGCGACAGTTAATAACTGGGTTGGGGATGTGACATGACTCTTGTCCAACTATAGCAGCGGCTTCGATTAGGTAGATTCGAAACTTGCGGATAGGGAGACCTTCGAGCAGAAAAAAAGGGAAAACAATTCTAGCGCTCATGTCCGTGAATGAAGGGTCAAAGGTACATTTAGACGCTTTCCCTGTAAATGAACGTCCTTCGACTAGAAGCTTTTTTAAAATTAGTCCATAAGACAACACGTAAAGCACGATTATGAATACAGGCTCGAATTTTCCTTGTGACTTAGCTCTGCCACTTCTCAGGCAGGAGTATTACGCAATGCTTTATGAACGAATGGTGCGATTCATCATATGTCCGACTCCCGGCAAGGACTCTACGCCAGGGACGCCTTCCATCGCTTTGCTTCTAAGGACTGGCTTGAAATAGATAGTCCATTTGTTCTTTTGCATGGAGATATTACTCTCCACAATAACAATATCCTTTTCAACCAGGATCTTAAAGCCGTTGGCGTAATCGATTGGGAATGGTCATTTGTGGGACCTGTCCAATTCCTGGTGCCACCCGTCTGGTTGACGGGGTCAGGATTCGGGTTTATGCTATTAGAAGTTAACTGGTATAAACAAGAGGTGGAGCGGCTACTCTGCCAGATCAAGCACAATGAAGCCTTATTGCAAAGTACGACTTTGCTCTCTCGTCTCTGGGAAACCTTCGCTGGTCTATGCGGCACAGCAGTGGCTACGGCATTGCTACACTCGGATTATATATACGAAGCATTTTGTGGTATTTTATTTTGGGAAATTCATGGTGTGGATCGATATGCTCCTAGGTTCGATATGGGCAAGTACTCCGGTGGGCTTATAAACCCACGTCTCGAGGATTTTATGACCCCTGATAAAACCAAGCTCCTTGATCAAAAGCGTAGAGAGCAGGACCTCTTCTGGCAGAAGGAACAAGAATTTTTTGGCATGGAGGAGAAGACTCAGTTTCTCAGTTAAATAATGGTTAGAATTCTTATGACGCAAAGACAACAAAAGAAAAGTATGTTGATGTACGTCTTAGCCAATATAGCCTGACGTTCTCACGCATCTGACTTGAAGAGTGTAGGGGATGTTTTAGAATTTCATTACTTAGAGCTTCATCATGCACTGAGAAAGATTTGCATTTGTAGTCGATCTCCTGAGCTGTCACACAAATTTCCATTCATTTCGTGAAGTGTTTTGGTTTGCCCCCCCCCCCCCCCCCCCCCCCCTGTAACATTGGTCGGAATGGCTGTCTAGAGGGATAGAACTGAATCGGTAGTGACAAGCCTGAACATGCATAGACGCGTATTGAATTACTTATCTGGGCTAAATTACTGTGGTTTACTAGCTGGATACTGCCTCCACGACGGTCTAGGACCTGGAGTCCTGCATATCCAAAACGGTTAGCCGGTACCTCTTCGATGACGGGCTCGACACCTCATTTGGAGAAGGCGAGGCAGATTTACTTATACATGACTGCCAAAGCTAAAAGAAAGTTGTCCGTGCTGCGTAGTAAAATGGGCTCCCTTGCTGCAGCCTGTAGTGAACTGGGGCAAGTGATATATTTCATTGTATGGTAAGTTTATTGCCTCCGTTGCAGAAATACAACAGATGGTGAAAGAGGCAATATGATCAGTGAGAAGATAATGCTCAAAGTATATGTGTTTCTAAATACAAGCTAATATAGTAATAGAATAGTACAAATAATAAGAGGGTATAGGACTGTTCGGACGACGACATCTAGTATGTAAATACACTCGGACGATTTTTCATGCAATTGCTGTGAAGACTGTGGCCAAAACTGACCACATATACGGACCACCTAGGCCTTGTTCGAATCCTATAGTATCGCCTCTGCTTCTACTGAAAATTCAATTTCACCCTTGGTTTGTAGAATATGGTACTTAAGAGTACCATAACAGTCAAGGGGAGCCGAATGGTGCACGGGCCACAACCGGATCGGGTCCGGTTGTGGCCCGTGCACCGCTCGAAGGGGGTGGCGACTAATGGGTCGCACTCATACATGGCCGCACGACACAACCAACAGGCTGGAAGCGCTGGGAATGCAGCGGATTGACTGCGAACAACTAAATTGATGAGGAAGAGAAAAGGAACTTGTGATACCGCTTTCAAGGCAATAGATAGCTTACGCTGGGAGTCACGGTGAAGCCTCACCGCGAACATGACTGTGGCACGTAGGCGCCATGTAGGGTAGTATCTCTTCCTCCGGCAAGGACCAAATATTTACATTTTCCGCCTCCCATCTAAATTGAGCGAGTGACCCTCCAGTAAGGCTCTCTTCAAAAGCTTCTCCAGCGGCGCACATAGTTTGTGTATAGTCGTTTCGAAGGAGGTCATGGAAGGCTGCTAGTAGCTTTGAATTATTCGTGAGGTCAAGGTAGTCTTTCTGCGTAATCTTATCCGGGTTCCCTCTCTGAGGAAAAATAAAGCAGAGAATGCCAGTGAATGTGCCGCGAACTTTCTTCCACTTGCCGCCTTTCTTTTGGTGGCCCTCTAGTTTCGCTTCAGTCCAATTAACAGCTCTTAGAACTCTCTGCTTGACCTCAGAACTGCATCTTAATTGTCCAGTCCTAGAATTCTCCAGGTGGTCTACAAGGTGGATCTGATCGAGCCTGACGCGAAGTTTCTGCACATCCGAGTCAGTCTCAGATATGTTGAGGTTGGTGACGCATTGCACAAGGCGCTCCTCATAACTATTCGTATTCTTAAAAGACCTAGAGCTGCTCTGCGCGCGGCTAGCCTTAACCATTGAACAAAACTGTAGAAGTGCGGACCGACTCTGCATCGCCGCCACCAGTTTGAGGACTTGATCATGCTGGTGGCCGTTAGGATCTTTGATTGGTGTTGTGCAAACTGAGTTCATATATTTCTTTGCGTTCTCCTTGCATCTTAGCTCTTGAAGACGGTTCGGACTAAATCCGTGTTCGGAGACAGCTTGGTGGATGGAAACTTGCTTGTTGACTGGTGTGGCCTTGGCCTTCGCCATATTTACTTGTTTGTACAAGTTCCGGAGGCCACATTCGGAGCACACACGCAGCCCAGGAGGTATGGCATCCTCTCCAGGGGGCAGAAAGTTTGTTGATATGGCATAGCTGTTGGTAAAATTTATAACGGCATGATACTGTCGAGGCTTTGTCACCAACAGGTCTCCAGGTCCAGTACAACGTATGTCAAACTCAATGCCTCTGTCACGAAGGCTTGAAGGGGCAAACACCAGGCAATGGTGACGTACAAACTGGTCACACTTGTCTGGCCATTTAGTACGCACAAAATCCTCGAATTTCGTGGTATGATGCTCTCGTATTAGAATCCATGCCTTCCAGCCAAATAACGTTAGGTTGCAAGACCATAAGCGTGCATCCTCGTGATGAAATGCCGTGCCTGAACCCCTTTCTCCAAGATGATCATACACAGAATTCACACCCGCTATATTATCGAGCTTCGACAGTTCAGGCCCAGAGTGGAGTAGATGATCGAAGCAAGTCGTAAGTCGTGGCCCAACGTAGTAAGTGAGCGAGGATTCGGGTGGGTTTTTCACCGTTTGTTCCAAGTATTCACGGATGTCATGAAGTGACGGTCGATTGATTGGCGCAGAAGGATCTGGAAATTTAAATTGCCGTGGCCTCTGTCGCGATATATCCTTCACCAGCATGGTGCATCCGCGCATGTTATCAACAGGTTTGTACGTGACGAATAAGTGTGCATATCCTTGCTGAATGTCGAGTAGTTTGGCGACGTCCTTCCACTCAACTTGGTATAGATCCTCGATGGTAATTATGTTGGAGAACGAGTCAGACAGGGCGAGTTTAGAAAGGTTCTCAACCAGATTGCCGCCCATATCTGCGACAGACATCGTCTGCACCTGCCCAGAGGCGAATGCAGGTGAATTGTTTCCCTCAGAAGTTGCCAACGACGTCAAAGGAGAGGATGAAATCACCCCAGAATCTGTCTCCAATGAAGCTGGCGATACGGGCCTCGAAGTCGACTTTTCGCAAGACGTGCCCTCTCTGAAAGCATTCACCTGTTTTAGGGGATGGGCCGACTCCTGGGACATTGTCAGTGATGGCCAGAGCCGAGTGCCGACGTCCGAAATTCGCTCGTTTTGCTCCTGCGATGGAGTCCATCCATTCATTTGGGAGTGGGCATCCGATTCCTGAGAAGAAATGGCTTTCTTGATGTCTTCCACGTCACGACGAAGCTCGGAAAAGGCCTTCGTGATGGCCTCCCACTCTGGGGTACGCAGCGGTCGTGATCTAGATTTGCGTTTTTGTCTTCCGTGACCTTTTGTCGCGAGGCGTTCTAATTGACTTTGAACGCTTGTTAACAGGGATTCGAGTTTATTGATTTTGGCCTCGAGTTCAGTCATTTTGTCGGCTGATGAAGTTGAAAGCTAGTGTTTTGAGAGCTGAGTTGACTGGGAATGAAAATGATCAAACCTAGGTGACGTTTAGAGGTTGTGGTGCTAGTGTTGGTAAATAGGTGTTAGGATCCACCATGGCCCAAGGGCACCAGCCACCTGCATTTGCAAGACAGCGGCAAATCCATGGCCCAGTTCGCCTGACCCAGAATCTGAGATTTTATTTTGCGTTCCGACAATACCACGGCAAACTTCCGAGAAACTTACTCAAAACTGGTCGATAGTGGATTCACCAGATCGGAACACGCGAAGTTTAGCCCAGAATTACTGACCCACAGCAGCGATGCGAATTGGACATTCGAGTGCAATCGGCCGTGGCCGGCCAGTCTCCTGTATCTGAATATCGCAGTCAGCATCGTCTGCAAGTTAATCGTCCCCAATACTTGAAGGACGCAAGGCTGAGAGCAGTATTGACGGTTCGTATACAAAGTAAGTTGAACGAATGGGGCCTACATAAACGGGACTAAGTTTGATCATATTCTTTCAACTAAACAGATAGTTATTATACCCCCACACCAGTACTTTATCCTCACTGGGGGAAGAGTTGCAATTCCTATATCCTATTCTTGCTCCAATCTTAGACACGTCATACTCTGCTAAAACATAGGTCGCTGGAATGGATTCATTCCGTTTTGTTTTACGGCAAGTCTCGTTCGAATGATTGCCCAGCTCGACCATTTCCGTGCATATCTAAGCGTCCCCTTTTTCGTGGCAGCGTGAGACTGGCAAGAGTGCTCTTGCTGCTTGGAGTTTGAGCGCCCAACTCAGCAGCCTGTGGATTACGCCCATTAAGTTCTTGAAAAATATCCTTCCCTCTGTTAGTTCCGAATATGTTGTTCAGTAGAACGGGTTGCGGTACCAGAATTGGTGGAATGGTTACCCATTCGAGTTTCTTTTCATGTTCGGACTCAATGAAATGCACGCGTTGGAAAACTCCCAGATAGTCCTTCTCAATTAACTCCTTGTCATATGCAAACGGACGGAGAGGTTGGCTGTCTGTATTCGGTGTTGCAGCTTCTACGTAGCTCGTCTCTGTAGCTACGTTCTTGCATGTTATCTTATGTGTGCAAGTCGCAACACATGGAGGAACGTTAGCACATGGCATACCATTGCAGTTCCTCATGATTGCAAGTTGCGGTCTATGAGAGGCTGTATAGCGTCTCTTGGATTGTTTTCTCCTAGGCCAGTCCTCGTTATCATACTTCGATAAGGCCTCAAGGTTCCCAGGCTCATAATTGCTATCGTCCGCATCTTCAACTTCGCTGTCGTTGTCATCTTTGGTTCGCCCGTCGAGCCCTACATCGAGATTGACGGATCTATAAGAAGCCAGAGCCTCAGATTTGTTAATGCTTTGCTGATGCGCTATTTAAGGACACAAGTTAGCTAGACTAGCTATAGCTGCTCCGGACTGAGACACTTACATCGCATGTCTTCTCGAGAGGTTCTGAACTTCACCGCCATGGGGTAATTACAGACTTTCTTTCCGTCACAGAACTCACTCAAGGGTTTAAAATATTTTGTTTCCACCCATTCGTACCAAGACGTTGCCCTGCCAAAGAACATGACGGGATGTTGCTGGTGACTGCTTGCCTGATACTCCTCGTTCCTTCGAATAACTCTGTCTGCTTTGTTACAGGTGTAACCATTTGGACAGAGTTTCCATAGCATTGTATCCCACATTGTGCCCTTAAGGCCAATCTCTAGAAAGTCTCCAAGGGGGAGAGCCATGGCTGCGTAAACCTTGTTCCTCCGTTCTATCGCATATAGCGACCCTTCAGTAGGTGCCTGCAGTAGTTGAGATGTTGAGTTTTCGCGGGATAGTTGTAGTGGATCAGCCTCCCATGGTCGCTTCATTTTTGCCGCAGTAATTTTTGTCTATTTTGGAGATGGAAGACTGTAGTGTCGTAGGCTGGACGATCAGTATTCTAGGTCGGTGTTGGTCGAGGTACCTGCTGTCATATATTTGGCCACTTCGTTTCATCGGCTACAAGGCACAAAATATTGTGGCCTCACCCAGACGCGTCAGGAGGTATTGTAAGCCGGGTAATGCATCGTAATGCAATGTCTAAGCCGGGCAAAGCACAGCTATGCTGCTAGCTTGCCGCTCTTATGAAACATGTCATGTTGCGATTGGAGTATAATCGGCGTAGAGGGTGTCTGCATTATGAACAACGGTCGCCTACCAAAAGCCACAACTGGTGCCACTAGAGGGCGGCAAGCTACTTCAGTCTCAGAAAGGAGAAGGCACAAAGTTTGGTTGGATGCGTTTTCCACGAGGCAGCTGTTGATTATTTGATTTGCGAACAGCTCGCGCCAGGATCCTCATGTCGTTGTTGGCCTACCCATGCCGAACCCTTTACACAAGGTGGGAAATTAGGACTCTGTTACATTCGCTACGTAAAATCGCATTGTCTGCAGGCATCTTTGTTTTTCGTTTAGAAGCCCTTTTTTAAGATACACCCCCGGTGTGGCTTCCCTGTTGTTTTGAGGCTACATGGCACATCTGGCAAGACGGTCAAGGGGGAATGGGCAACCCAGAAGCTGTCACTTCTGAGTATGGCGGCGGAAGTTTCGGGGCTTCGGATTGTTGAACCCTTTTAGATGCCTTACTAGCCGCAGTAGCCGTTGTTAAATACCAGGATTCACTGTGGGCATGGGGGGTTTGAAGGGATTTTGAGTGAGCGGCTGTCTAGTGTACATTGAGTCTATGATGGGTCGACGGTCTTCCAAAACTACATGAAGTAAGTCATATTGAGCCTCATGGCGCTACCTACTATACACGGCCAGCTATCTGGCATGTTTTGACGTAGTGTAAGTAAAAAGATGCTAACAGCGCGAAATATAGGAAGACGAATGGCTCTCTACGCGATATCCGTGACCTTGGTATGCATTGTGGGAGTAAAGGCCGCTTGGTGTCGAATTGAGAATCACATTTTTCAGCCAGCAGCCGAAGGATCTTCAGTTAACAAAGGGAATAGTCTGCTGGGCCTAGATGCACCAAGGTCGCTGCCCGACATTAGACGCGTAGCAAATTAATATTCATTTGCGGAAGAAAGGGGCGATACGAGACTGCAGTATTTCTGGGCTCGCAAATTACCTACCAATCACTTAAACAGACAGACCGTAGACTAAATTATGCAAGTCTCTGTATTCAGGAGTGAGCTAGCACGGGCCAAGACGAAACAACCTTGTTCGAATCTTCATGTTCTGGGATAAGCTGGGATAAGAAGGGTACGATCCCTGCACCACCCGCTCCTAATGCCAAAAGGAAGGGATATCACCAGCGACTGCGGGAGACCATACCTTCTAGATACCCTTGCCTGATCTCGCAAAGTCCTTGGGGGTTAGTTCCAGAGACAGGACATTAAGCACAGGTAACTGGCCGTGGGAATTCGTATCTTGAAAGCAAAACTTGGGCTTTGTTCTGAACACAGATCACCAGTAAGTACTAGCTTGGAACTGCGTGACCTTCATAGGAGGAACCGGCGCTATGGTGGCCGGACGGACAGGTAACGCATAAGGTTATTACTGCAATCGCAGTCCCACCAGTGAGGGATTGAAGATGTAGTGTTTGCAGATGTGAGACCATCAGATGGCATCATGATTCAACTGCCACAAGCTCATGTGTTACATTCGAGGTTGCCAAAGATTTCGAAGCGATTGAATGCATCTATCTCTTAGATTGGGCCACCTAGTCTCAAACCAAAATAGGACCCTTTATCATAGCATCTAAAGCTTGGTCCAACTCTGAATATTAATCCACTGACTGCATCTCAAAATGTTGATGTTGAAGCAAACGAAAGCAGTTGAAACGCCTGCGGGTGATGAATTGCTCAATCTCACAAGATCTGAGTCCATCTTTCCCACCATTATGTTGTAACATGGATTATTCTGGGTGGGAAAAATCAGTGATAGAATCATCGTCGGCATGTTGTCTAGACAGGTATTTGGGCTCGACGCTGCCTTCACCACAGGCAAGCTCTTGCCCAAGCGCGCCTCCGTTGCCGGCCTCACTTGGCATTATGTGGCCACCGGAAGTTCTCTTTAGGTACCCAGAATAATAGATTTCTAAAGCCTCCGCGTAATGATCGAAACTGAGTCACTTCATTGCAGACAGAATATCTTCTCCTTTCGCAGTATTTCGTTTCTGGGCCGAGGCCTTTTCGCAAGCTGGTCGCCAAGAGTCGTTTAGCAAGCTTGCCATCAAGAATAAATGGTATCATTTAGCTGGCATGGTGATCACTGCCACCTCGCGAGCAGGTTCCCAATCGACTCACCCTCAGAAGTAATGAATGAAATGAATTCGCTAGCGCATTGCTGGACACACACCTTGGCCTCCTTGGAAAACCTCGCATTGTCCGGTAGGGCCTTCTTCATAATTCTACCGACTAAAGCAAAAGCACAAATATTAGCATCGACTGAAGCTTTCTGTTTGTCTGTTTTAACACAATAGCTTTGCTCTATTTGTAGCAAGATTGTGTTCATGAGACATGAGAGACTATGATTGCGCCTGTTAAGGACGACCAATACTCACTATTTTGTAAAGGCAAATATAAATCCTGCTCTTGTAGCTCTTTGTCGTTGCTAGCTGCGCGGCTGTCCGTTTGTAACTGTGGATTATTCTTCATCCTCTCTGGCTCTGGTGACTACATTCGTTGCTTGACATTAGATCATGTAAGTTGGAGTGCAGTCTATTTATCTTCATCAGCGCCTGCCAGAATATAAGAGGCAGGGAAACGGCTTTCGTCTCTTTTATCCCCGATAGCCGTACCCAACTGCTCGAGGAGTGTGTGGCATGAAGCAAGGGCCAGTAATAGGCCTTGGGCACGTCAGATATGTCATAGGCTAGCAACCTGTGATGCATTTATGTCAAGCGGTGTGACCAATGTAAGGCAATTTCGCATCTTCCCTCGCTACAGTCCCAACCCCTGCGACCGGGACATATCCTGTGTGTTAGGTCTTTCCCATGCCGGTACATTTGCAGAGGGAAAGACAACTGCCTGACAGCCGAAGTGGCACAAATGATTCTATACAGATAGGTTATTTGCCGACGTTCCTTACATGTCTCGACTGAGCCGATGAATTTAGACTGAAAGTGGTAAAGAATTCACTTCACAAAACATAATGCGCTTATAGTCAGGGATACAATGATAAGACATCTTGAGGCAGTATGTGAAAGCCGGTGAAGCCACTTCGACAGGTCAATACCTGTTCGCAGAAAATTGTTCGGCTTCATCGGCGTCTCCCACGGACCAGTCATGCCTACACATAATCACAAGTAACCACATATCAGAGCGGAGGTGTTCAACGCCTCAGGAGAGTGAGAGTGGTCCAACGTGATGAGATGTATTGATCAACCTTGTACCGATAACATCTATCTGTAGCCCGAGACAGACCGAAGAATTTCCCATCAATAGGCCTACTCCATTCCTGCGTCTTATGACGTTGCGTCTCTCTGCTTTTCGCTGCTCAAACTAGATTGGAATAGGACGATACTCCATAAAAGAATTACCAAGAAGAAAACCTTCCGGAACCCCGGCTGTAGATGTCTCAACTATTGTGAGATTATAGAGTGCGATGTCACAAGAAACACAACCTCATCTAGGTCATACTCCAATGAGGGTAAGCCGTTCTCCTTAATGTTGTAAAAGTAGACTCCATCACCTTTCAATCCGACTTCCTCAATGTCGAAATTCAAGTTCTCAACACTTCCCTTGGATAGGACCCCGGCGAGGATGCCGCGGGCCTGACTGATCATTTCCTCGGGATTCGTGCTATAGACACCTTTCCCCAGGATTTTGCCAGATTTCTTATGTAGAGTAAAATGCACAGTCAGTCGGACAGATTGAGGGTGCTGACGCGGAGCATTTTCTGCAGCCATGGTGTCGTGTCGGCAGACGCATGTGGTTTACCGAAATGAGAAGCCAGAAACTGATAAAGTAGTATGGGGCATCAAGAGGGCACAAGCCAATATAGATTGATATGTAAGCTTTTGAAAACAGTGTGATGATTCTCTTTGGAATACGACCTTTCTTGCAAAGATGCGCTGCATTTTATATCTTAACCCCCCAAGCCAAGGTGGAAATTTTCTATGTCCTCCGCTCCACCACATGTCATAAGAAACACACAGGGTCAAGTGACAAATTAAACAGGCGTCCAAGAAAGCAAGGGGGCGGTCAGTTACTTCTGTCCTTTCCCGCTTGATGCTACTCGGATTCAGACCCTCGTAAAACAAGTAATGAGCCTGACGCCTCCTCGCTTACATCTAAAGAGAGGCGCTACGAAAAGTGCCGTCCACGCAAGCAGTCCTACTGTACTCTTCCAAGCTGGTCATCGATACGTAGATTGAGCTGCCAAAGGTCACATAGACGCTTGCATGAATGTGACGGTGTGACAGTACTAGTTGTCACTTGCCAAATCATTTCCTCACTTGAGACCTCATTTGCGAGTCTTGCACACAACCAGATGGTTTTTGGTCTAAGCAAAAATTCAAGGCGTTACATTAATACAAAACTACATCCCCCCTGTGCTGCCAACCGCCATTTGGGTTCCTCATTACTTATGCAGACCCCTTATTGCCCCTATAGTGATACAAACCCGCGGAGCAGGTTGTCGACGAGAGACTATAGCCATATCCAACCAAGACAACTCCGGTACATCCATGTAGATGCAAGTGGCACGTCTAGACTAGGCGACTCCATTTTATGCACTTTTCATCACATCAGCTGCGTCCTCTGCAACCGGCAATGTTACCTCTACAGCTCCATGAAACAAGCTGTGTGCATATACCTACGAAGGAGGTGTGATGCGCCAGCTCAACAATCATCTTCATTCCAATTCTGATGTGATTGTCATTCCAGCTTACCTTCCCGATTGTTCCATTCTTAGCCCGCATGAGGCTTCACCGGTCGTCTGTATTTGTCAACAAGACGATGATGCATACCGCCAATCCTGTCCACGCCCTCGAGTCGCCTTGGCCTCGGAGGCTCCTGATGTGGAATGTGGCAGGCAAGGATCCACTCGAATGAGGCTGTAGTATCAGTAGTCGTATTGTAAGCTCCATTGTTCCAGATATGACGGTATGTGTAATGCATCGTGGTAGTTGTTCAAAAGGGCCTGGCCGTCCAAATGAGTGTGATAGCAGAAGCAGAACCGCTACGATATTGTGCTTGACTGAAGCGGCTATGTGGCTATATGCGGGTCCTGTGGTAGCAATAAGGTAGGCACCACCCCAGACTTCCAACCCCAGGCACAGTGGTCGGTGAGAAATGAGCGACCGGTACAAAAAATCGTGGCACTGTTACTGCCCACGGGAGGACTTGAAGACTTGAAGACTTGACAACGGGAATAGGTATGGTTGTGGTTTCACGTATGAATCGAAGATTCTCGGCTCCTAAATTCGGGGGGTGGCTATGTTGTCATTGAACTTGCTTCTATTCAATTCTGGCTGACAGCTCTCATACATATATATACCTAGTGGCACGGCCCGTGCCACTAGGCAGCTACTTTTCCGCGAGTCATGTCTGGTGCATGACACTCGCACCAAGTCAACAGGCTAGAGCTGTCTTTAACATTCTCTGCGACAAACTTCGCAGGCTGCTCGGTCACCCGACATGTTGGCGATCGCAGTTGTAGGTGAGCAAATCTTGGTGGGTTTGCTGAAATCATACCAATAATAGTATAGAGTAATCACGTAGACTGCTCCAATTTTTTTTCTACATACAGTCCCGAGTCGTGAAGCTAAATCCCTATTTATACCAATATGTCTAGTATGTTATCAATCAGTGGGTGAGTGGCCGCCACCGTAGGATGCAACACCATTCTTGAAAACCTTGTTTGGAGAACAGTTGCCTCGTAACAACAATGAATCCCTACTCTTTTATACTCTTTTAAACACATTATCTGATATCCCTCCACAGTGTTTTGTCAGGTATGACTGCCAGTACTTTCCCGGCCATGGAGGTTGGCCTAGTTGGGGATTATTTCCCTATTTTTACAATGTTCACCGGATGCTGGCTATGCGAGAAAATTGGCGGGAAGCAACGCTGGCTAGCAAAATTGGTAATGACTGTTTGACAATGGCGAAGAGACTGCCCATAATTTCCGCCATAGGGCCCAAATGGAGTTAACGTCCATAATTGTAAGGCAGTCGGGAACCGGGTCTAAAAACTTGAGCGTCCTCTCAACTAATAATATGCAAATAGATCTTTGATTCGTATCGGAGTATATGGCCGTCAACTGATACAAACAAAATCGTTCTCTAAAAAGATGTTAGTATTTTCCCTTGCTCCCATGAGTTCTAAGAGTGAATGGAAATTACGTCGGAAATGCCCAACGTCTGTTGGCTGGTTCGAATTCTTGCATCATATTAATGTATGACTCCAGAGACGTGAAGCGGCTTTGTTGGGGGTTTCTTAAAAGGGCGTGCGTATTTATATAGCGATTTTTTAGCGATACAAGAGGAACGGGTACTTTGACAAGCTCTAGAGGCAGACACTCAAGCTGAGGCCGGGGAATTGAGGTAAGCCGTGGTGAAATATACGCGACTCGGAGTTCGAAAAAGGCTCCAGCATTTGTGCCAAATTTTTGTACGATATCGTCTTTGGATGGTAACGGCAGGTATTTGTATAAAGATGGTGGAACTGGATTCATGTCTGTGTGAATAGGATACTCGCTATTGGTGTCAGCTGGGTTTATCTGTGGCAAGGAATAGGGGAACGCGAAAAAGGGAATTTACCTAATAATAAAGCAGCAACACCAGAGTGCAACGATATCGGCGAAATGATCTTCAAGGCGAGAATTTTCCCACTGAAACCTGCTAAAGTATCAGTCTTTGAATCCTCATGTCGGGTGCGATTTCAGGACTACCGAGAAGAGGATCCTAAAGCAACTGCTTTGGTGATGTGTTCATTCGCAAAGCCATGAAATTCGCGACGCTTCCAGTACAATGCCAAGAGTGCATGGGTTTGTATAGTTCGCCTATAGCGAAGACTGAATTGGAGCTCTTGAATATCCTGGCTATGAAATGGATTCATAGTATCCGCCAAATCTATGATTACCAACATTGATAGTCGATCGTTGTCGGAGCCCTGGCCAGCAAGATATTTCTGTCGCATGGCCAATACTTCATCCGGTGTAAAGATGGGCCATTCAGGAAGGATGTTTCCCAGATACATATCTATTCGACTGCAGGAGAATTTTTGATACGTTTGCTGATATGACTGCCCGGATACATATCCATCCGGCTGTGGTGTCACTCCGGCTGGGCATGTTGGGTCCGAATCGCCAATAAAGAGTGTGCTGTCTTTGTCAGACATTTTTGAAGAGCAAAAGACAAATTAAATCAACTAAGATGTACGTTGAAGCGGCAAAAAAACGGATAGTTGGATTTGAACGTGCGGAAACTTGTAATTATTTATATTTCGGGAAAGGTCTCATTGCGACCAACATGTGCTCTCTTCAGTTCGTTCCTGCACTCAACGAGCGCCAATTTAATATTGCGTTGTTGCCACCGTCTTACCCGCATTTGCATGACATCGTATGTGGAAATTAAACGCATGTATAGAGACAAAAGATATGCATGCAAAGAAGCACACAAAAGACGATCAAATCAAACTGTTATAAAGTGCGACATGTACGACTTGATATGTACATTTTACCTGACAATAGGTTCACACCAGTGGTAGTCCTGAATTAGTCTTGAGTACATTCTTGCGAGGCGGGTATTCCTACTCTGCAGGGCAAGTTAGCTTCAGATGAACTTATGCTGGACGGAATATGCGGTATTGAGGAGTACAAAAAGCTAGAAGAATAGCACATACAAGCACCGTGACATATAGCAGTTACCTATTCTAACTGACTGTTTGTGCCGACGCCGCTAATTTACACCTCCCTCCATCCCATACAGCTAGCCAAATCAGTGGTGCACAAAAATAGGTTCTGCGACTCCTCAGGTATTCGAAGGATCGATTCTCAAATGTTTCTTCTGCGAACCAAGATCGGCCCGTCCTTCCCTTTTTATTTCCCTCCTGGAGAGTCCCCCAGCACGACTGCCTAATCAAGCCGGGTTCGAGGTCTCGGAAGTGTCGTCATCTGTCGATTGGTTGGCGTCATTACTCTCATTACTGTTAGTCGAAAACTGCCCAGTCTTCTTGTCCCAGTGTAGTCTTCTTTTCTTCATTGCCATGCTATAACCCAGCCATAAGATTCTTTCGCAACGTTTACTAACCGTTGACGCAGGCTCAAAGTATTTTTCTTCATCATCAATCGCCGTATTATCAAACCACTTCTTCGAGAAATAGGTTCCAGTATAGATTAAACCACGCATAGCATAGTCTTCGGGAAGGGGATGCGCCTTACCACCTTCGGGCCACGGAATCTCCGGGGTATCTAACCGTGGTGTAAACTTGATGGTCCGTAATAGATAGTTAAGTAGTAAAGCAGTCTGCTCCCATGGGAGGGAGTTCTCTAAGTGCTGTCTCCCTACGTCAAAATCCATCATAAACCAGTATACAGCAAAGAAGACGACCTATTGGGCTACCAGAGTCTTGTATCACACGGTACACCACATGCTCTTGCATTACCGGGTATCTAGGCAGTATGTTCCGAACAACTTGGGTTCCATAAAGATGCGCGGTCTGGGGTTCAAATCGAGTAGACATTGAAAACTTTGCTGTAGTAGAAAATTTTGTCTCGAAATATATAATGTTCTTGTATATGACGAGGCTAAAGGATAATAAAGGGTGGGTTGGAAATCGTCGCATGCGAGTATAGCACTTTATATCGGTATCTAAGGAATGTTGACTGGAGATATTATCGTAATGTACACCACTATTTTGTCACAAGACAGTGCCTGATCCATATCCTCTTTGATTCCGAAAGTAATCCCTTCATCTATTGCAGCGCCGTGCCAAAAGCCACCATCTGTCCGCTTGGTGACTTCCCATTTCTAAGTTCAGGACTAATTGTTGTATATGGTCGATAGCTTGCTCTTCATCTCGCCCTTCAGCCCAGAGCTTGTATTAACATCCATATTTGAGCATCCCCCTTCCTGTTAAGGGTGTGTTGCTTACCCTATAAGTAATGCAAGGAGCTTTGTTCACCCTGGCCTAGTTGTGGCAGTAACAAGTGGAAAAGTATAGGCAACGATATTCTTAGAATTTTCCCGACATATTAGCGATCGCAGTTATAGGTGAGCAAATTCTGGTGGGTTTGCTCAAATGATTTTAATAGTAGTATAGAATAATCACGTAGACGAATCCCCTATTTATACCAACATGTCTAGTGTGCCATCCATTAGTGGCCTTTGTTTTCTGGATACGAACTGAAAATTGAGGCTACCAGATGAGGCGGATTGATAGGCTGCAGTTCATCCCGACATGGTGAGCCAAAAAGGCGGTGCTCTGGCCTCCTCTTCACGTAGCTTCACGTTGCTCAGAAGCAAAATGTGCATGTGACAAAGAGTGTAAATTGCGTAATGCCGATAAAATACGTAAAGAGATCAAGGGATCCATATGTACATACTGACTATGCACGATAGAGGATAATTAATTGTCTGTGCACTCAAGCTATGTGACCACTCCGCGACTGTGGCATCTTGCACTACTCCAATTTAAGATTGATTCCCAGCATGCCGGTCATGGAAATAAGAAGCAAAATTTGCTATATGGAAAGCGAGAGATGTTACTGGACCCAAGCGTTAGGCACCTTCAGCCTCATCCAAAAGCTGATTCTCAGACCCTGTTGGCGTCGTCATGCCCACCCGCAATCCGCTGCAAATTCCAGCGTCATGCCGGCGTTCGCTCTTTGGTCCAAGAGGTGTAAGATTCCCATCATCTTGTATCTTGCATATTATCCATGGTACTATAGCAAGTAAAAATTTCACGTTAGAAAGAATTAGAATACAATGTAAAAGCTAGTGAGTTAGCACATACTATAAGATGAGGCGGAGGCTTGCCTTACCAAGTTGGTCCACAACCGTGGGGCTATCACTGGAATAAATGACACGAACCCAAGTGTAAGAGTGAACAACTCGCTTAGCAGTTGAATATTGATTCTCCAAAAAGTGCGACCGACGATACTTTTTTTGGCTCCTTTGCCAGGTCTGAATAGTACGATGCTCCATACGGCCAGCTTGCCCAGCCGAACCAAGACGAACCCAACTACAGAAAGCACTGCTGGATAAGACGGAGGCCCGAGCTCAACACATTGACAGACGGTCAGAAGAATTGCGCCAATCAGGACAGATGCCCATTGTACAGCTGATGCAAGTCTAATGGCGCCAAAAAAGATGTCAAAAATGACTGCCTGGCTCGATATCAGTCATTCCGATTACTTTCTCTAGATGCTGAGAGGCTTACTTCGGTCAAAATATCCCACACGAGTCCCGTGTATATTCCCCAGTTGGCAAACTGTCCCGACTGCTCCATTGTACTAAGCCACATTGCCAGTAGAAGTGAGATGCCAACACAGAGCCCGCCGACGGTGATGAGATACAGGATAATCGGGTGTTTAGCCATCATCGACGATTTCGGCAGGCAAAAACTGGCTCGAAAACTGTGTGTCTGGAACCCAAGGACCAAGCCTACGAGGCTATGGATTGTGAAGCAGACTGTCAAAGCGCATTTTTGTCCAAGAGACAGGTTTGGAAACTCAGTTAGCGGCATGGCTGCATTTGATTCGGTGAAGGTAAACAAAAGCGACTTACCGACTTTTCTGCATGTTGGAGGCTACCTCGTTTAAGTAAGTGAGGCGAGCGATTCCGGTTTTGATGTAATTCGTATATGAATTGCCACAGCTCGATGAATGCGCTGGTTAGTGTGACAATCCTCACAGTAGTGAGCGGGCGAGGATGGACTTGATCAGTTTCTCATGAGGCGGCTTACGGTGGGTATAGTCATATTCTCACGGTTTGTACGCTTCTCAAAACCACGGTGGTATCGAGAGAAGTGGCACGGGCCCCTGTCCGGGGATACCTCCCGCATCGCGGTGAGTGCCTCCGGGCTGAAGATCGACACAGGAGCTGACATCTTGCATATCACGCTAACCCAAATTCAAGGAATTCATGGATCAATTCATGAATTCCTTGAATTTGGGTTAGCGTGATATGGTAAGCGACCTCCTCAACACGGCACCTAGATTCACCTCTTCCACTTAACTTTTCTGCAATGGGACTCACCTCTCCCGCAGCCCACGATGTCGACAGACGGAGATTCAATGCCTCCCACGAATGGAGACATCATCAAGCTTCTACAAGCTTTACGTGCAGAGAATGAATTTGGCGTTTTGTCTGAAGGCGAAGACGAGCAAATTCTCCGACAAATATACTCGCCTCTCAAAAGCAGGTTTTGCAGGACCTGCAAAGGCTCTAAAACCTCCAGTGTTAATTATGGTAAGATCCAAAAAATTGACTGTCGGAAAGATTTGGAGAAAGTCTCCAGCAACTTCGCCAGATGGCAACTCAACCCTCTCGAATTTTGGGAGCGGCCCGTTCTAGAACCTCTAAAGTATAGCGACGTCTCTAATAACAGAGCGCGCTATTTCGTCTTGAGCGCAGCCAAATTAGACTCTCAAATCACGGACCAGGAGATTTTACAGAGATTTGTCGCTATCGAGATTTACGCCCTCTTTAAACGGGTAAGCGAAGAACACTCAACTTATGTGACAGACGACCGTGTTGGCTTCTTTTTACGGCGATTGGGGCTTCCGGTATCTGAAGAAAAAGTTAAGACCTATGGCAACATCATCAGACGTGGCAAGAAAGTTGTGTCCTTTTGCAAGAAATTAATGCAATCTGAGCGATCAGATGGCTTTGATGGTGACGAAAATGAGGATATTATTGCCATCGATTACGGAGCATTATTTCTACCCTCTCTACCAAACTCTATGTAAGCGCAACGTTCCCTTCCACTGGCCTTTCTTGCCTTTAATTCGCTGACAATTTATTAGGTGGGACACATATGGACTCGTAGGAGAAGACCAAAAACACGCTATCCAACACCTCCGAAAAATCGGAATCATCGAAGCGGCTAAGGCTACGGGAGCCGACAATATGGCGAGAGATCTACTTAAGTTCCATCAAAAGATTCTTTGGATGCCTAATATTGGGTCAGGCTCGAGTAAAAGAGGAGCGAACCAATGTCAAACCGGAGGAAATTCGAAGCGGCCCCGAATCGAATTTGCTCCCAATGAGGTCAACACACAGCCTTTAGAAGTTGATGACAGTGGCCGCTTTCTGGAAAACTCTTGCGACACAAGACAGCTCATAGCTCTTGCTTCAGCTGCCTGCGCAACTGAGGCTGGCTTCTCGCTCCAATCGGGAGAACGACGCGATCCTCCCAACCCATTGCCCATCGACCAGCAAGTTTACTCGGATGCGGCGAGCTTGAGCCATTTGAATGCAAGCCCAGGCGACTTGTCTCATCCGAATGGGCCCGGAAACGCACCATCCCTAAGCATAGAAGAGCTACTTCAACCGTTAGGTACAGATAACTTTGTCGGTGTACCATCACTGAGCATAGAAGAGCTACTTCAACCGTTATGTGCGGATAATTTTGTCGGTCCACCTTTACTGAGCATAGACGCGCTGTTGCAGAACTCTGAGATGAACTGCGAAGTACAAGATGTTCCGTCTGGAAGTGTCGCAACCTCAGGTTGGCCACTTCCTTAGTCGTCGGACACACACGATCAGGAGAATACAAGTTAGATAATATCGACAAACACAGTCAGCACAGGAATGTATCCTCCGGTAGGGTATACTCAACAATTAGTACACTAAGAACCTATCTCTTGTACAGCTTTCATTGAACTATCCAAAGTAGGTAGAGCATACTCTGTTCAGCAACTTCCAGCGTAACTTGCGTAGGAAGGTGCAGTTTTTTCCCATATTCTAAAGAATACTTCGTTGACTTATAGGTAATAGAACATCCTTCGCTTGCATAAATTGGAATCAACTTTCCAGACTCTTTGAGCTGCCACGTGGAGTTTGTTCGGAAAATTGCATTTTTGGCGTCCTATGCAAGTTAGTATGTAGACCGTTTTCGGAGAGTCGGAGCCGGTCGAACTTTTGGCAATATTGGACTGGCGAGGTCATAAAGTTCTTGTTCTTGGCATAGCTCAATGCCGTGCTTGCTTTGCTTCCACCGTGCACGCTCGTTTCTGGCCAACCAATCGTGCAGCCCCTCCACGACAGTGCGCTCGTTATCGTCGAGATCTTCTGCCCAGATCTGGTCTTCGATCGTGGTGTCAGGACTCATGTGTAGGAAATTCGTAGAGGAAAGCTGAAATCTTATATTCAAGGGAGACGACTTCGCTACTGTTATGTCGCAGCCGGGATAAACTTCGTCATGCAGAAGTGAAAGCGCCAAACTTCAGGTTCGGTGCGGGGTTGTGCCTGACACATTGCAAGTCATGTGATTGTGGACCCTATTGGACAAGAATGTCGTCAGAGTGGAGAAGGCAAGCCTGACTTTAGTAAGTGTTGAACGTCACAGCGGAACACAGATGAAAGATTGCGTTGATTCTGTAACCTAGAGATGCCGCCGGGGTAGGCTATTTATGGAAGGCGCAAGCTGGACCCTGCATGTGATGCTGTTTCACGTTCAACAGTTAGTTGGGCAGATGCGGGTAGTAAGACTTTGAACTACGGCGAAGAACGAGCTCTAAACAAATGCCGTTGAATTTGAGCAGACCAGCTCCTTGATCTGTTTATAATTTACCATTAGGAGCCTAACTTCACCGACTATCTCTGGAAATACTACTATCAGAAAAGAAATCACTGACCGTTGAAGTCACTCTGCTGAGGGACAGACTAAAGAAATATGATTACGCGCTCTTTATATGCAGAGTAGTGGAGAGAAAATTGGGTAAAATACACAGATACGCAGACACACATGGCAATATAGAGCGGAATATTTGATCTGTAAATTATACGGAATCCTAGCCTAGTGTATATAGATGATAATACAAAATAAATTCGGTCTACTAAGCAATTCTAGAACGGCATTGAAGCGCAACAAAATGTTAAGGTCAAGTCGCTCATTCAAGGGAACAGCAACAGTATTACAACAAGTATTTAGTTTCGTATCATTTCACTCTTTATGTAGGAAATCAAGAGTCTCTCAATTTGTGCAAGCTGTCCCATACTATCGTGTTGTGTGATACAAGATATAACGTATTGCCGCACCTATTCCTTGACTGTGCCTTCTGTAGCAATTCAGCCAGTCCCTAGGCCGCCCCTGGTTTTTACGAACTTAAGTCGTTGTCCAGGTATGGAGTAAAGCAAAGTGTCGCCGCCCAGTGTAACGGGTCAAGCCGCTTGAACGGCGGCTGTGCCGCCTATCACCAACTCCCCCAGCGGGTGGATTCTAGAACCTTCTGTGGAGGCGTATTGGGAAGATATAAGGCGCCATTATTACGTAGACTTCTTTTTCTTCTTCATCTTGATAGTAAACAGCTTAGGGACTAGCTAGTTGAATCAACTCGCTAGAAGCCTTTCACACCCAGAACCGAGAATGATATTTCTGTGACAACAAGAAGCGCCTGAGATGCAGGAATATCAAATGACCCAACTTCCTCATGGTCAATTGCTGTGCAATGGCCCTCTGATCAAAAAAGGCATCGTCCAACAACGAAAGACAAAAAAAAGTCACACTCTTCAATCCACTCAACCAGTGACCCGCATACTGCGTCACCATCAATATCGTACCACTCTGTCTTTCCTTTGGGGATTTCTATACAATGGAACCCATATTTTGCACTCTATGGTTTCCGATATTGAAATATGGTCGCATTAATAGGAAAATACACCTATTTAAGGACATCCCATATTCTCAATTCACTCCCATTATAAGTTATCAGATGGTCACCAGCATACTCATAGCTTACAAGGCCGTCATAGTGGAGGCTAGGAGTAAGATTCCAATCCGGCCTGCGGAAAACTTGAATATGGCTTCTGTTAGGTCTATCATCCTCATCGCCTTTATGCTGGTGGATCATGATGATCTGGTAGTCACCAATGAATAAATCGAACCCGTCGATAGGTAAAGCGGTTGTTGAAGGTTGAAAGCTAGAAAGAGGGCGTAGTTGGTCGCCATCTATTTCATATTCTATGGTGGTCTGCACGCTGAAAGAATTCGCTCTCTTGGACGCTGGACCCAAGGCTCTGAGCATTGCTTAAAGTGAAGAGGCGAAGTAAAGAGTAAATTTTTCATGAGCTTGATATTGCTACTTGACCAACTGAGAGCAGCTGGGCCATTTATGGAAGTAAATGCGACTGGCCCTATCCCACGGGATGTAGCCGTGTGAGATGGTATGTAGCACTCATCGCAACCCAGATACCGGGACACCCAAATAATCTTCGGATAGTGGCAAGATTGACTTGAAGGCATTCCCGTTCATCCCGTGCGAAAATGTACCAAACCGCGGCGTTTCCTTCAGGCCTCCAGCCAATATACGGATAGTAAAGCAGCTGCATAACCTGCTCCATATTCTTCTCCTCTCCACTCAAGGCCTCTAGCAGATTTCTGAACATATCATTCGCTTTACGGGGTGGCTGTGCTAACAGACATCGTTTGGACAATTCGATATTGAAATCAACATTTATCAGGCTGCCATAGCGGCCATTGAGCACTCTGAACACATTTAGACGATGGTCCCACTATGGAAATTTAGTATTTTGTTATCTGGTAAAGCATTCAATCTCCTGGAGGACATACCTCGATGGGTGTTGTAGCTGGTCTTGCTTCCATATTTGTCGTTCGAGGAGCAGTTTATCGAGAGCGCATGTGGCAGTTATGTGGATGTACAACACAGCAGGCTAACCTGGTTCCGAAGCCACATATTTATACTTGTTCAGCCTTTATCGTTATTTTATAGATTTATTAATTTCTAAATGTAAAATGTGTGCCTATTCCCGCGGTCTGCATTTTGAGGGCTTTCGTCTGGGCCTTCTTATTAGGTAAGAGGCGCCTTGGCTAAGTTGTCGTATAATACCTCTGTAGACTGAAGTCGCAGAGCTTGGTGTAATAGCTAGTTGTCATAGCGTCGGCTATCATGACTAAACTTAGCCGAAAGTTAAATTCGGACGAAAGGAAGTTTTTTGGTATTAATAAGAGAGCTGCAGACGGAGTCTGCAGCACGAGGAAGAACAAGAATAATGATTTTATGAAGAAGCTTAGTTAACAATGAGTCTCATAACGTGACATGAGTCTTAGCTTACTGCTTGGATATGAAGAGCTGCTACATGACAAAACCTTTTACCAGGGTGAACACGGAGCACGCGTTAAGTATCATGCTAATAAAACGCAAGTACATATTCAAAAAAATTGGTACTGTGACATACAGGCCGCTATATTACGAATTTATCTTAAGCAATTGATAGGGGTGCCACCTCGAATTGATACGGACGCCAACGGCTTAGGGACGCCACCGCGTTACACGGTACATCTCCTGGCCGTCCACCAGTACTGCCTGGGCGAGTTCGTGATCCACTTCCTGTGAAGGTAAGGGGTGATCGGGGACTGGCCGAAGCAGATCCACGTGGAATACCGGGTGTATGCGTCCGGGCACTTCTAACTTGTAGGCATGTGGGTTGATAGCATCTCGCTGATAGGGTTGGACAGATGTTAAATGCTGAGCAGACGGTAGGATGTGCGACTCCGCTGTCATCCGCTACCAGCTGCGACCCAAGACCTTACGTCTACAAAACTTAAGTAACGTAATGCCTAAGCACGAGATCCGTCGCACTTGGTGGCAATGTGCCGGTGCTCGCGAGCTCTGGTGCCGAGTATAATTGTTTACCTCAAGTCCCTTAACATGTTACAAGAAAACTGCGGTCGACTGGAACATTGAACATTGCATGCTGCGTTCTACGGCTTTGGTAGAACGAGGCCTAATTGGCAAGGTTGGTTAGCTCGAGCAGCCCAGGTTTGCGTGATTACACCACAAGCAGAGCATTGCAGGTGAGCTTTGGGTAACGAATCAATTTTGCAGAACTGCGGGATGAAATGAACTTTCCCTGGTGATGAGGGGAGACAACAACGAGACGCTGGCACGCTGATAGCTGAAGTTCGTTTCCTTTTGTGCATCACATCGTATCCAGGAAAATAGACGCTCAGTCTCAGTACCCTGATTCGTCGAAAATACTTCAAGCAGCTACTGGATTATATAGCAGCTGTTAACTTGGAAGAAAATTCGAGTGTATTTAGTTGCATGGTGTCTGTAATACATAGGCCAAGGTATTTAGACCTCTGACACATCGAAGTCTGTCAGAATTACCCTCCGGTTTTGGATCGAATGCAAGTTGTAAATATGGGCCCATATCATGAGAATATTATTCTTCTGCCAAAACGTCCTGATCCCGTTGGGCATCCTGGAGGATCTTCTTCATTGTAGAATAAAGCTCGGGTTCACATTTTTTCCATCTGCCGCCGTTGGGAAACACGTGCCTTCGCATTCTATTAACCCAAGGAATCAAGGGCTGGTAGTGAGATGTGAAGTTCTTCTCTGCGTTCTTGAGAAAGTCCTCCTCATCAGCAATCTCGCCCTTTTTTGAGGCAACTAGTTTGTCGTCATTGTCAGTGTTCCAGTCATCCAATCTGGTAGGCCCAATACTTTTGCCTTGAGCGTCGTAATGAATGCATATCCAAAATAACACCCAGAAGAAAGACTCAAGGTCGTGCATGAAGGAATGTTCCTCGCCTAGCAGAGCGCCAATGGCCATAAATGCTCTTGTGCCGGTTTTCCCTTTTGCTCCCGAAGCGCTCTCTCGTCGCCTCTTAATAGCAAGGTCAAGGTCAATCAAGAATGCCGCCCATGATGATGATTTCTCATCTTCGTTAATCATAAGATTATTGATAGAAATATCCCTATGGAGAAAGCCAGCTTTGTGCAATGATTCGTGTCCCTCGATGCAGCTCTCGAATGCAGACAGAAGAGCCACTCGAGAACTTGCTTGGTAGATTGGCTCTCCATAATCAAGAAGGACGATTCGCCGATGAACACGATTTGATACAGGATCAATACTAGCTTTTGTTGGAGATTCCGAACGAGATCGCTTAGCTGCTGGCAGCCCAGTGTCAGTTTCACTGGAGGGCCGCTTCAGGCCACTGCTGTTGCTCTTGCCTTCACGTGAAACGCTAGACACGCTGACACTTGGAGGGAGTCCTCGGCGACCCATTCGAAAATTCGCAATTTTTGCTTTTGAAAGGTCTAACCCTTTCCGAACATGGTTTCGAATGTCGTCACTGACACCTCGGATGCAAACAGTTTCGTGATGGTAGTATCGGGCGACATTAACAACGCCCTTATTTGTTGCCTCTCGGAGATATTCGCCCTCTTCCTCTCGATTTGTGTACTGCCATGAATCTTTGATAACGAGTGGCACCTGCGGGTCCTCTCTGCGGTGGGCCTTCCAACAGGTCGTTGCCCGGCCAGCGATGCAGGGAGCACGCTTCATAACCTTATCGATGTATATGCGCTCTGTCTGACCATCTCGGTTGATTGTTATATATCGCTCGCCGTGAGATGTGATGATGGTAGGATCAAAGCCAAGATTCTCCTCATCCATGCACAAAAATCCAAGGACAGCGGTCACAAATTGCAGCGCGCCGTCCTCGCTGTTGATGTCGAATTTATCTGAAGCGATCCCCCCTAGGCGGTCAAATTGCCATACTCTCATAATTGATCCACAAAGTGTAAAACCCAAGACGAACCGAAGGGCATCTTGCGCCTTGAGGACCTCTCTGGCGTAGGTTGCAAGATCAATCCACGCTAGTGAGGTTATATCGGCGGCCGGGTTACTTTTCAACTCGCCGGGCACGAGAACTTCTTGCCACCGAAATCTGTCGTCTTTTGAATTCGGCTTATATGCGAAGTCATGGGCTACAAAGCCGATGTCCATACTGCGTTTGCCCGTTGAGCCCAGTAGCGGCGTTTTCGGTTGGGCTAACAGCTTGCGGCGATGCATCACATTCCGATTGAAATCACCTGCGAGAGCTTCCAGTCTTGGTATCAGGTCGCAAAACCAAGCAAGCACATCGGGCTCTTTAGCGCGTGTGGGCCACCCGATCCATCCCTCTCTGAAGAGAGGATTGTCACCCTCCATGCACTTACGTAGAACCGTTTCGGACGCTGTATTTAGTCCTCTCACACTTCCAAAGAAGGCGTCGCAGAACCCTGGAACATCAACGTAAAGGGGTCCGAGTTCTTGTTTTAAGATTCTGTCCACTTCTTGACGGCGTTCTGACGAGTTCACGAAGCTGCTCGTGTTTTGACTCCAAGGAGTCTGTTGCAGAGATGATGGTATAGGCCGTGGAGGAGGCGTGGATCCGGCGACGATGCGACAAACTTGATCTCAAATAAGCGTGTCATTTACGCTGTCGGCGAGACAAATTTTTATGAGCGGTTTAATTAGATCTAAGTCATAATCGTCGGATGTAATCAAAGTGTTAAGGCTCGGTATTTCGCTGAAGACCGAGCTGCCATTATTGGAGCGAAGGAGTCGGGCAGCCGGATGGATTTGTAACGCCGACAGGAGAATGAGAATGCAATTTTGAAGCTCTACAAAGCAGCGGTCAGAAATGGCTTCTACCAGCGCAGGCAACTTACCTTCTTGGCCAAGTCGTTCTATCGCGTTTGGGGTGAACGAGTCGCGAAAAGCCTTCAGGCCGTCCCCAATAGGATGCTTCTCGACGACGTGCAAGAGGCTTTGATCCTTCATGGATGCTGCGCCTGGCATTTGCCGCCTTGAATTGGCGTGGTGAACAGGAGCGGTCGCGTCGCGCTACACAAAGGGAGGAAGTTTGGTAGCCCAATGAGTTGGTGGCTGACAGTACGAGACCACCGGCATCGGAAAAACATGCCCCGAGATGGTTTGGAGGTAATTGATCAGGGCATGCCGAGTGAGGTGAAGCAAGGCACCGTGCCGCTTCCAACTCAGTAACTACCGGTCACATTCTGATCATGACTAGACTGCGGTCTCCTGCCCATTAAGTTGGATCACCGTTGAGAGCCACGTAATTGACCACGTTTTTCTAGTTGGTCGGCACGGTCGATTCTAGCTGAGCAATCCCGCCAGCCACTGTATGTGGACCAATTATTGGAATGGAGGACATCCAGCGACATTCTGCCGAAGGAGTGTGTATTTTACCATACTTGATAACAATGCTAATATTAATTTGCAGTATCAACTGTAAAGTATTTGGGAAGATGGTGTACGCTTGGCAACTTGGCAATACGATGTAGTTCACAAAGACTCTAAAATCACACCCTGTGCCATTCCCAGAGCTGTAGGGTAGTGGTATCATAGCGCCACGCCTTTAATACAGTGCATGAACAGCTTGCCGGCGCAGAACCTCACACAGTGATCCGGTCAGGTTGAATATGATCCATGGACATCAAAATATAGATGTACGCAAAACATATCTATAGTTCTTTTCAATATTTACATGGATTTCCTAATAAAAACCCAAGTACTTCTTATCTTCTGCTTCGACTTTATGGCTTGGCGTCGTTTCCTCGCCACCAAGATGCTTCCCAATTCGGAGCAGGCGTTTCAGGGCAGGCGTAGCCACTGGTTCCACTGTGGCCTCTTTGAAGGGCATCGGCCGATTGAAAGCTGCTTTGCAGCGGACTGACACTGCGCATCCTAGCAGCTGGATGTAATCAGGGTCCGTGCATATGGGCCAGGTAGACGATTGCTCGTGGCGTGAAGCAGCTCATGGCTTAGACCAGGCTTTGACTGATATCCTCCGGTATGACCATCCGGCGGTCTAAAGACAACCGCTACGTCGAAAAATATCCCATCTCGTTTACCAAGTCAAGCGCGGTAAGGTCAGGCTCGTCACGACTCGTCAGCTTTGTACAGTACCTCACTTGAAGCGACTCCTTCGATCGCGTGCGGAACTGGTTGCTATGCCGCACCTGAATTTGCGTCCACGTAAGTTGCTCCTCCCCCTTCAACATTCTGATAAAATCGTCTTCATCTGAAGTAAACTTTGCCTTGGTCGCCGAAGACCGGAGCTGGCTGACTCTGTGTTTTTGAGCTTGGAATCAATCCAAGACTCCATGCTCGTGGGCGACGTCCTAGCCGTGATAACTGACGGTGCTGACTATATAGATTCGCGGCTTCGGTTTGGATGGTCGGTCTTTCGTCATGTTCATCTCTGGGGGTGTCTGTATTTACATAGGAAAAAGGAAAGATTATGGAGATCAGTCTGCTTCCGGAGCCCTGTCTCCGTATGCACCGTCTCATCGTAGCATTAGAACATAATGTTGGACGAACAGCACCATAGCAACTATCAGAGAGAAGAGGAAGCTGCAATAACCAGCAGCCATGGCCATTGCTTCCTGCAAGTCTGGCCACTGGCAATCGGAATAATCTCCCTCTGTCATGTGCGTTGTGGACATGGTAAAGTCGCTCCTAGTCTGCGGGTATGAGCCCTTCCCAACGATTGCTATTCATCTTTAGTTTCTACGTCCACCGCTATCTATGGGGCTCACTGTCTTCGCTAGATGTTTCCACAGTCTTCTGGCAAGTACGTGCATTGTGACCGACCTCGCCAGATGTGCCACAGTGCCGTCCTTTCCTGTCATTGCGTTTCCTCCGCCTGCTTTGCCGTACACGTCGCTCAACTTGCCCGCTTCCCGTTTTTGAATTATGAAGCTTGGAAGAAATCCAGGTCTCTGACTTATTTTCCCTCCTCCATGCTCGTAGACGGCGTTCTTCCAGCTGGGATAAGAGACGGTGTTGACCAGATAGATTCGTGACTTGGATAGTCGACCTTTCGCCATCTTTGCTGCTAGGGGTTTTTATATTCAACGCATCTCCGCAACTGATTGTACTAGCCCTAGATCGGTTTTCAAGACCGTAACCTGAGTTGGAAACGTCATACTCGGGCTCACATCCCGTACTCGGCACATCCTTGCCCAAAAAGTGCTGTAACAACGATAGTGCTTCTAAGAGAGCTGCGCGTAAAGTCGAGCATGATTTGCATTGGCTAGCTTGCCTCATATACTGCATTCCGGATAAATAGTTCGTCTGCTGCGGTGCAGCTAATGGCGAACAACTTGCCTCTGCTTTACGAGGTTGACGCGTTGTGGCTTCCTCTCGGCCGCGAGAGCTGCACTGTCCCGAGGAGCACGTTGGCACAAAAGCACAAGCGTTCGAGTGAATATTTGCAGGAGCGCTGAGCAAAGTCACATTCTGAGCTGTGGTAGCATCTAGGCCTCTCTTTGAATAGCACATAACGGCACATTCTCCTGAGTCATTGTCGTTCCAATTGCTGTTATCTTCATGGGAAGAATCACTGCCTTTATCAGCGGAAGCCAACTTTGGCCGCTTCGTCTGCCGTTCATCGGTTCTTTCAACACCGTCATCATTATAGAAGAAATCTGGAACGATCTCTCTATGAGCAACTTGCTCCCCAAGCCCTCATTTCCATCTTACCATCAGATGGAATACGTCAAGTCATTGCTCAAGCCTATTAGCAGTGAACATCGGACGGGGAGGGTTGAGAACCCAACCTGGCAGCAATCCGGACGACGATCAAATTTGCAATGGCTACAGGCAGACTGGACGCAGACAGGTGAGGTGATGAAAGAAATTGAATAACTATTGACTATAGTGTGGAATCCTGATCGCACAGCCTCACATCGGCAGACCAAGCTCCAGCTGCCGAGGATGGGACGTTGGGCACTTGGAGGGAATGGCCTCTGAGCAGGACGGTCGGTTCACGGAAATGAGGTTTGTGGGTGCAGGGTAAGAATGCATCGTGGGGCTTCAGGTGAGTAGAAAAACGTTACGATCTGTAGGTCATGTAGTGTCAAGGCCCTTTAGGGGTGATCCCTCCGGGCGTAAATAAATTACATTACATTACATTACATTACGTTACATTACATTGCCATTGGAATTGCACGATTGCGTGATAATATTATGTTCACATTACATAAAGTAGGTTCTTGAAAGATTTAGCCCTGGGAGGCTCACACGTAGCCTGGTTTCTAGGTGTTCCAGCTCTACCCTGTGGGCTATTCTAGCTTAGTTCTAGTAGATTGCCCAAGGCTCAATACTGACAGTGTCGACGTGTGCTCCGCCCCCTACTCGGTACATTGTCTCGCATCCTTTATTCGGCTTAATCCGACTGGACCTCTCCACATCAAACGAGACGGTAACATATTTTGGAGGAGACAAACTATTTATATTTATTTACAAAAGACCACAGTAAGCATAGATTACTTCCCCTACCCAAACAAACTATGGTTTCAAATATGAGCACCATTTACCTCATTTGACTGAATCCTCCGCATGAGTTGTGGGCTGAGAAGCTCACTGCGTACCCATGTATCCTCTTTGGACGGACGACCATGCCAATGCAAAAGGCGTTGAAGTTTCCCAGCTCTCAATCGGGCTCCCAAAACATCCACACCCGCGTCAAAACCTTGCCAACTCGTCTCAAACCTATCGAGCAATCCTTTGTCCATGATGTGTCCTCTCGGCTCCCAAGTCGTGGTTGCACCAGACCATTTCACCAGGAAAGTGTGTCGCCTCCACCGAGCAAGCAGGCATTCCATTCGGTAAATGTCGGGACAGACACCTGGGTATGCGGCTTGGATGGACTGCTGCGCTATATTTTCAGTATGTTGATTGGATTGCGCTCTAAGTCTCCGGTCCTCGACTTCGTCTGGTGCTAGGTCACCGTTCGGGACTGGATCGTTCTGGGCAACTAGTGTATTCCACAAAGTATCACTAGTAAACTGTAGTTGGAATATAACAGTGCCATTCTGTTTAGTGCATTTTAGGACCGGATTGCCAAGTGGCCATGCCTCGTACCCTGCAACACCGGAATGGGTAGGCCTTTTTGCATTTGCAACAGATGCGTTGCTGTTGCTTTTTGTCGTATTCTTCCTTAAGAAGCGTGCTTTTCGATTTCGCCTTGGACCCGAGCCTTGCTGTGAGCCAAGCTTCTTAGGCCGAGGGCAGATAAGCTTGCGACGTTTGCGCTGTGGCACAAGCTTTTCGTTAGACCCGCCGTCCTTTCGTTCCGCGGTGAGTTGTCGTTGGACCGGGAGACGGCGAAGGTTGTAAGCTTTTCTGAAGCCACGACGACTAGACGACCGCTTTTCCATTTCTTCGGGCTGGTTCACTGTGTGGTTAGCACTGATGCTTGCCTGGCACTCCTTATCCCATCCTTGACCAGTTGGCGACAAGCTAAGGCGAGAATCCATGGGCAGAATATTATCTGCTGCTTGGTGTTTCTGAACACCCTCCATCAAACCTCCTCGACGTGAGACTGGGCGGCTGCATCCCGACGGAGGTGTTTGGGCCGAGGCGGGTCGAGCTACACTATGCAATTCGTCGTCGCTCCGCGAAACCATGTCTTCAATGTGGCCGTGGTCAGCATTGACGCTATGAATCTGGCTGCACTGGTTTGACGATACGACAATGCAATTCTGCGATTGAGAAGGCTGGACGGGGGCGGTCGTGGATGCAAGGCAGGGCTGGCAATGAGGTTCTGCATTCTCCTCTTGAAGTGCTTCATCCCTTGGAGGCAACACAGATGCGGACTGCACTGACCGACGCTCGGAGGCCAGCGAGACGACACCAGGTCTTCGTACATATGTAGGCAATACCGAGTTTACGCCATCATTGTGTTGTTGTATTGCCGGAGACACCAACTCATCAGAGTCAGTGGCGATCCCCGGGCCACCGAGGGCCCTTGAGACGAAATTCACGCCTCTCGGAGAGTTTAAGGCTGATGAATCAGAACTTTCTCGCTCCCCCGCTAAGCAAAAATCCTGGGTTGAGCTCCCTAGGCTCGAGTCTGCAATTGCAGTACCTTGAAGTTGGGTTTGCAATTGCTCACTGACGTCTTCTGTTGGACCGTGTCCGACGTTAAGCATGGACGCCACAATCGCAGAGATAGAAGGAAGTGAGTCGTCAGGATGCTGGTCGTGTGCAAAGTGTACACGCGGGACATCTTGTACCATCACTTCGGCGTCACTATCTGTTTCAGACTCGGAATCGGATGGGATCGATATCACGTCATCCAAAGGCCACGGGCGATCAAGAAAGGACCCAGCTCTCGCAGTTTGTGCCATCATGTCGGTGTACCGTCCTAGAAAGCTGATTGGGTTTGAGGTGTGGAAGCACGTGAAGTTAGTCAGGCTATGGCTGTCTGCGTCTCTTACAAGTCAAAGGCAGCGAATTTGTGAGGAATGATAAAGTTAAGGTCAAAAAGTTTTATGCAGCGTCATGGGGGGGGGGGGGGGGGGGGGGGGGGGAACCTCTTTATATACCCATTCGAACTCAGCATGGCATCCCTCGCGTATTACCAAAGCCTCGTCATGCCTCCGAACTTCCGCTCATGTCACCATGCAGTCCAGGGGTTGAGTTTATGTAACCCATGGACAACATCATCTTCGCCTGTGTTTCTTGCTTAGCAGCCACACGGCATGGATCATTCCGCAGACCATGTTGTCGAGATGCTGGGAAATACTAGTGCGTACATTCAGCTAAATGTGTGGACGCTAGAAGCCTTCTAACAGGTCAAAGTCATTTGGAATGAGATGTCACGATCTAATAGTTCGTCGCGTTGCTGACAACTTTGGTCAACGCAATTCTCTTTATACTTTGTCCATTTAGCCGAGAAGGTTTTCTGTCCCCATTCCACCATTACTCAATCAGACGTATCAGCACGGTCCGAATTGATCGCGCTCGATACTTTTACAGAATCATTGGCTTGAGGTTCGTGGGTGGCTTTTGGAGGTTGCCAGTCAGGAGAAACGCTTGGGAGAGTGAGCCCAGGACTTTCTTGCCAGCTTGTGGTGCCGAAAAAATCGATGGGCCGATTTTCATCTCCAAAGGCCTACTAGCCTCTGTACAACTCACTGTAAGTCGGTCCTCTTCAAATCTCCCTCTTTTTGTACCCAGCATTTGTCATCCATAAGCCCTCGCCCAAGGGTTCTGTCACGAGTAATTTGAGATCGTCTTCCTGGATTTCCCTTGCTTTCTCCTCTCTCTTTCCCAGTCCAATTCGTGGCTCCTCGTGCCGCGAGTTTGGGACAACCCTTGTGCTCCAAAAGGGAGGACATGATTTGGGCGGTAAACTGTCCGATCTGTTTGAAGCTAACGAGTGGATTGACGGCAATCATGACTATCTGTCGATGGCATAAACAATAAATACACATATCCGCGCGGTGTTGGCGGCAGTCTTACGCTTCGGGCGCATCTACCGGGCGACCTGCTTCTTGCCCTAGGCCTTCAATCTCCATTGAATGAACATTCGGGACTACCTTCACCCAACCAGTTTCATCAGCGGTGTTACAGCTGCTCGGGTTTAGATTTATGGCGAGACCGGTGCCCTGCGACCCATCAGCAGCATCGGGCATACGCCATTCCAGGCTCATTCCTGGAAATATATCCACAGGAACAATCTTTTGTACGTCCTTAATTGCGCTGCTGATATTCAGCTCTCTATTCTTGTCAGAATCCACGACGAGATGTTCATTCCGGCGGGTTGTAGGTACTGTCAACAGTTCAAATAAAAGTGCTGACCCATTGATCTGCCCAGAAGCATCCCCAACTTCATCGTGAGATCCAAATAGAAGATCCGAAGTGCCCAGATCGAGAGACGGTAGAGCAGAAGGATTATCATGAAGAGTGGTGGGACGCATCGCTATGATATCGGTCTGAACCTTGCTGGTCGCCATTGACCCAGTGCTGGGGCTGGTAGTCTGTTCAATAGAGGTTGTGACGATGATAGCCTTATTTAACTCCCCGACTGGGTGGAAAGCTCTGTTGCCGTGCTGTGGCTGAGTCTCTAGCCAGCGATCTCCGATGTCAGGTGTAGAGGCCTTATCATAAGATTGCTTCTCCTTCCTCCAGCCCTGAATGCCTAAACCGCGGCGGTCATCTGCAGTCATCTTACGATCGCCATGATCCAATGGGAACTCTGTGTCAATGTCCCAAACTCGAGCATTATGATCGCAGCCGGTCTTGCTGCAATGATCTTGGACAACTAGATCCGGCTCGGTTCCAGCACCAGCATCAGGCGCAGCGGAAGTTCTACGGACAACGGACTCACCGACGGCACTCAAGGGAGGCGTGGAAGCACAAAGAGACGGAGGCGGAGAGACGCTGCATCCTGGTTAGCTGCAAAGTATTAATGATCGTCTGTTATGGAGAGGCCTTACGGTATAAGGAGCTTTAAATCGGGAAACTTCTTGGTCCTCTTTAGTCGGTTCTCAGCGGGTTTCTCCTTCCCACTTTTCATCCACAAGCCATCTTCCGCATGTTGAGGAGACTCTATAGAGTCTTTACACTTTCCTTCTCCATCCTTGACTTGTTTCTCGCTTGGTGCAACTCCGAACCAATTATTGGCTTCCTTCAACGCGTCTTCAGCCGAGTTCTTATGCTTCAAGAGATAAGACATAACCTGCGCCGTGCTGAATTTGAGCTCTGGGACTTTCTTGGCAAAGTCTCCTGCAAGCCTGCTCAGTTCCAAAATTATCTCGTCATCAATGGCGTCATGTCGTTTATCGGGCTTGAACACGAAGCTGAACAGGTCTTTCGTCACATCTGAATCTGCCAACGGAATTTCAAGCTTCATGTCAATACGGCCCGGTCTTATGAGCGCTTCGTCCAAATTTTTAATATGATTCGTAGTCATGATCAACACCCGCCCTTCTTGAGATGCAACACCATCCAGGGTGTTTAAGAGTCCTGACAGCGAGAGTGCCTTTTTTGCCTTTTTGTCCGAACCCTGTCGATCCGTCCCAATAGCATCGATATCCTCCAGCAAAACAACACATCTCTCAGGAAGGCTATTGAACAGCTCCTCCAGCGTCTTGTCATCCACGCTTGGGGCACTAATGATGTATATGTCGAGATTGAATTCCCCGGCCACCGCCGAGCCGAGGCTTGACTTTCCAGTGCCAGGCGGACCATGAAGCAGGTACCCCCTCCGATATGGAATGCTGCGCTGAATATACCATTGACGTGTCTCTTCGCTTAGAAAATTCTTCAAGTCGTCCACTAATTCTTGTTTTAGGGAACCGCTGATAATGACAGTGGCAAGCGGCCGTTTCTCCTTTGTTGATATTCTCTTCCAGTAGTCGCCAGAGTTTTTAAACATAGTTATCTTGCTTCCAATTCGCTGCAAGTATTCGAGTCGACATTCTCCAATGAAATCTTTAAGAATTTGCACCGAACTACCTGGGCAACTGATGGCGATGACGTCCTCTTTGTGCAACCCCCTGTCCACAGTTTGCATTTCGAATGAAAGGGTTTTGCGCCTAAATGGAAAAGAAAACGATCCAATCCATGGTGAAAAGGAAATTGGTTTCTTATCACTTTTGTCGACGCCCCCACTGGACTTTCCACCTACCCGAGCAATAATCGATCTTGCTGCATTGTCAAATTCACGAGACGAGATCCAGGCCATAAGCATGTCAAACGACTCGTCTGTAGCTTTGACATGGAGTGTTACAGCTAAGTGAGGTCAGAGGATTGCTTTGTTGTTGCACATGTATACAAATTACTTACTGAAATAATGGTCGATCAGTGATTGCAGCTTGTCATAATAGGTTTTCAAAAACGCCACAAGCCCAAAGACGCACATCAGAGGGGCATAGCTATTCAGTCCCCAAGAAAGGAATTGAGCGAACCATATTAAAGAAGAGTCAGGTCTGATGATGTCCATCAGACGCAGTGACTCGGATGAGCTCTGCGCTTTCCGTGTCCAGGAAAAGCTTCTGTTCACGAAATTCGACATTGCGATAGTTATCAACGTTTGGTAGATTCAAGAAAGATTAGTTATTTGTGGGAGAGTAAACACTTGGAGTTGAGCATCCACCGGAGAGGAACTGAGCTGGCTTTTTATAGATATTAAATATTTTACCTGTTTTCCGAGACGACGACGCTTGGCCACTTTCTGCTACCACCGGGAGAACTGGAGGGCTTTGGTTTAATCTCCGGCTCAGCAATGTGAAGAGCAACCAACAACTCCTCTGCAAGCCACATCACCATGGACGTTACATCCACGCATAAACGATCTGGTACTCGTTGATCAGGAACACAGAGCCAAAAGCTCGCGTGGTAGTCTTTTAAGACCAGGAAGTGTTCCCTCAGCCGTCTTGTCGCATTCCAAGATATAGTACATCTGGTAATGTTAGTATCGGCGAGCCAACGCATGTCCCGTTTTGGCGTGCACATGCAGCTGTCCCTGTAAGCCCTCATTCATACCTACAATAATGCATGGCTTATACATGCATGGCTGAGACCATCTCCAGCGTCCGAGCATACAATTGTTGCGCTAAAAAGAGCAAAGGTGTTGGCCTACTGAATTCTTTCCAGCAGCTTTTAATGACAGCTTATACGCTACGCGACGACAGTGTGGCAACTCCATTTTTTTTTTCTTTTGACTAAATATATTCAAACAATCTGCATCATGGAGGGATATGACCGATCCATGGTATGCGTAGCTTACATCTAATACAAATAAAGAGCACGATGATTATCCGAACGTTTAGAAGCACATTCATTCATTCATCCAGTATGTTTGCTTTGTCCTGCAGGCAGGGGTGACAGAATGTAACCCCTGCATTTGCATGGGTCGCAGTTGTGATCCCCCTATTCAGGAGGCGTGGATCGCAGTTTGCGACCCCTGTTCAATCAAGCCCGGCACAAAGCTGTGAAGTCGTTAGAGAAATAGATTTCCCGATATGACAAACATTGAAATTGAGGGGCATGTCTGGTCGATTTGGAAGACGACTCAATAGGTGAACATATCCCAGATATGGAGCAAAGGCGTTTCCCATTCTTAACGGAGTACGGCTTGGATTTTTGTAACACACACGTACTTCAGAATGAGGTAGGTTTGGCAGTGAGCTTTTTGATAGCTATCTAACGTTGTTCTGCGTGTCAGATCCATTGTTAAGTTAACCTTCACAAGATGTGTGAGATACGAAGCATACCCGGGGCATATCGTCAGCTTCATGCGGGGAGGTCAGAGCAACTCTCTTCTGTAAAAATTTTTCACGCAGGGGATGGGGGACGTCTTCTGCCATGTGAGGTTGTGATGGGATGGCGACGATATACATAAAGCTATCTTGAGCCTAGAAACCACCTAGCACGTCCTGTGCCTCGATAGTGGGCGATGGAGACGAAAAGATTTGAGATGGAGTAACAAACGGTGATGTAGCAATGGCTCGGGCTGAATTGTTAAAAGCCTTAGTCTTGGCGGAGCGTGCTTCAGTTGCTGAGAATAGGATGGTGAACAATGGCATATTAGAGGCTGAGTGAAATGCAAGATACTTGAAGCGTGGATTGCTCTGATAATTTAGCGTAGCGGCCCTATAGGGAAAACTCTCCGGGCGTAATAAACTTACTACTACTACTACTACTACTACTACTACTACTACTACTACTACTACTACTACTACTACTACTACTACTACTACTACTACTACTACTACTACTACTAGGGGCCCTGAGCGACTGAAGTCGCTGGACGAAGAATACACACGGGGAAGCCAGATGGCGGGTCGTTGTGCTCTCGTGATTCATCCATGGGCCAAGAGATCGAAAATTAATTACTTCCCACGATCGCATATGCTGAGCTACCTGCTGCAAAAGGGAAGTGGCTACTTCGGGACCCGCACGAAGTACAAAACCATCCAAGACTTTCCTTACCACAAAGTCTGAAAAATAGAAATATTGAAGGTGCAAAGGTAGCTATTCAATTTTAGAAAAATAGTTCTCCTTACCTTTCAAAATTTTAACCTTTGCATTTTGTGCGGTGTTTTAGGCGATATTGAAGTTGAGATCAAAATGACGTACGTACCAGAGGGTGCCAAAAGGGGGTGGCCGATGCATCAGTCGCCAGCAGTATCAAATGGTTTGCTTACTCAGCTGAACAGAGCTGGAGTCGCCATTTATGCTGGAGCTCCCCCATATGGGATGACATGCTCTGACTGTCTTATCAAACTCACTTCCTACTAATGATGTTCCGCCGTCTCTAATAGCCTACAGAATGGCTCACCTTACTGAACAAGAGCGTGACACCATCGACCAAAACTCTCTCGGCGACTCGCTCTATGCCGTTCGGGAGGCATTGCGTGAGGCGGAACGAAACACTCACCGCGAAGACCCTCAATCGGATGATAGCATAGGAACCCCAGAACGGCCGCGCTTATTCGTGGCAGCGATAGGGAAGCTGCTCTCTATCCTGTCTGCTTCCGATGCATCCCCGCTACTCGCCTCAAGGATGGGAAGGGATTCCCTTGGGTCTGACATCATGGCAGTTCGTCAACGTGTACAGAAAAGCGACTTTGAGTACCAAAATTTTCGCCCATTAGCGCAGGTTGTGATCAAACAGGCAATAGATGTTGACATCTGGTCTGCCGTCATCGCCCTCGTCCGATCAATTTCTCACTCGACTCCACCGCCGAGCCTTCCCCAATCCTTCGAAACTCCGATTACCCATTCATCCGCTTCGCAGCAAGGCTCGGAACAGACACGACGGAAAATTGAACCTCGCGTGTTCGAAGAGATTCGTCACTGTACGCACCGTGCTGTCGAGGGATTCCACGAGAAATATTTTCAAGGACACAAATGGAACAGGCGAGCCAAGCGAATCTGGCAGAGCGTCAGGAGCCGCTATAACGACAATGATAAGAGGTGGACACAATTACCTGACGCAGCCACCGAGGACGAGGTATGTGGCTGGTTGCTCAATTTGCAACAAGAGCTGTTGCCAACCGAACGAGCTGCGTACTTCAGGAGCGACGGACGCAATAAAGTTGGGGCTGACGTGTCACGGCAACTGGATCTTTTTGTCAAAATGAGAAGAGACAAGGCAGCAGACGCGACGCACGACTGGAGACACGTGTTGGTCGTCGGCGAGCTCAAGCAGTCTGACCATAAAAACAAGACCTTATGGCTTCAGGTTGGCAGTGCTATACGAATGGTGTTCGCTCACCAGCCTACACGACTGTTCGTACACGCCTTCACTCTGACTGGGACAGAGATGGAGACATGGGTCTTTGACCGGTCTGGGCCGTACAGCGGAGCTACGTTTGACATCCACAAGGAGCCTGAGAAATTCATCAGTGTCTTGTGTGCATATTTGATGATGAGTGACGAGGAGCTAGGCTTGGACACCTTTACCAACGCAAAAGACAACAAACTATTTGTCACGATGTCTGTTGAAGCTTGCGGAAAGAAGCGGAAACGGCAACTCGAACTCGACCCCAATCCAATCGCCCGTCAGCGAGCAATTGTCTGTCGTGGCACGTCTTGCTTCCTTGCGAAGGCCGCTGGCGCAGCAGAATTTGACAAAGTTGTAAAATACTCTTGGACTTCTGATATGCGACTACCTGAGGCTGATCTTCTTAACAAGGCGAACGAACGTGGCGTTAAGGGTCTCGCGAAAGTGGTTGGCTATCAGGAAGAGGTCAGTAGTATAAGCAGGCTGCGTGAAGGTCTCGTCTTCTCGACTCCGCACAAGTTTCGTGGCGTGTCACGTAGTGCCAATACGTCCTTTTCGCAATCGCAACCCCCGCCGAGCCACTCAATCAGCCAGTTTCCAGGTCTCAGCGTTGCCAGCAGTGAACACAGAAAGAGGAAGTCATCAGATTGGTCAAGCAATGTGTCTAAGAGATCTCGGTCGAACAGCCAGCCGGCCGAGGCACAAAACAGAGAGAACCTAGCAACCTATCCCGTCCAAGAACCGCAGGGCACTAGTCTTGTTCAGCAAAATCAAGATCAGGCACCTTATGCCAACCGCATCTTTCGCGTATTGGCCATCTCTCCTGCGGGCCGATCCATTAGCCAGTTCAAGGCAGTTTGCGAGCTCCTTGAAGCCCTTCGTGATGCCATCAAAGTGCATCGATCACTCTACACAGAAGGGAAAATTCTGCACCGAGACATTTCCGAAAACAATATCATTATCACCGACCAGGGGAATGCAGACGGCTTCAAAGGCATGCTCATCGATCTGGACTTAGCTAAGGAAGTAGGTAAAGGTCCTAGTGGAGCCCGGCATCGGACGGGCACGATGGAATTTATGGCGATTGAAGTTCTTCTAGGAATTTCGCACACGTATCGCCACGATCTCGAGGCATTCTTTTACGTTCTTTTATGGCTCTGCGCTCGTCGAGGGTGGGCATTATCAGGAGCCTCAGGCCGGCGGCCCAAAAAAAGCATGCTCTCGCGGTGGTATACAGGAGCCTACGAAGATATCGCGCAAAGCAAGCGTGGGGACATGGACAAAAACGGACTAGAAGTCATCCTGAGAGAATTTCCAGAAGATTTTGATAGTGTCAAGCCTTTGTGCAGGGCAATAAGAGATGTCCTATTCCCGCATAAAGATGGTCTGTTCACTGGCACTCCACAGGATCCGAATATTTTGTATGATCCAATCATCAAAGCATTTAATGATACCATAGCAGGGATTGGGTTGGGAGAGGTAAAAATTTGATATGTCTCGCGAAATAGAGTGACTGATTGCCCGTTTGGCTTGTTGGCAAATGATCTACAAATGATTTCGCCTCCCAGCGATATCGCCTAGTGTAATTTAGTGATGGAAAGCGACGTGGTAGGGGCAGTGGCGACAGCGAATTTTTTTTTTGCTTGTTTTTTAAGAACTATAACAATCATATATGTACGGTTGCAATAAATTGATATTTCCGTGCCATTCCGGAAGCTTTGTCTGGTGCCCGCAGTTGTAACGTAGCAGCGAGATTGGTCCATATAAACTGAAGGTCGTCAGTCTTCGGCTCTCGTCGGCTAAAACAACGATGCCCCATTTGCACCATCTGGAAGGCCCAAGTCTTTGGATAAAAGTACAGACTGTAAAATGAGGCCGCTCGGCTCGAAAGAGCTAAATTTAAGCCACGTATGTAGTAGTGATTGTTCGACCTCATGAAAATTCTCCAACAAGTTTCCCCGGAGCCAGCGTTCAGTCTTTCCGCCGTAAGTTAGCAAACAGAGACTCTTATGAGACAACGGGGCCATGTTGTGATGCTAGGTCAGCTTACCGCTTCCCTGACTCCTACTTGACATTGCCGCAAGTAGGGCAAGTCATTCCCTTCTTAACATATGGACAAGTTTCGCAGTCTTCGGCCATACTGGATGACTCAGTAAGCAGATAGTTGGAAATCCTGAGTCCAGCCTGCAGAGCTGTCGGGTCGGCGAATGTTGCTAATGTGTTGACAACCATCAACTTTCAAGGATGTCCCAGGTATATATAGCAACTCCAATAGCATTTGTCACCCGCACATTCCCCAATTATAGCTCACATGACAGTGCGGGCGTTGATTGGCTGAGAGCGGTCATGTGTAAAAATCAAGCCCGCTATAAACCCCACCTCTAGCCGTCCACAGCCATGTATCGAAGCCTCGCATCGAAAGATTAAACATGTCTGGAAACCCTCAATGCGCTTGCTCTGCGACCTTTTTAACGAGCGATGAATTGGATGCTCACATTGAAGAGCAGAAGGTTAGCCTCCAACTTCTTGTAGCTACAGAACTGACACCGTTTAGTCTTTGAAAGTCACACTTGAAAAGTCAAAGGCGAGCATATCCGCTGCTCTCGGAAGATGTAGCGTCCACATACCGAAGTTCGAAGGCACTACGAATGACAAAGAAGATCCAGCAATTGGTAGGGGGCGCCATTGCCCTTACAGCGGGTGCGAGCGAATCGAACCCTTTTCGAAACGGAAGGAACTGCGTATACACTTCCGAACGCGTAAATTTGTCGCTTAGTCCCCCAGTACAAGCAGATGGTAACGAAAACCCCGCAGATGTTGAATGCAACGAAGTGTGCCAATGTTGTGCCTATCGCTTTAGAGTTGCGAGCAAGTTCTTGAGACATACACCGGATGTCTCAGAGATGGATATGCATCAAGCGAGCTATGCGACAAAGCGACGCGATGTGATAATCGAGCGCGTGGACGAGGAGCTACGGCTTGCGGAAAACCAGAAGAGAGCACGGGGAATGGCAGACGACTACGCAGAGACGTGCAAACTAGTCAAATTGTCTCACGTCGATCTTTCGACCACTGGTGTTGACCACGGTATTGCGTCATCCGTACCGAACACTCTGGATGGTATCAGAAACGCACTGCCGTCGGACACGTTATTAGCAGCAGCTCAAAGCATTAACGAGCCGTTGAAAGTTTGCCAGCCCATAACACAGCTGACAGAATCAGCAGAGGACCTAGCCGCCTTTGAGCCAATGCCGAACTTGACCGCGTACAATGCCCCGATTCACAACGAGATTAACTGGTTGTCATGGATTCAACAAACTGAGGCTTAGAGATGTAAAAGTAATGATCCACGCGATTATATAGCAAGTTCATAATTCACCCTGATGGTTTTACTCTGCATTTTGACCACCTTCTGCGCCAACTTAGCCGGGATCCTCAGTTTAGGCCAGTTCGTAATAATATCATCTTTCGCAAATTCGAACGTAATTGCGTACCCTTCCTTCATCTCGTAATTAACCCGGGCATCGAGAATGACTCTACATATATGTCAGTGCGGACCTCATTTGGGCTAAGAGCCAACTTACACGCCCCCGTTTGGGAACTCCTTCGACAAGGCAACACAGCCTGCTTCAGCGAGTGTAGACGGCTCGATCTCCCATAGCAACCGAGCTCCCTCCTCTTTGGGCATATCGTGTAGGTGTGAGCCCCTGTAGTATTCCACGTGTGACCCTTTGGCCCATAGTTGAACCAGCAGCGAGCGTCGACCAGCTTTTGGACCACCTGCCCTAAAGCAAACGATGTGCCCGGGGTATGCTTTGTATCTCAGCCAGTGCGCCAGCGCGCATCTCCCGAGGACGGTTTCGATAATGATGGTAATACGCTAGAAAGGGTCAAGTAGCTGCCATGATAAAAGTCTCGGCGTACTTACCTCATCGTCGAGGACTCGTTCCTTACAAAAGTCTAAACCATATTCTGAGACGAAAGGGAAGCTTCTGCGCTCCATCTGCTCTACATATTCTCCCATAGCCGGATCTTCTAGATCAAAGAAGCCATTCTCTTCGAGGGCCTTTTCTGCAACCTCCAAAGAAAATGTGGTCGAGGCCATGAAGATTCGTATAGACTCTTTAGGTGCCTGAAAAATATTCGTCGATCCCTCATCCTGCGTATTGCCTCCTCGCCTGAAGAAAACAGACCCCACAATATTCCATAGGGAGACTGTCATTACGCCGAGATTTACCCTCCACCCTCGGGGAAATGTAGAGTCCGCCATGAAATTTGGTCTGGCGGGACCAATATAGCTAGCTCCCTTTTGTAGGTCTACAACTTGCCGGGGTCACAATTTGTGCTCCCCTGCCTATTGTCAGGGATCACAAGGCGCAACCCCCGGTCAGGGTTACGACGTGCAATCCCCTCCTATGGTTGAGGTCACTACATGCATTCCTAGTCAACCACGGGGGTTACAATTTGTGATCCTTAAACCAGCACCAACTACGTACGGGCCATACAATTTGCACAGCGTATTGACCGAAGCTTGCTTTTTCGGTTATTGGCTCTCGTTTGCCGGATGAGACGGAGCTTGCATGTATTGTGCATGAATATTTGAGCTTGATCTATCACAGTCATGTAGTGATTGGCATGTCAGCGAAGTGTTTGTTGGCTGCTAGGTCAAAAGGCTGTTCAAGGTCGTCTCAATGCATACCAAAAGGCCGAAGAATGGCCCCAGCAATGCATTCATGCAGCACATCCATTACAGCCGATTTGAATACAACTTGCAGGAGCTGCATTCGCACGCCGGAACATGACCTGTGCCGGTTCGCCGATACTGATCTAACCGGATGTGTAAACCTTGGAGACAACGAAGAGAACAAAGTTACATATTGTGTTGGAGGGATATCTTCAAGACTGGTGGAAGGAGGCTGTAAGCGATGTAACCACTGATCTTCCGCCAATAAGCAAAGAGGATTTTCCTGGGATGGAAAATGCCAGCAAGGAGAGCCCATTCTCGGTTGGCAGTGCTGCCGCCGAGGACGACTCGAGAGGAAATGTGCCGGAGAACAAAACCTAATAGGATAGAGGACACCCATTCTGTAAGGGCAGCATCGAGCGTCGCTGACTTGGAGCGTGCGGATGGGTCTGGTTGGGTAAGGGGTTAAAATAGATACAGAGAATCTTCTGTGCCAGACGGACAATATATAAGGAGCATTGCGTTGCCCGGGCTCGTCAGGATAAGGGTACTAACTGTTGGATCGCGACATCTCATTTCGTATGGCTTTGACCTATTAGAAAGCATCTAGCATCCACTCATTTAGTTCATTATATGCACCAGTATTTCCATGCATCAGACATTGTCCTGTCATGCTCGATATAATCCATGACAACCAAAGGGCCAAGGCTAGCGGGATTCTCCGCCGCAGTTCCCTAATGGTATATCTTGGGCTGTGAAAGGCCGCTAGCGAGTTGATTCAACTAACTAGTCCCTATGCTGTTTACTATCAAGATGAAGAAGAAAGGAAAGTTTACACACTCCGTGGCATAATAACAGCGCCTTATAACTTCCCAATACGCCTCCACAGAAGGTTCTAGAATCAACCCACTGGGAGAGTTAGTGATAGGCGGCACAGCCGCCGTTCAAGCGGCTTGGCCCGTTACATTACCTCCCCCCCTTCTCTTCTAAAAAGGCCATGGCAGCGTATTCAGGATAACTCTGCGAAGCTGACCCTCTTCCTACGTTTTTTCCAATGTTTCCACGCATCCGTATGCCGTATGGTTCTGAGGTGCTCCCATGTGGGTTTTGAGTAATCTACCCATTTTACGAGCGCTTTCTTATACGTGCCTTCCTTCTTTTCGTCAAGTATACATTCAACAAGGTACATCTCCTGGCCGTCCACCAGTACTGGCTGGGCAAGCTCGTGATCAATTTCCTGTGAGGGTAAAGGGTCATCGGGGACTGGCCGGAGCAGATCCACGTGGAATACCGGGTGTATGCGTCCGGGCACGTCTAACTTGTAGGAATGCGGGTTGACCTCCTCGAGCACTTGGTATTTTGCATGCAGCCAGTCAAGCTTCTTGCAAGGCCGCGACGTCTTGACATTTTTCAGGTTGAGGTAGACCCAATCTCCAGGCTTGTAGCGCGGTGCGGCTGTCCTGTGCTTGTTGGCTTGTGCTTGCTGCATTTCCTGAGCCATAGCCATTGCCGCTTGCGCGAATTCTCCGGCATCCTGTAGCCTCTGGATGAAGTCTTCTGCTATAGCTTCGCCTTCCTTCACGTCCTCTGCGCTCCTGTCTTCCACTAACTGGATTGGTTCGTTGTGATATCCGTGCATGAAGAAGAACGGGCTGAGGCCTGTGGAGGTTGCTTCTCTCTCGTTGATAGTGGCCATGGCTATTGGTAACAGGTCTAGCCAATTCTCTTGGAGGTAGTTTGTCCATATACGAAGGATCTTCTCTACTTCTTGGTTCATTCGTTCTGTCGCGCCGTCGGTTTGTGGGTGATACGCCGTCGATAGCCGCTGCTCGATCCGTAGCAGCCGGCAGAAGTGCTTCCACATGTCACTGACAAACTGGGGACCACGGTCGCTGGTTATGGCTGTTGGGATACCGTGGATGGGGTAGTGTCGTTCAAAGAGTCTTTTCGCAACCGCCTCCGAAGAGATATCGTCCAATCCTTCGAGTTCGACGCCCTTGGTAAGCCGGTCTGTGACTACCATGCAGTTCGTCGCGCCATCTCTTCCCGACGGTGGGAGGTCAGTGATGAAATCAATAGTGATTTCACTCCATATGCGTTGTGGGATAGGTAATGGCTTTAGGAGCCCTCTCTTTGTGTCCCTCCAGATGGTATTTCGTCCGCAAACCTCACAGTTGCGCACAAACCGACGTACTTCGCTAGCTGCTCCCGGCCAGAAGAAGCGTCTTGACAGGATCGAGTACGTAAGGTCTCTTCCGGGGTGTCCGGTAATATGAGAGTCGTGCGTTTCCTGGATAATCTTCGTACGCAGCGGCTCAGAATCGGGTATCCAGACGCGTTCTCTAAAGCGTAGCAGGCCTCTGTTATCCAGCGAGCATTCTGAAATGCTGACAACCTTCTCTTTCTGTAGCTTGGTTGGCAAGTTTCTCTCTCCATTTGCTACCAGTTTCGTGAGTTCTTGATAGGACCTGTCCTCTTGGCGTGCATCGTGCCAAAGCTGCTGTAGTTCCTTGTCTTCGAATAGCCTGATATCTCTTCTGAAATTGAACTCCTGGTTACCTTGAGGATTGGTGGACATTGTCGATATGGGCACCCTTCTAAGGTGGTCGTTCTGGAATAGCCTCATAATGCGTCCTTTTAGTCGTTCATCCGAGTAATCGGCCGGCATATCCTGGTCTCGTCTAGAGAGCGCGTCGGGTAACCCACCCTTCCGGCCTGGCCTCCACTCGAGTGTGAATTGGAACCTGGACAGGAACTCTGACCACCGTACTTGCCTTTCTGTCAATCTTCTCTCCGAGTAGAAATACTTCAGGTTCTTATGATCCGTCAGGACTTTAAAGTGCTCCACGGCGCGTAGCTCTGGTTCCCATTGCTCCAGGCACTTGACAATAGCAAGCAGTTCTTTGTCATGAATGGCATAGTTCACCTCGGCCGGCGAGTGTTTCTTTGAGAAATAGGCGACAGGTCGCATAAACCCGTCCTTATCGTCTCGCTGGGAGAGCACGCCCCCAGCTGCAAATCCTGAAGAGTCTGCTTCCACAGTGGTCTCTCTTTCCGGGTGGAAGTGGGCTAGGGTCGGGGCGGTGATCAACAGGTCCTTAAGCTTCTCGAAAGCTTCCTCACATAGATCGTCCCAATAGAAGGGCACATCCTTTTTGGTTAGTCGCGTCAGCGGCTCTGCTATCTCCGAGAACTCTGGCATAAAGATCCTGTAGAAGTTCGCGAACCCGATGAAACTCCTAACAGACTTTACGTTGGCTGGCGTTGACCATTCCTTAACGGCTCTGACTTTCTCCGGGTCGACTCGAATCCCATTTTCTGCCTCGATGATGAATCCAAGATATTTTACAGTCTTGACCTCAAATTCGCTCTTGCTGATGTCTAGCTGCAGCCCAGCATCCATGAGTCGTTGGAGGACCTTGCCGACTTTGTCACGGTGGTCCTGCAAGCTTCCAGAGGAGAAGATCAGGACATCATCGATGTATGCCGATACGAAATCGTCCAAGTAATCCTGAAGCACGTTGTTGATGTACCTTTGGAAGGCTGCTGGTGCACCTGTCAGGCCGAATGGGACTACCAGCCATTCGAAGGATCCATAGCGTGTTCTGAAAGCCGTCTTTTCCTCGTCGCCCGGGGCGACCCTGATCTTATGGAATGCCGCTATAACGTCTACCTTCGTGAACCACCTTGCCTTGGCTATTGTTCGTAGCGTCTCGCTAAGTAAAGGCAAGGGATAACGGTCCCTCTTCGTTATGTTGTTCAAACCTCTGTAATCCACGCAGAAGCGAATGCCTCCGCCAGGCTTCTTCACCATGAGGACCGGTGCCGCGGCTGGTGAGCTGCTAACTCTGATAAATCCCTTGTCTAGTAGTTCTGTAAGAGTCTTCCGTAGTACCAATAGCTCCTCGCGGGACATGCTGTAAAGCGGCCCCCAGGGTAGAGGCTTCTCGCGGCCATGTTCGTCTTGTAGCACGTCGATTTTCAGGTCCACACCCGGCCGATGAGGGGGCAGCTGGTCAGCCAGTTGCTGTGAGAAGGCTTGAGACCACTTGTGGTACTGTGGCGGCAACTTCTCCACTGGGTCGATCTTCAGTTTCGGTCTCAGGGCTTTGTCGATATCCGCCATTGTGACTGCATGAACTCCGACGCCACCTTCGCGTTTGTCGCGGCGTGCCTCTGCCAAAAATGCAGCAGCCATGACATTTGAGACGTCCAGTCGAGGGGGCCGGTAGCGTCGTTGGTCTTGTATTCGAACTCCATTAGATCCAATCTCGAGATATCCTTCTTTCGCATGGATATGAACGTCTTGATCTTCCATCCAACGTTTGCCTAGGATCATATCCCAGTTGAGGTCGTCGATGACGTACATGAATACTCGATGCTGCTGATGTCCATCGAGGTCGATTGATACATACGTGATCTTGTCGATTCTGACCTCCTTGCCATCACCCGCTGCATTCTCGAGGATGCGCGGCTGAACACGTATGTGTGGCAACTGGAGAGAGTGAAAGGTGCGCTTGCTAACTGCGCCGTAGCAGAGGCAGCCATAATCGACGAGAGATGGCACAAAATCCGTGCCGTTCACTCTAACGTCCGCTATGAACGGGTCTCCGTCCATCTTCGTCCTTCCGCTCGCCTCCCATTCTCTCACAGCTGCCGCGTGTTCCTAGTCTGAGTCCTCATCGCTAGGAGAAGCGGTGTCTTCGTCTTCTTCAATCGCGGCGATGGTGACCAAGGGGCGTGATGGGACCGCGGCGTTCACCTGAGTACGCCGGGTCGCGTTTCCGGGTCGGATAGGCGCAGCCAGTGGGCAACGCTCGACTCTGCAGTTGTCTCTTCCACAACGAAGACAACGTCCTTCGCGGTAACGGGCGTCCATCTCGGCCTGCTCAACCCACTTGGCGCGCTTACCCAACAGCGCCTGGTCTTCCGGCCGCTTGGATTGGTAGCCGTATGTATTCTTATCCCTGCGGGTGCGCACAGCGTTTACTTGGGAGGATGCTTGTGGGGTTGGCTCCCATTCCATCATATCTTCTCTTCGGTCTTCTGTCTTCTGGCCGGGCTGTTTCTGTGCAACCTGACCTCCCTGGTTGTCAGGGTTCTTCGTATTGCTTCGAGGCCTTTTCCACTGACCCAACAACTCCATCTGGCTACTCAGTGAGTCGCATCTCTTCGCCAGCCCAACATAGTTGCTGATAACGGAAGGATCAGAACCTATGAGGGCAGCTTTCATTTTGTCGTTGAGGGCCTCTTGGAGGTAGGAGATCTTGCTGTCATCTGGCCAATACTCGGCGTTGGCGTTGGCAATTTCTCTCTCAAAGCGGGGATAAAACGACGTGAATGGTTCGTTCTCTCCTTGCTTAATCGAATGCAGGTTGCGTGTAGCTCTCTGCTTGCGATCTCTCTGCCCATACAGCAGTTCCAGGCGATTGAGTAGTTCAGTGACATCGAACGTTCTCTTCTCGGTTTGCATTTCTGCGAACGTGGTCACGTTTTCTTTAGCCTTTCCTTCTAGACTCATAAAGACATATATAAAGTGGCCTTCCGCGTCCCCAATAACTTCCTTGTCGACTCGTAGCTTCCCTTCGGTTTCCAGCTTCCAGCTTCGCCACTGGGACTTATCGCCTCCAAATTTTGGGATGTCTCGTAATTTGGGGCGTTTGGTTAGATGAGGGCTGCGAGTGGCCGCCACATGGGCGTCCTCGATGGGAACAATCGGGGTGACAGATGGTGTTGGTTCCGGGAGTTCAGACAACCGGATTTGCTGTTGGTTGAGTTCCAGGGCGGTGAAACGTTCTTCCAGCTCAGCATTTCTTCGGGCATTTTCTTCTCTCAAACTTCGTATCTCGGCAACCAGAGCGCTTAAGACGTCGGGTCGTACATCGTTGTTATCTTCGGACATATTGGTGACTTCGTTCATCGTGGCTTCTTACTTCTGAATACTAACTTAATAGCTTCGGTTGATCTTCGGGTGACTTCGAGTGACTTCGGGCATCTGATGTTAGGCTTCGTTGATCTTGATAGTATGTGAAAGGCCGCTAGCGAGTTGATTCAACTAACTAGTCCCTATGCTGTTTACTATCAAGATGAAGAAGAAAGGAAAGTTTACACACTCCGTGGCATAATAACAGCGCCTTATAACTTCCCAATACGCCTCCACAGAAGGTTCTAGAATCAACCCACTGGGAGAGTTAGTGATAGGCGGCACAGCCGCCGTTCAAGCGGCTTGGCCCGTTACATGGGCCAGGAATAGCGGTGTTTGCCTCGACGTAACGCATTGTGGTCATCTCATACTTTAATCCTCTCCCCAGGGAAATTGACAATGCCTGTTCTGATTTAGTCATATCATTTGAGGCGAATGGGCAATTATGTCACCACAGTATTAATACTGTACTTATAAGTGGCAAGTTTTTACACATAAATGTAATGTGCCGTAGGTGATGTTGTCGGATAACACTGCCTCTGTTGATTGAAACACGCAAGCTTTTTGCCACCAGAGAGGCAAATGGCAACAGTAGTCGTCATACTGCTGCCTCTAGGCAGCAGTATTCCGAAAGTATTAAATATCTTGAGTTTCTAGGGTTTAGGAGGGGGAACAAGAATAAAAAGAACAACAACTTTTGTAAAAGAAGCTTAGTTAACAATGAGTCTCATAACGTGACAGATGTAGTAAGTATAGGCTGCTGCTTCCTCAGAACCCGCACAGCAAGTGCCCGCCAAATATTGCGCAAAAGATGAAACAGAGGTTCTTGACAGCTACATAGGAATGGGTGGATACGTCTTGCGTTCACTATTTAGTGTAAATCCACTTAAGAGACTAAGTAGAAACGTGCACGGCGACTACTTCCACTACTTGGCGGGTACAGATTTACGCGGATGATTGGCATCTAACCTCAGTAGATATTCATATTGATGCGGTAAAAGAGAAAGTTTGAAAAGTTAAGAAGTGCGGGTCATGCAGTTTCTAGACTCCTTTCTCCCTCATATATCACGTAACACTGCCGGTGAGACCAAAACCACTCCAACCTGCCGGCGGCAAATAGACGAATTACGCTGATGAAGCCTGACTCAAACTTTGAGGACGATGTTGCAATATCAGAAACATAAGGATATCTGCCATCATGCCTCCTGAAACCTAAAACTACAGTCTCCTTCTCACTGATATTCAGCGTTTGGCCTAATGAGTCCAGGCGAACCTCACCAACACTGTCCCGATGTCCATCTGCGAAATGCAATAACAGGCCACTTATGGCCTTGTCGCCTTTCGTTCTACAAGGGGCAATTATTACCAAACCTGTAAGGTCTAATGAATTGTAGAAGTAATCTTCTTGATTCGTGATTATAGAATGAGGTGAAGAAGTGGGTTGCTGGAAATGTTGGCCAAATTTCGTCTGAAATTGATTTTCGAAAGCTAGTATATTGATGTGGCCGTCAACAGTCCCGTAGAAAATGCGGCTACGTGTCTGAACTGGCTGGTCTACAAGAGCCCATTGCCTTGAGGATCTTGTTGAGTAGATTCCCGCCAAAAAACAGCGGTCCTTGTTAGTTTTGATCTAAACAATTGTCAGTTCCTTGTAGATTGGGATTTGCAGGTGGTCAAACTAACTCCTATGGCGCTATCTCGTCCTATCCAGCCAGAGCCCGTGTAAATTTCCGTGATAAGCTCTCCTTGGTCTACTGGCATATATAGCCAACGTGCATTTGGCATCAATTGATAAAAAGACAGGTCCTCTCCGTCTTTATGGGCATGGATCATAGCTATTTGATAGTTCCATAGAACGGAGTAGCCAGTTATCAGCGGATCGTTACAAGAGAATGCTACCATGCGACTGGCGTCACCTCTGTATCTTAGGTTGATATATGCAAATCGAACTCCCTCTATTGGGGGCACGCTCCATGCTACCGGATTCTGGCCAACAACGGTAAGGGCACGGAGTTTGATGCCCTTAAAAAGCTATTAGTGGAGCCTAAGCAACTTGAAAAGGTTATACTCACATCCGATTCACCAAGAATTGTAAGATTCCTCTCTGAGAGGTCGAAGGTTCGCCACCACGTATTGGGAATACATCCGAATACGGGCAAATGTTCCGGATTAGAGAAAAGTGCTTTTGTAAGACCGAGGTGGTTCTCTCGTGTATATAAACGGTCAGGTATATTCGTTGATGGACGGAATAGAAGTTCTGGGTGTTGTTGGCTTTTAAAATTCGACAGGGATGAGATGTACTCCCCACCCTCAAAGTGAATAAGATTGCACCATATCGTGCGGTCAAGCGTTATACGACATTGCTCAGGGGGTTTCCACAAACTGCGAGCAAGTGTCGTAGCATAATATGATAGTAGTTGTTCGGCTACTAGACGACAAAGCTCTGGCGGAAGTCGCACAACATGGGTTTTGCGGTCTGGGATGGCAATGCCAGCCTGGAGCTTGGAGCTCAAGCAATCCAGCATCCAGTTTCGGCGCCGATGTTTCTCTCCCACGGTGCTTTGAAAGGTATGTCTGGTCGCCTTCATCAGTCGCTCCGAACACTCAAGTTCAGCAATGCGAAGGCACTCTGGATGGCAGCTGATTCCAAGTCCGTCAGCATGATCGCAAACAAGTCCATCACACAAGCTTTCAGCAATCATTCGCTTCCAATTTCTGAAACTGTCTAGAAGGGAAGTCAACACGCGAGATTCTCGGCGAGAGCAGGAATGATAAAGCGTACAGACCGCTACTTCCTCACCATAGGCAACATCGAGTTGACATAGTCCGCATTGGGACGTGATGCAAATCGGCTCAGTCATCTAAAGGCAATGATATATATCAGAGCAAAGTAAATGTATAGCCAACTTGGACAAGGGTACGGGCCAACTCAACATGGTAACCACCTAAAGGTTAGATTGTGCGAGGAGGAAGAACAGTTTAAATACTCAGACGTTAACTAATATTGGGTTGCTTGGGTGGGGCCCGCCTAAAGTCCGGGAGCTAACAGGCCTATGGTTAGCCGTAGCTCTATTATATGGGTCTGGTCCCTGTGCACATGACTATGTACAGTGTTTATGTATGTTGAGGTTCGTTCGATTACACTGTAGGATTTATACACGCGACCGCGTCTTGGCGCCTAAAATGATATAACGAGAATAACGATATCATAGTACGGATATGTGAAATGATGATATCTGGTGAATGGAATCTGTTCTCTCATTCCTTCATAACTGTGTCCCCTTGGAACAGGAACACCGGTCTCAGACCCTCAAGAGTCTTCTGTTCAGCTCTGTCAATTATCGGGCGGCATCGGGGGATGAAGAGTAAAATCATACGATCACTAAATGCCTGTTGGTGTTTCCTGCGGGCGGCAGTATAACGATTGCTGTTGTCTTGAATGAGCGACTTTTATTGTTACTCACATGTCTTACTTGGGAATTGTCACGCATTGATAGACTGTGTAACGGTTCAAGCTGAATGTATTGACAACTAGCTAGACGACCACTACGAGTATCCAAGGGTGAAGAGGAAAAGAACAAAAAGGATAGCTCGAGGAGCCCCCTGGGCTCCTGAGCTCGACGCAGCTAGTCTCGCTTACTAATAGGCCCGGCCTGCCAGGCTCCCGCTGCAGAGGCTCTTGATTTTCCACATATAAAGTGGAATGATACGAAAATAAATACTAGTTGTAATACTGTTGTCTGCAAGGCAGCAGCATAACGATTGCTGTTGCCTTGAATGAGCGACTTGATCTTGACAGAGTACGAAGGCTCGATAAGCCTTGATTTCTACAAAAGAGATATTGTGCGGGCGCCCAGCCTAACTAGCCCCCGATGCTCCCACTGCAGTTTCCGAGCCTTCTTGATCAACGCTTTCAAACACAGATCCAGGCCAGTCGACGCTCTCTCCTCTGATGTAAGACATAGACGCAGTTATGAAATAGGCGGCCTCGCTGTGAGCGTCCACGTATTCTCTCTTTTTCCCAAGCTCACCTGATCCAAACAATGGTAGCAGTTGGTAGCGGCCGCCCTCCCTTCGAAACATCCAACAACGTGCTTTACTACCCCAAGCCGTCATACCGTAAACGAAGCTCTCTTGGGTCTCTTTGTTAAGGTACTGCGTTCCGGCTGACATCAGCTGCTCCTCTGCCCCCTTGGGGCCTTTTCCCGGACGCTTTGTTTCAAGGAATAACAACGTTGCGAAGAATTGATTCCCTTCAGGCCCACGAAGCGCTCGTACGGCAGCATCACATCTGTCCCGGCTGTCGTCAGTTGGAGCCCACTGAGGGGATACTGTGTAGCCACGTTCCTGCGGGAACTGCAAGGCCAGATAGGCCGTCCAAAAGGCGTCGGACTTGTACTCGATGTCATGTGCATGAATTTCTTTATAAAGCTGGATTAGAACAGGTGACGTCAAGAGACTCATATTGGCAGCTTAGAAGGAGCCTAATATATGGGATAAGTTGTGCAAGTAATAAAGTTTGTATCAAGAGATTGGCGGTTAGATAGGCAGTTGTGAAACGGTGCGCGCTGCAGGGTGAAGGAATGGTCATGACAGTCGTGCCTTCTTTATACTTCCCAGGTATTAGACCAAGGACCATTGTCACATCCAAAATCGTAAAAACCTACAGCCACCCAGAAGTGTCCAAACCAAACCAGGCAAAATGTATCTGCAATAACAGATACGTAATTATTGGATGACTTGTGAACAAAGGACCTATGGCTCAACAGGTCGCTTCTAACGCGGCCGACCCTGGTTATCGGCCATATGGCCCGACCATTCATCCTTTAACTCTTTCAACGATGGATTCAACGGTCACATTTTGTACCCTTGCCCATTGTCAGGATCACAGGGCGCAACCCTCGTCTTGCTGTCAGGGTTACAACATGTAATCCCCTCTACCCGTGTAAAGTCAAGGTTATAACATGCACTCTGGTTCAATCGCAGGGGTTACAATTTGCGATCCCTCAACCAACACCATCTACAAACGAGACGCCGATGTGCACAAAGCATTAACCCATGCTTGCTGTTTCAGGTTAGCGAACGCAAATACAATACAATAATCACTTCTCAAATTCTCACAGCATGATATCGTGCCGTTTCTAGGCCGTTTGAACGTAGCGTACTCATTGGGTGGTTGAAAATGTGACTATTCTCAAGGAGATATCGCTCCTTCAAGGAGTTGTTTTCAATATACAAAAGTCGAACTCTGGAAATTTACCAGTGACAAGTTGGAGCGAAGGTGCGTGTTTCTTCATGTTCCAGAAGCCCTGATGTACATTAAATTTGTCAAGTTGGAGTGACTAGTTTGAGGACGACGGTGTTAGATAACTTACGGCAAACGCACCATTATGGCAGCCTTGAAATGAGCCGGGGGGTCTCCAGTGTACCGAAGAGGGAAGCGAGTGAGGTTTCGTTGCGTCATGATGTTATGACAGGTTGTCTATGCTTCATGGTGATGTGGGTTCTCCCGGTGGTAGCGGAAAGAGGCAAGGCGTTATTTCAGAGAAGAGGTAAAGATATCAAATATTTATAAAAGGCCAGCTCAATTCCTCTCTTATGGAGCAGATGCTCAATTCATTTAAAGAGTTCACTCTCCCACAAATAATTAATAATCATTGAATCTACTAAATGTTGATGATTATAACAATGTCGAATTTCGCGAACAGAAGCTTTCCCTGTACACGAAAAGCGCAGAGCTCATCCGAGACTCATCGTCTGATGGAAATTCTCAGACCTGACTCTTCTTTAATACGGTTCTCTCAAGACCTTGAAAAGGCTACTAATACCGACGCATCAACGGCCGCTGGCGAGAAGGATGCCAGTAGAGCTCGATCGGAGTCGAGTAACCAGGTCTCTTCACTGCAACAACTGCCGTCCTTACACAGCCTCTTCGGGCCTCCGTCCTCTATCCATTCGCTTCATTCTCCGCCCAAAAGGGAAATATTGCATCTTGCTCAGTCACCACTTGACCGGTTCCGGATATCACCTAGCGTTGGAAACAAGAGTACCCCATATTTCCCTCCGACGGCATCACCTCCAGTTTCACAACCTCGAGGGACCTACGATTCACGTCTTGATGCCCACTCTCTGGCTCGTTACTCTGAGCCACAAGCTCCAAAATATTATGAGCAGCAGCGCAGCAAGTCTGACTCCAGAGCCAAGTGTGAGAGTAGCAAGTGGTCGGCTCATCAGCATGTTAGCCGGTATGAGCATTTCTTGGGATCAAGGGATCCCACGTTCCAGTCCCTAGATAGCCGTGCGCGGACTCAGCTTTCTACGTCAAAAGACTCGTCCAGAGATTATTCTGGTCAGCGAGCAACGCAACCTCGCTCTAATGGACCACCTACTCCGGAAGGTTCTGCGGCTTCAGAGGGGGCGCCAACGAAGGGTAGCCTGGGCCCCAGGATCTGGACGGGAACGCACTTCCTGCCTCGGTTTGTTCGGGCTGCTGATGTTCCGGGAGAAGGCATGTGCTATTTCTATGACGACGGAAGCCACTGCAAGACCGTGATCGATGGTGAGGTCGTGAATGCCAACTGGGGTGTGACCAAAGCCGGCAAACCTCGAAAAAGGTTGGCCATAGCCTGCATTACCTGCCGTGAGAAGAAGATTAAATGTGACCCCGATTATCCGAGATGTGTTCAGTGCGAGAAATTTGGGCGTATCTGCAAATTCAAAAATGCGTGAGTGATTATTTGCCCCATCATTTGCCAAGTAGATTTGTATATGCTGACAACTCATAGGCCAAGGGGTGGGCGCAATACCTCGCCTTCAACTCCGCCTGCTGAACTCGATGATAAGCGAAAGATGATGGGATCGTCGAGACAGAACGACGGGAGACTCTCAACCAATGGACCAACGTCTCCAGTTTCACCGCGGGTTGTTCTGCAGCAACCTTCTCCAGAAACGGGCTACTGCAACAAGAGGCTCAAGATCGGTTCTGATGCATATGCAACAAATGGCGAGCCATCAGTGGCAACGACCCAGCCGATGGATCACTCAAAGTCTTCGCTGTCCATTTAACAATCATCCTCGGAACTGCCTCGAATACCTGATGATGTGCTGCATAGGACATGGCGGACGGATCCCTATGTGTCCAATCCACAGTCTATTAGCACAGTTCTTTCACAATTCTTCGGCCACATCGACAACGCTATGGTTATTCGGTTCCTCCCCGAGGATATCTTCAAATCGTGGGTCGCCACCTCTGCCCATCAAAAGTCGCCAGACGATATGATGCTCTTATACAGTGTCTTGGCGATCGGTGTGGTCTTGTCTGGCGGCCCTAGGGACACTGCTTTTGAGTACGCACAACTCGCTCATTATGCCCAGAAGTCCTCAACAACACCCTCGCTTCACCTAGTTCAATCCAGAATACTCTTGGCCCTGTATAATGTGGCCGCTTCTCGTTTCTCGAAGGCCAACGAACTGATCTCCTATGCAACTGCCATAGGCGCTTATTTGCAACTCAATGAAGAGATTGACAGATCGAAGGACGCTGACTTGGCCGTGTATCCATTTGACATGACTCGAAAGTGCTATGCAGAGACAAGGCGACGAACTTTATGGTCGTTATTTATGCTGGAACGACTAAGTCCGTTATTCCCTAAGAGGCCGACGATGATCCATGCCGAAGATATACACATTCGACTGCCATCTGATTCAGAGTTTCGAGAGGCAACTAGATGCACGGATGCTCATGTTCAACCCATACGAAAGTAGTTTCAACAACTTCAACGAGAAGTCGTCCGATATCACAAGCCACCTCGTTGAGATAGTCCACGTTTGGTCATCTTGCCAGTCAATAAGTCACAGATTAGCCAGCAGACCCAATGGGTCCCGCGGAAGGCCTGCAAGTCCGCACTCTTACCAAGAGAATCCACGATTGGCACTCCGCGCTCCCATCGAGACTGTCTTTTGGTACTTCTAATCTAGAGTTGGCGGCATTTTCCGGAAAGGTCGGATCATTTCTGACTATGCATCTCCTTTGCCACCATGCCCTTATCCAACTAAACCGATATCATCTGTCTGTTGGTAAACTGTCTGCTGAATATCGCTCGAGTCACTTGCAGGAGTGCCTGGACAACGCAAGAAATATTATCGATGTAATGGGTTGCCTGGATCGCCTCTTGCGTATTCGACCAACCATCCTGAGCACGCCTTCACCAGCCATGGCCATCGCTGTGACCACTGCCATGGACGTCTTGACTTTAAGTGGACCCCCCAGTGTCATGAACGACGTGATCGATTGCATGCGAATCGCTAAAGCGGCAGTGGATAGCAGTGCAAACATCTGGGAACATGCCCAAACTGCTCAGATAGCCTTAGACCAACGACTCCAAGAGATATGTAGAATTCGGGACCATGGCTCCAGAGAAAGTTCTGCTAATGACTTCTGTGTTACCAACTTCGCCAGCGATGGGACTAAGCCAGATCACGGGCAGATCCTCCGTCGCTTGGATCAGACATATCCCATCTGTATGGATGTGGTATATTGCTCACAATGAAAATGTCGCATCAGCGATGTATGTAGCATGTAAGTACTTGAAAAGGATGGTCCATACATGTTGTGTCTGTGTACTACCCGCGTGGCGTGATCCATGGTGCGATGAGAGGGTACAATGTGACGATGCCAGAGCGACTGTGGAGTAGAAAGAGTTGGCCGAGATTTCCCGTAGGTGATGAACGACACGAGTGACGGAAAGACAGGACGAGACGAGAATGAATGAGCAAGAGCGTTTGATTCGGGTACGGAGAGGAGGGGAGGAGAAACAACATACATGACGAATTCTAGGTACAGTCTTGAGTGTTGGTTGTCCTGACGCATCGAAGCAAGGAGATGCAACTGCTAATGGCTGAGTTAGTCACTCTCATTGCGTTTTCGCCGACGCCTTGATAGCTTGCTTCAGAAGCCCAAGATGGTGGTAGAAACGACAATGTGTAAAGCGTATTTTAATATGAGGCTCGCATGCCACTGACCTGTGCGTGCAGATGCCACCGAGTATCTTAGGCTTGTCCTGTGGCCCGAGTGTTTGTGATTGGGCAGTGCACATGCATATTGGAAATTTCACTCATGCAGCAATTGGCCTGTTGTGCTCTTCCGAGTCACGGTTATCTGTGACCTCTTGCGTTGTAGTCTCCCCGCACACAAACAGAAAGTGAGAAATTTGATGTCCTGTCGACGAAGCAGTTTCGGAACTACTCGGCAGCTCGTCTGGGGCTAATAATCATAACGAAAGTAGGCTAGAAGAAAATTGTATTGCTAGGTGCTGACGCTAGAGTTGAACTTGCAAACACCATCTAGAGATCACCCACGGCACTTCAATTTCGTACAGTAACGAACCTGAAGAGCCTCTTTTGAACGCCATCCAAACCTGTCACTAAACCGTGCATGAATGTCTGCCCATGATAGTTCGCGTTCTTCTTTCAATTTGATGAGAAGCGTATCCTCCTCCTGTGTGAACCTTGCTCTCGCGCTATGTCCTCGCTTGTGACCTCTCTTGGACCCCTGGTGCACTATGTGGCCGTGTTTCATGCACAAGTCCCAGTCGAACTGTAACTGGAACGTTGCTCTATCGTTCACAATGGTACGCTTCAAACGGACATTCTGCAAGGCCCATTCATCGAACTCCGCTCTTACACCGTCGACATCATCGGTTGACGGGGGCGACATAACCGAGGGGAACATGTCCCGTGGTCGATTTGCCCTTATCGAGGTATCAGGACAGTTCCGTTTACTAGGCGATCTGGGTCTAACGGAGGAGAGGCCGAATTTACGGCGCTTGCGTGAATCCTGTTGAAACCCTTCGTCCTCGGCACTGTCATGGTAGTAGTCGTCTTCATTTTCATCGTCTGTTGATGAAGGGCAGTATTCTGTATCGGTCTGTCTATTGACACCGTCTTGCTCATGTGAATCGTTCCTGTCGCGCCACTGCGACTCTTCGCTTAAGGTCGTCGGACGGAACCGCTGGCGAGTAGGGGACGGGCTCGACCTCACTTCCATATTTTTGTCATCGATCTGCACATGTGTGTTCGGCTTGACCTCGGAACCATCCAAAAGTTGAGACTGCACCTGAGATGGATCTCTAAGCGTGTTGATACTATCGTCAGTTGCTAACGGAGAGGAGATTATCTTCATAGGCTCCAGATCGTATGAAGATCGCTCAAGTGACATGACAACCCGTGGTGACACTCCCGGCGTTGATGCAGGGCTTGATCCAGGCGTTGGTGGTGAATGAAAGGGGCTATCTAAAGAGGAAGCTGTAGATTCCGCAGAGGCCGGGCTTGGGCTCCGGCAGGCTTCCTGGTATGCGGGCTCGGAGAGGGAAGATGATACACCGACACCGTGACTGTTATCGCGGTTAGACCGTCGATTGTGCTCGGCTAAAGTCTCGTTAGTGTTAAATATTCAGCATTTGGAATGACAACGGCTACGTACCAACACCGTCCTTGTCTCCAATCTGTCCTTGGGCAGATGCCGCCGATGCCTCGACTAATGGAGGAGTATCGCTCGGTTGCGCGTGCTGGAGCTTGTCCGCGATGTTTGCCAGGTCGGTCGCCATTGGCACTACACCATCGGAGGCGTAGATTCTGTCGCCATTGCCTAGAAGCAATCCTGGCGAAAGGTATGCGTGGGCTGGAGTCTTCTCGACTTGCCTCGTTGGCGTGTAATGACGGCTTGTAAATAGTGGTTGTCCGGAAGAAGCTGATGCTGGAGGCTGCTCGCAGTCAGCATCCGCCTCTCCCAGCACAGACATAGGCCCGGGAGAAGGCGAAGCGTGAGCGGTGGCCGTGGTCCTTTCCAAACAAACTGTATCAGCTGATGCTTCTTGACTGTCCTCGGCCCCAGTGGCTTCTCCACAAGTCGACATGCTGGGGCTTTTCTGACAGACAGGCCTCTTACTACCGTGAGAAGCGATGCTTGCTGGGGTTGACCGATTCGACACATGCGTGACCCTTTTCTGCGACTGATCATCATGACTGTCATCCTCCACGTCAGATCCCTCATCGGATGAAATTGAAATGATGTCATCCGTCTCTGCTGTCTCATCGTCGGGTACATGACCGCTTGACCGTGACGACGGTTCTGGTGAAGACTCCTGTTGCTGGGCGAACAGCCGTTCGCTGCCAGGAGGATTCACTCGGGTGTGCGTTGACGGAGTCCAAAAGTGCTGGTTATGAAGTGAAACATGAGTTGCCATGATGACAGCATAGAAATGTAAATGCCCAAAACTTGCGGATTGATTAATATTCGTCCAAATGCCCACACATGGACGTAAAGAGCTTTATATACTTAAAAAAAGACCCCAAGACTCTCATATCGCCATCTTTGTACGATTGCGTCTTGCTCGCCGGTTACGAGGTCCCGTCACACTGCGAACAACATCCACTGTCCCAGCCATGCCACCTCTCGCCTTGTGGTCTGCCAATCAGGAAACTGCCAAGCTACGCTCTCTGAAACGCAAGTCCGGACTTCTTTCTTGTCCGGGTAACATCGCCGCAAAGTACGCCTAGACAGCCTTGGCTGGGTGCACCCAGTCAGCCTGAACTATCCACCAAAGCGGGCGGAGTGGGCATGGCGATGCATATCCGAAGCACGCCGGAAGATGTTAGGCTAGACCGCGGACAAAGGAGGTCTTAATTTCAAAAGTTCCCGCCTTCCCCACGTATCTGATGACGTATCACGCCATCAGCACGCTGCAGCTCGTTCTCAGCTCGTTTTGATCCTTCGGCGAAAGGCGTCTCCATTCTTAGAAGTCCCTGCCTTCCCGCATTCCTGATGACGTGGCATGCCACTGCAACTCGGTTCAGCTCGTCGAGGTGTTGTCAGATAACTTCTTGGGGAGGTGCATGAGGCATTTTTGCTATTGGAGGAGATGCATGCAGCCGATCGAAGGCGGTCGAGTCCAAGCGTCGTGCCCCAAATCAAGGTTGCCCCTGTCTTAGGGTCAGTATGACTGAGAACATTGGAGTTGACCGTTTTCCAGCCAAACCTACTGATGATTCCTTGGTTTGTAGAGCAAACCACTCAATAATTCGAGGCCATCAAACAAGGAAAATATCTGGCCAGGCATACATCAAGCGATTTTGGCTTCAAGGAGAGCTTGAGAGGGGGGCTGGATGAAACTTGGTGCACCAATTGGCCCTAGCACAGCGCACCAGCCAGGCCCAAAAAAGCACCGTGGCGCGGAAGCAAAATGAAAGGGCCGATTCAAACCAAGTGTAAAAACTCGGGCACGATAAGACAGGGATACCAACGGGAGCTTGAGAACGAGAAGCGAGAGCGAGAGGTCTGTTGGGAAGGGAGAGAAGTCAAGAGTACATGTCGAGCGAGAGCGGTGGGAGGTCCGGCCTTTATATACTGGCGCATCGTAAGGTGGGGCGTCCACGGGCTGGCGCGCATATGGCGGCGAGCGCACCATGCCCGTTTGGGGATGCCACCATTTCCAGGTACGGCAGCAGCGTGTTGGAGATTACTTAATATTATAAGCTTAAAAAAGGTTTAATATAATTATAATATAAAAAGTAATATTAAAAAAAAATAAATACCTTTTTATATTTATAAATAATAAATTATAATTTAATTTATTATAATAAATATATAATATTTTATATTTATAAATAATATAAACTTAATATATAAAAAATAAAAACTAATAAAAACTAATATTATATAATTATATATAATATAAATATTTACTTTATATATTTATTAAATTATATATTAAATTAAATTATACTTTTAAAAGATTTTAATAAAATAATATTATAATTTTATAATATTTTTATAAAATATTTTAACTTATATTACTTTTTTTAAAATAAATATAATAAAAAATTACTAGAAGTAAATATACTTATAGTATTTATAATCTAATAATAACTTAAATTTATAATACATTAAAATATAATAATATAATTAAAATATAATAAAAAAAATAATATACTTAACTTAATATAAGTTATAAATAATATAATAATAATATATAAAAAAAAAGCTAATTTAATAAGCTTTAATTATATTTTATAAATAATTAATATTAAAACTAAAATAAACTTATAATAAAATAAATTTTTTATACTTTAATAATATAAAATAAATATTAATATAATAAAAGCTAAAATAAAATTTAGGTTTTATATTAAAGCTTAATTAATTATACCTTAAATTCTTATAAAAGTAAATAAATATATAAATTAATTTATAATATAACTTTAAGCTATTATAAAAGCTATAATTTTTAAGTAAAAAAGTAAAAAAAGTAATATAAACTTCTAGTAAAACCTAAAAGTTAATAATATAAATAAAAAGGTAAAAAAAGCTAAAAAATAATAAAAATCTAAGTATATTAAAGCTAATTAAAATATTATATTAAAAATATATAAAGCTTAAATTTATATTATATATAAAGTAAAATAAAAAGCTTAAAAAAACTATATATATAGCTAAGAAAAAAGGCCTTAAAAGCTTTTAAAATCTTAAAAAATAAGCTAAATTATAAAATAACTAATAATTAAATACTAAATAAATTCTAAATTTAAACTTAAGTAAGATTAAAATACTTTTAACTAATACTTATAAAGCTTAAATTAAAGCTTTAATTATAAAGTTTTTTTTTAAAGTTATAATTAAAACTATTAAAAGTTAATATAAAAGTTAATTAAAAGTATATTAATAAGAGTTTAAATTAAACTTCTTTTATATTTAAGAAAATTAAAAAGATAATAAGCTATATTAATAGCTAAAAGTACTAAGTAAAAATAGCTTACTTATAAGCTTTATTAAGGTATATAAAAACCTAGTAATAAAGATAATTATAATACTTTTTAATATAAGCTATATAATAAAATAGTTTTTAAAGTAATTTTAAATTATATATATAATAATTTTTAAAAAACCAGGAAAAAAAAAAAAACTATTATACTTTTAGTAAATAATAACTAATATTCTTATTAAGTATAATAAATAAAATTATTAAAACTATAATTATAATATAACTTACTTATAAAACTAAAAATAAATTATTACTTTTAAATATATAAATAAGTAATTAAAAATATAAGTTAATAAAAATAATAATTAAATTATTAGTTAAGCTAGTATATATAATATAAAAATATAATAAAATAGTTTTACTTTTATAACTAAACTTATTTAGGGCTTTTAATATAATAAATTATAATAAGCTTATTAATTATATTTTTAAGTATTAATTTTTTAAATAAGTTATATTATAAATTTATAATTTTATTATAAAAAAAGTATTTTAGCTTAACTTTAATAATAAAAGGTTATAAAAGTTTTAAGTATAAATTAAAATATTTTAGGGCTTATTATTATTTTTTATTTTATTTTTATTATATATAATATTACTTTTTAATTAGCTATAAGTTATAAATAAAATTTTTATTATAAGTTTTATTAATAATATTAACTTAATTTTAATTAAAACTTATATAAATATAATAGTATATTAGCTTAAAGTTATATAAAAAATATACTAAATATAAGCTAAAAAAGTAAGAATATTATTTAAATTAATAAAAAATAACCTTATATATTTTATAAGAAAATATAAGGTAAAAATAAAGGTAATTTAGCTTAAAATTATTATAATTTAGCTTATATTAAGTAAAAGATTTCTAAAAGTCTAATTAAACTAAAAACTTAATTAATTTATATATTATAAAAAGCTTAAAGTAAAGCTAAAATAATAATAATATATTTTTATAATACTTATAGCTTTTATATAAAGCTATAATTTTATTAAAATATACTTATTATATATATAAGTTATTAGAAACTTTATAGCTTATAAGGCTAATATATATTATAAAATTAGCTTTTTAAAGTATATAATTAAAGGTATTACTTATACTTTTATTATAAAATAAGTATAATACTTTTAAATTATAACTAATATATATAAAATAATTTTAATAAAGTACTTAAAAATTAAAATAATAATTTTTTTTTAAACTTATATTTTAATTATAAGGTTTAAAAGTTTAAATAATAATTTAAAGTTAATAAGCTTATAATATAAATTTAGGTTACTTATATAATAATTACTAAAATACTAAAAATAAGGTAAAACTTCTAGTATATATTAATATACTTAAATACTAAGTAATAAAAAAACTTTTATAATAAAAATAACCTAAAAAAAGCCTTACTAGTAAAATAAGTAAATAAATAAGCTTAAACTAAAAAAACTATAAAAGTATAATAATTATAATATAAAATTAAAATAATAAATAACCTAGCTTAATTCTAAATACTTAAAAAGATTTTTAAGCTATATAAAAACTTATATAAATATAAATTCTTAGCTTTTATATAATTATATATTAAGAAAATAAAGCTTAATAAGTTTTTTTATTACTAGTATATACTTATAATATTTTTATTACTTTATTAATATAAAAATAATATAAAAAACTAGTATTATATTTTTTTTAATACTTACTTTACTTAATAGCTTATATTAACTTAAATTTAAGAAAGCTTTTATAAAATTACTATAATATTTATATAGCCTTAAAATAGCTTTATAATATAGCTATTATAATATATTAGTTTTTTATTTTATAGTGCTTTTTATAGTATAAATTAATAGAAACCTTTATATAATAATAATAAATAAGAATTTAAAATTATAATACTATAAATATATTATAAAAAAGTATTAAAAGTATTATAAAAGTATTATAAGCCTAAATTAAGTAGCTATTTTTAATATATTATTAAATTATTAAACTACTAATAAAAATATTAAAAATAAACTTATTATAAGCTTATTACTTAATCCTAGTAAAGTAAATAAAAATAAAAGTAAGCTAGTATACCCAGAGCTGTGAAAGTAGTGTAGTTTTGTAGTTTTTAGTAGCTTTTAGTGTAGTGTAATTTTAGTGTAGTAAATTACAAATTACTTTTAGTGTAGTTTTTAGTAAATGTAATTTTTAGCTATTTTATAAGCTAATATTACGTAATATAATTAGTACTCTAAAATAGCGCTATTTTTGCTAACTAATACTAATATTAATAAGCAGGGATTAGCTAGCTTAATTAGGCTAATAACAGGGATTAAAAAATACTAGTAAAAATACTAAAAAGGGAATTATAAAGGAAATTATATTAGGTAATTAGAAATTATTTTATTTTTTAATTATAAGCTAAATTTGCTTAATTTTATAAAATTAAAAAATATAATTATTTCTATATAAATATTTTATATAATTAAGAGATTTAAGCTATTACCCTATAACTTAAATATAAAATATTAAATATTAGGGTTATTATAAATATATTAGAGTTATAAATAATTTTTTTAAAAGCTTTATAACTTTTTATATCTAATAAAATTTTAAATTTCTTTTTTATATATTATTCTCTTATTAATATAATAGGTTTTATATTTCATTTTAAAACTTTTTATTTTAAAATTTACTTAAAAAAACACTTTAAGCATAAAAAAGCTTATATAAGCATATTATATATTAAAATAAAGCTAAAAATCACGTGATTTTGAATATCTAAAAATTAAGCTTATAACTTTAAAATTCAGGGAGTTATTAAGCTTTTAAATATTGTCTTAAAAAAGCGGGCCCCTTTTTTCTAGCTTATTATAACTCGCTTAACTTATAAGCTAGCCACATAAAAATTAGTGCGTTTTAAAGCCCTAAATTAGCTCTTTTTATGTATACTATTTTTAGCCTTATAAGCCTTATAATTAGCGTAATAATTATAACTAAAAAACCTTCCTATAATTAAATTTTTACTACAAAATTACATGTAATGTAATAAATTACAATACAAACTACACTACATTAAAATTACACTACAAATTACACCAAAAATTACATATAGTGTAGTTTTTTCGTTAAAGCTCTGGTAAGCCTAATAAAAGCCTAGCTTAAAGCCAAGAGTATAATATACTTTTTTACTTTAATAATATTATATTAAAGCGCGTTAAAGTTAAATAATACTTATATAAGTTAATAGTAAATAAAATTTAAACTTAAAGTAAAAAATATATTTTCTTAATTTTTTTAAGAACTTTAGCTGCTTTTATTAGTATTAAAATCAGCTTTTTAGTATTATAATTATAAGAAATCTAAAAAGTATTAATATACTAGAATTATATTAAAGCTATAATAAAAATATACCTTAAAGTATATTATATATACCTAATTATACTTATAGTAGAAAATATTATATTTTAAGAGAAGATAAAAATATTAGATTTAAGGTAAATATATAATAAAGCTAGGGTAAATTTATATTAAGTATTATAATAAATTTAATTAGTTTTATAGTAAGACTTATAAGTAGTATAGCCTATATAAGGGCTATAAAGTTAATTATAAGGCTTACTAGGCTTAAATTTAGGATAAGTTAGCTATAAATATATAATAAACCTGGATTAAGTATATACTTTTCCCTTAGTAAGTAAACTAGTAAAAGGCGAATTTATAAGGGGTATAGCTGCGGTAAGCGCGGCCTTAGTAAGCGTGGTTTTAATAAGCGTTTTCTTAGCTAGTATAGCCTTTTTTTTAGGAGTTTTATAAGGTATTTATATAATAAATTAGATAAAAACTTAAAGTATATATAAAGTAAAATTAATATAAATATATTTTAAGTAATAAATAATTATAAGTAATAAAAGCTAAAAAAAAAATTCTTTTTTTTAGCTTTTATAAATAAATTAATATAAAGCTAATATAAAATTATAATAAAACTAAGATAAGAACTTATAAATTAATATAATCTTAAAGCTATAAAAATATATAATTAATAAAATAAAGCCTAAAAATATAAGCTAATATAAAGCTATAAAGGTAATAGTAAAGGCCTTTTTTAAACCTAAAAATATATACTTTTTTAAAGTATAAAATAAAGAAAAAAAAGAAAAGAAAAAAGCTAAAATCTAGGGGTATTAAGGCCTTTATACCTAAGGCTAAAAGCTAGCAGCTATTATAGCTAGCTAGTACTAGCTACTACTAAGTAAGCTATAATAGCTATATTAAATGTAAAGTAAGCCTAAAAATAAGCTAAGAATAAACTAGTACCTTATATAAAAAACTATTAAAGTAATAAGCTTATTATATTAAACCTAATATAAAACTATACCTTAATTAATATAAAACTAGCCTAAATAATATATTAAAAAGGTAAAAACCTAAAAAGGGTAAAGATACTTTCTTAAAGTATTTAGGTACTAGGTTAATAATATTAACCTCCTAATAATATAAATAAAAATATATTAAACCTAATAGGGAACCAGGATAGAAATATAGTAATTATAGGTTTTTAATTATATTTTTCTTATAATAAATACTAGTAAAGGTACTAGAGCTTTAAGTAGTAAGCTAGCGTAAATAAATAAATAAATAAATAATATATTTATTATTACTTTATATTAATTTTTTTAGAAGTAAATTATTATTTATAATTAGCTATTATTAGCTTATTTTATAGTAATTTTATAGCTTTATATTTTTATTTTATTTATTTTATTAGTATTATTATTAAAAGCTAAGTAATTATAATAAGTTAAATACTTTTTTATAATATATTAATTCCCCTCTAGAAAAGGTAAAACTACTAATATAAATTTACTTAATAGTTTTAGCTTTATAAGCTTTTTTAGCTTTTTTAGCCTTTTTAGCCTTAGTTTTACTAGTTTTATTAGCTTTTTTTATAATTAATTTAATAGCTTTTTTAGTATTATACTTTAATTTAATATTTTTAAAAGCTTTTTTTTTAAATTCTTAATTATTTTTATAATTTTTTTTAATTTTTTTAGAATTAAGATTTTTAGTTTTAAAATAAGTATTTTTTTTATTATAAAAAGCTTTTAATTTATTAATAATTATATTACTTATTTAATTTTATTAATTTTAACCCTTAAAAATTATAATAAATAACTTACTTATATTAGGCTTATTTAATAGCTTATTATACTTAGTTATTTTATTATTATTTATACTTTATATATAATAATTTATAAATTACTATAATAAATATTAGTAAGCAAGTAGTTATAGTACTTATAAGAAATATATATATATAAGAGTAGTAACTAATAATTAGTTATATTAGGTTTTAATAGCAGAAAAATAACTTAAATATAAAATTAACTTAAAATATAAAAGAAATCTTATAAATATATTATATATATAAGTATTTTAGGTTTTTAGTATAACTAAATATAAATTATAATTATAAAGTTATAATAATATATAAAGTTTAATTATATAATAATATATAAAGTTTAATTATAAAATAATAGCTAAGGCTATTATAAAATAGCTATAATTAATAAGCTATAATATAATATTAATTACGCTAAAATAGTTTACTTTTCTAGTTTTTTACTATTTTTAGCCTAATATAACCTAATATTATTTTAAATTTTACGCTTATATAATACTTATATTATATATATAATTTTATTTAATTATAAAGTAAAATAACTAAAAATTAAAAAAAAATATATTAATTAATATAATAAATATTATAATTAAGTTTAAAGTATTTAGGTAAAATATAACTAATATAATTATATTTATAATAAAAAATAAAGCTATTAAAATATTATAAATTAGTTTTTAACTTTTTTTTTTTAAAAACTTTTTATATATTTATAATTTATTTAATTTTTTAGGGTTTTTATTAGCTTTTTTTTTAAATACTTATTTTTTACTTTAAAACTAATTATTTTAGCTTTTGTTTCTTAATTATTTAAGTAATTTTAGCTTTTAAGAAATTTTTAGCTAAGTATTTACTTTTTTATAATAAAATTAAAGCTATTAATAAAAATATATATTAAAATTTTATTAAAAATATAATTAAATAATTTAATTTTTTAATAAATTTAATATTTTTTATAGTTATAAAAAAATTAATTATTTTTTTATTTAAAATATATTAATATTTTTATAGCTTTTAAATAATATATATTTTTATTAATTAACTTTTTTTTAAGCTATTAAATAAAACTAAGCTAAATATACTTAAAAAAATTAATATATTTATTATTTATTATATATTATATTTATCCTCTCTGGAAGAGGTAAAACCGCTAATATAAATTTACTTGGCAGCCTTGGCTTTATAAGCCTTTTTGGCCTTTTTAGCCTTGGCTTTACTAGCTTTATTAGCTTTTTTTATAGCTAGTTTAATAGCTTTTTTAGTATTATATTTTAGTTTAATATTTTTAGAAGCTTTTTTTTTTAAATTCTTAATTATTTTTATAATTTTTTTAATTTTCTTAGAATTAGGATTTTTAATTTTAAGGTAAGTATTTTTTTTATTATAAAAAGCTTTTAATTTATTAATAATTATATTACCTACTTAGCCTTATTAGCTTTAACCCTTAAAGGTTATAATAGGTAATTTACTTATATTAGGCTTATTTAGTAGCTTATTATACTTAGTTATCTTATTGTTATTAGTTTATACTTTATGTATAATAGTTTATAAATAGCTATAGTAAATATTAGTAAGTACGTATAGGAGATATATATATATAAGAGCAGTAATTAATAATTAGTTATATTAGGTTTTAATAGTAAAAGAGGTAAATAACTTAAATATAAGATTAACTTAAAATATAAGAGAGACCTTATAAATATATTATATATATAGGTATTTTAGGTTTTTAGCGTGACTTAATATAAGTTATAGCCGTAAAGTTATAATAATATATAAGGTTTAACTATATAATAGTAGCTAAGGCTATCACGAGATAATCGCGGCTAGTAAGTTATAGTATAGTATTAATTACGCTAAGATAGTTTACTTTTCTAGTTTTTTATTATTCTTAGCCTAGTATAGCCTAATATTATTTTAGATTTTACGCTTATATAATACTTATATTATATATATAATTTTATTTAACTATAAAGTAAAATAACCAAAAATTAATTAATATATTATATTTATTATTACTTTATATAATTAATAAAATAATTATTAATATATATAATTTTATTAATATTATTAATAAAATTTAAGTAATTTATAATAAATATTATATTTAAATTAATTAAAAAGGTTTATAAGCTTTTATAAATATTTATTTTATAAATAACAGCCTTAAATTATATTTTAAATATATTATAATATAATTAAGTAATTATATTATTATAATTTATTATAAAAGTTAATATTTTAAAAAGTTAAGCTTTTTTTTATATAAAAGTTTTTTTAGCTTTTTTTTTTTTTAAATAAATAATAAAAATTAATATTATTTTTAAATTAATTATAGCTTTTTTATTATTATTTTAATATTAATATTAAAATTAGCTTTATTAATATTTTAAGTAGCTAGAAAAAGTATTTTTAAAGGTATTAAGCTTTTTTTTTTTAAATATATATTATTAGTTTATAATTAAAAATTTATTATTAAAATGTTACTTTAAAATAATATTTAATTAAATAAATTAGGTTATATAAAATATTATTAGTATTTTATTAGGTAATTTATTATTTTAAAAAAGAATTTATTAAAAATATTTTTATAATAATAAAATACTTAAAAAAATATAATTATTAGTTTTATAATAAATTAATAATTAATTAAATAAAATATTAAATTAATATAAAAAAAATAAAAAAAAGGCTAGCTAATTACTAGAATTTACTAGTAATATAATTAGTAGTTATACCTTACTAATTTAATAGTAATATATAATTTAAAAAATATTATATATATATATTATAATATATTAAATTTACTAGCTTAAAAGGTAATTTATAATTTTATATACTAGTAAAAGTATATATATAATAATAATAATAATTTATAACCACGTAAATTACGCCCTAAAAAACTTAGAGTAATTTAATATAATATAAATTAATAAAGTTTATACTTAATTTTTATAAAGCTTATTATTTTTCTTATAATTACCTTATTTTACCTTTATATACCTAATTTAAATAAATTACTCTTATAAAATAGCTACTTATAGGTCTTTGCTTTTATATTACTTCTTAAAATATTATAGCTTTTTACTTACTAATATTAGATTTAATTAGTAGTTAATAATTTTATTATAATTATAACTAGTACTAAAAAAAGTAATAAGCCTAATATAAGTAAATTACTTATTATAACTTTTAGGAATTAAAACTAATAAGTGTAACGGCTAAGGTTCCCAAGGGATAAACTAGTCGTAGTTTATGTTGGCAGAACAACTAGGGCAGTCAATCTGAGCGGTTGGGTGTTACGTTGGTAATAGGTCGTAGACCGTAACCAAGTGATCAGAGTCAAAGAGTTGTAAGCGAAGCTTAGGTCAATGTAATGATCGTTGTTGAAAGCTAAGGAGCTAGAGTCTATCTATGAAGCGAATTTGGGGGTCCCTATATACTACGGTGATCATTTGCCCTAGACGTGAGCAACAGCGTTGCTCACGTTGATCTTGCCGTGATCACTTACACTGCTCACTTCGTGCATGGTGAGCACCTTCTTACTGGTAGCTCGTGCCGACCATTGTTCCGTGGTCCCTCCTGCCTGTGCTGCGCGGCAGCTCATGCAGTTCGGCCCACTCTTGTGACCTACACTGCAGCCTGCGGCTGGGTCGTAACAATAAGCTTAAAAAAATAATATTAAAAAGGCTATTATTATAAAAAATATTAATAAAAAAAATATATTATTAAAAACTAAAAATATTAAAAAAGTTAAAAAATTAAATAAAATAATAAAAAATATAAGAAAAAAAAAATAAAGGGGAAAATTAAGAAAAATACTATAAAGGTAATTAATAAAAAGTAGCTTTATATTATAGTTTTCCCCCTTATTATAAAGAGTTAAATAAAATATTAATTAATTTTTAGTTCTTTTACTTTATAATTAAATAAAATTATATATATAATATAAATATTATATAAGTATAAAATTTAAAATAATATTAGGTTATATTAGGCTAAAAATAATAAAAAACTAAAAAAGTAAATTATTTATATATATATTATAATATATTAAATATACTAGCGTAATTAATATTATATTATAATTGCTAGCTAAGGCTATTTTATAATAATCTTAGCTACTATTATTATAAAAGTAAACTTTATATATTATAATAATTTTATACTTATAACTTATATTAAGTTATACTAAAAACCTAAAATACCTATATATATAATATATTTATATAGTTTACTTTTACTTATATTTTAAGTTAATTTTATTTTCTTTAAGTTATTTGCCTTTTTTATTATTAAAATCCTACTATAATAATATAACTAATTATAAGTTACTACTTTTATATATATATATTTATTATAAGTACTTACTAATATTTACTATAACTATTTATAAATAATAATAATATAAGTAAAAGTACTAAGCTACCTAATATAAAGCCTAATATAAGTAAGTTACTTATTATAACTTTTAAGGGTTAAAGCTAATAAAATTTAAAAAGTAATATAATTATAATTAATATTAAATTAAAAGCTTTTAATAATAAAAAAAATAATTATTATAAAGCTAAAAATCCTAATTTAATAAAAATTAAAAAAAATAATAAAATTATTAAAAACTTAAAAAAAAAGCTTTTAAAAAAATAAAGCTAAAATATAACTTTAAAAAAGCTATTATATTAATTATAAAAAAGCCTAATAAAACTAATAATACTAAAAATAAAGCTATTAAATAAATTTATATTAGTAGTTTTACCTTTTTTAAAAAAATTAAATAAAATATAATAATTTTATTTATTTTTAAATTTTTAAGTTTTTATAAGCTTAAAAATCTCTTTTTATAGCTAATAATAATTTTATAATTAAAGCTTAATTAAAGTATAAAACTAGCTTTTATAAAATCTCCTGGTAGCTTGTACCTGGCCCGTGTATCCGGGACCTACTTTTAGTCTCTGATAATTCTCTACAGTAGTGGGTAATATATAGTAGGATTAAACATTTTAGCATTTATAAAAGACGACGGCTCAGGTAGTACATATTGCAAAAGACTAATTTTTTAAGACCACGATCAATGCGAACAAGACCTCGCTTACTCTAATGTCTCAACCGTCACCGTTCATCACTTGTCTCTCCACCACGGGTTACTTCCGTCAATCTAAGTTACATAACTTTTCACACTCGAGACTCAGCTTGGCCCTGTAGGTAATAGTTTTATGGTAATATGTTACTAACGACTTGCTTGGAGATGTCGTGCCACTGTGTTAGAATCACATTACGTTATACATTACTGTCCAAGCCCTTTGAAAGACATTGTGGTCTGTAACAATGGAGGACGTAGTTCACCAGGTAGTAGGGGAATTCCAAGTCGGGGATGAAGTATAAAGCCATCATGTTTTGCCACCTTCATGCCCGGTTTCAATGCCAACAATCAACCCACTTACTCTCAACCGACTATAAGACATAACACTAGCTCACTCTAAACGTTATTCTACCACATCACAATACTCACTATGCATCCTCTTGCCTTCTTTGCTACTCTCCTTATCCCCCTTGCAGCAGCAGCACCCGAGGTGGATGCTTCCCCTGCCCCTGAGGCTGCTGGTGACGCCATCATCTATGATCATATCAACTACAGCGGGCAGAAGAGACCTATTCCTGTGAATGGAATCTGTCAGAACCTAGGACCTCCTTAGTGAGCACACAGTTCCATAGCCTGCCAACTACTATTATGCTGATATATAGATAGTACCGACCGAGGCATTCGCTCCATTAGACTGGCGGAAGAGGGCGAACATTGCAACATTCACTAGTATGTAATAAATTCATAAACCATATATCACATCCTCTTATCGTTCCGCCTGACTCATACGAAAAAGCGCACCAAAGTGCATTGGCCATTCCTATACGGTCTACGAGAGCGAGCCGAACATCAACATCAAGGCATACTCCATTCGCTGCCTCAAGAGCAATTATTAAATTCCAAGACGGCCGAGAAGCTGGGGAAGCTGTTCCTTGGCCATTTTTACTTTTGAAAATTTGGTCTTTGGCGGGCACCATTAACCAGCGAGGGTGATGATGGTTACTTTCGTTTCGGGCCGGTAAAGCTACTTTAAAACTCGGCTCAATCAACTACACTTTTTGCTACAAATAACCTCTGTGTAACGGGCCAAGCCGCTTGAACGGCGGCTGTGCCGCCTATCACTAACTCTCCCAGTGGGTTGATTCTAGAACCTTCTGTGGAGGCGTATTGGGAAGTTATAAGGCGCTGTTATTATGCCACGGAGTGTGTAAACTTTCCTTTCTTCTTCATCTTGATAGTAAACAGCATAGGGACTAGTTAGTTGAATCAACTCGCTAGCGGCCTTTCACATACTATCAAGATCAACGAAGCCTAACATCAGATGCCCGAAGTCACTCGAAGTCACCCGAAGATCAACCGAAGCTATTAAGTTAGTATTCAGAAGTAAGAAGCCACGATGAACGAAGTCACCAATATGTCCGAAGATAACAACGATGTACGACCCGACGTCTTAAGCGCTCTGGTTGCCGAGATACGAAGTTTGAGAGAAGAAAATGCCCGAAGAAATGCTGAGCTGGAAGAACGTTTCACCGCCCTGGAACTCAACCAACAGCAAATCCGGTTGTCTGAACTCCCGGAACCAACACCATCTGTCACCCCGATTGTTCCCATCGAGGACGCCCATGTGGCGGCCACTCGCAGCCCTCATCTAACCAAACGCCCCAAATTACGAGACATCCCAAAATTTGGAGGCGATAAGTCCCAGTGGCGAAGCTGGAAGCTGGAAACCGAAGGGAAGCTACGAGTCGACAAGGAAGTTATTGGGGACGCGGAAGGCCACTTTATATATGTCTTTATGAGTCTAGAAGGAAAGGCTAAAGAAAACGTGACCACGTTCGCAGAAATGCAAACCGAGAAGAGAACGTTCGATGTCACTGAACTACTCAATCGCCTGGAACTGCTGTATGGGCAGAGAGATCGCAAGCAGAGAGCTACACGCAACCTGCATTCGATTAAGCAAGGAGAGAACGAACCATTCACGTCGTTTTATCCCCGCTTTGAGAGAGAAATTGCCAACGCCAACGCCGAGTATTGGCCAGATGACAGCAAGATCTCCTACCTCCAAGAGGCCCTCAACGACAAAATGAAAGCTGCCCTCATAGGTTCTGATCCTTCCGTTATCAGCAACTATGTTGGGCTGGCGAAGAGATGCGACTCACTGAGTAGCCAGATGGAGTTGTTGGGTCAGTGGAAAAGGCCTCGAAGCAATACGAAGAACCCTGACAACCAGGGAGGTCAGGTTGCACAGAAACAGCCCGGCCAGAAGACAGAAGACCGAAGAGAAGATATGATGGAATGGGAGCCAACCCCACAAGCATCCTCCCAAGTAAACGCTGTGCGCACCCGCAGGGATAAGAATACATACGGCTACCAATCCAAGCGGCCGGAAGACCAGGCGCTGTTGGGTAAGCGCGCCAAGTGGGTTGAGCAGGCCGAGATGGACGCCCGTTACCGCGAAGGACGTTGTCTTCGTTGTGGAAGAGACAACTGCAGAGTCGAGCGTTGCCCACTGGCTGCGCCTATCCGACCCGGAAACGCGACCCGGCGTACTCAGGTGAACGCCGCGGTCCCATCACGCCCCTTGGTCACCATCGCCGCGATTGAAGAAGACGAAGACACCGCTTCTCCTAGCGATGAGGACTCAGACTAGGAACACGCGGCAGCTGTGAGAGAATGGGAGGCGAGCGGAAGGACGAAGATGGACGGAGACCCGTTCATAGCGGACGTTAGAGTGAACGGCACGGATTTTGTGCCATCTCTCGTCGATTATGGCTGCCTCTGCTACGGCGCAGTTAGCAAGCGCACCTTTCACTCTCTCCAGTTGCCACACATACGTGTTCAGCCGCGCATCCTCGAGAATGCAGCGGGTGATGGCAAGGAGGTCAGAATCGACAAGATCACGTATGTATCAATCGACCTCGATGGACATCAGCAGCATCGAGTATTCATGTACGTCATCGACGACCTCAACTGGGATATGATCCTAGGCAAACGTTGGATGGAAGATCAAGACGTTCATATCCATGCGAAAGAAGGATATCTCGAGATTGGATCTAATGGAGTTCGAATACAAGACCAACGACGCTACCGGCCCCCTCGACTGGACGTCTCAAATGTCATGGCTGCTGCATTTTTGGCAGAGGCACGCCGCGACAAACGCGAAGGTGGCGTCGGAGTTCATGCAGTCACAATGGCGGATATCGACAAAGCCCTGAGACCGAAACTGAAGATCGACCCAGTGGAGAAGTTGCCGCCACAGTACCACAAGTGGTCTCAAGCCTTCTCACAGCAACTGGCTGACCAGCTGCCCCCTCATCGGCCGGGTGTGGACCTGAAAATCGACGTGCTACAAGACGAACATGGCCGCGAGAAGCCTCTACCCTGGGGGCCGCTTTACAGCATGTCCCGCGAGGAGCTATTGGTACTACGGAAGACTCTTACAGAACTACTAGACAAGGGATTTATCAGAGTTAGCAGCTCACCAGCCGCGGCACCGGTCCTCATGGTGAAGAAGCCTGGCGGAGGCATTCGCTTCTGCGTGGATTACAGAGGTTTGAACAACATAACGAAGAGGGACCGTTATCCCTTGCCTTTACTTAGCGAGACGCTACGAACAATAGCCAAGGCAAGGTGGTTCACGAAGGTAGACGTTATAGCGGCATTCCATAAGATCAGGGTCGCCCCGGGCGACGAGGAAAAGACGGCTTTCAGAACACGCTATGGATCCTTCGAATGGCTGGTAGTCCCATTCGGCCTGACAGGTGCACCAGCAGCCTTCCAAAGGTACATCAACAACGTGCTTCAGGATTACTTGGACGATTTCGTATCGGCATACATCGATGATGTCCTGATCTTCTCCTCTGGAAGCTTGCAGGACCACCGTGACAAAGTCGGCAAGGTCCTCCAACGACTCATGGATGCTGGGCTGCAGCTAGACATCAGCAAGAGCGAATTTGAGGTCAAGACTGTAAAATATCTTGGATTCATCATCGAGGCAGAAAATGGGATTCGAGTCGACCCGGAGAAAGTCAGAGCCGTTAAGGAATGGTCAACGCCAGCCAACGTAAAGTCTGTTAGGAGTTTCATCGGGTTCGCGAACTTCTACAGGATCTTTATGCCAGAGTTCTCGGAGATAGCAGAGCCGCTGACGCGACTAACCAAAAAGGATGTGCCCTTCTATTGGGACGATCTATGTGAGGAAGCTTTCGAGAAGCTTAAGGACCTGTTGATCACCGCCCCGACCCTAGCCCACTTCCACCCGGAAAGAGAGACCACTGTGGAAGCAGACTCTTCAGGATTTGCAGCTGGGGGCGTGCTCTCCCAGCGAGACGATAAGGACGGGTTTATGCGACCTGTCGCCTATTTCTCAAAGAAACACTCGCCGGCCGAGGTGAACTATGCCATTCATGACAAAGAACTGCTTGCTATTGTCAAGTGCCTGGAGCAATGGGAACCAGAGCTACGCGCCGTGGAGCACTTTAAAGTCCTGACGGATCATAAGAACCTGAAGTATTTCTACTCGGAGAGAAGATTGACAGAAAGGCAAGTACGGTGGTCAGAGTTCCTGTCCAGGTTCCAATTCACACTCGAGTGGAGGCCAGGCCGGAAGGGTGGGTTACCCGACGCGCTCTCTAGACGAGACCAGGAAACGCACGACTCTCATATTACCGGACACCCCGGAAGAGACCTTACGTACTCGATCCTGTCAAGACGCTTCTTCTGGCCGGGAGCAGCTAGCGAAGTACGTCGGTTTGTGCGCAACTGTGAGGTTTGCGGACGAAATACCATCTGGAGGGACACAAAGAGAGGGCTCCTAAAGCCATTACCTATCCCACAACGCATATGGAGTGAAATCACTATTGATTTCATCACTGACCTCCCACCGTCGGGAAGAGATGGCGCGACGAACTGCATGGTAGTCACAGACCGGCTTACCAAGGGCGTCGAACTCGAAGGATTGGACGATATCTCTTCGGAGGCGGTTGCGAAAAGACTCTTTGAACGACACTACCCCATCCACGGTATCCCAACAGCCATAACCAGCGACCGTGGTCCCCAGTTTGTCAGTGACATGTGGAAGCACTTCTGCCGGCTGCTACGGATCGAGCAGCGGCTATCGACGGCGTATCACCCACAAACCGACGGCGCGACAGAACGAATGAACCAAGAAGTAGAGAAGATCCTTCGTATATGGACAAACTACCTCCAAGAGAATTGGCTAGACCTGTTACCAATAGCCATGGCCACTATCAACGAGAGAGAAGCAACCTCCACAGGCCTCAGCCCGTTCTTCTTCATGCACGGATATCACAACGAACCAATCCAGTTAGTGGAAGACAGGAGCGCAGAGGACGTGAAGGAAGGCGAAGCTATAGCAGAAGACTTCATCCAGAGGCTACAGGATGCCGGAGAATTCGCGCAAGCGGCAATGGCTATGGCTCAGGAAATGCAGCAAGCACAAGCCAACAAGCACAGGACAGCCGCACCGCGCTACAAGCCTGGAGATTGGGTCTACCTCAACCTGAAAAATGTCAAGACGTCGCGGCCTTGCAAGAAGCTTGACTGGCTGCATGCAAAATACCAAGTGCTCGAGGAGGTCAACCCGCATTCCTACAAGTTAGACGTGCCCGGACGCATACACCCGGTATTCCACGTGGATCTGCTCCGGCCAGTCCCCGATGACCCTTTACCCTCACAGGAAATTGATCACGAGCTTGCCCAGCCAGTACTGGTGGACGGCCAGGAGATGTACCTTGTTGAATGTATACTTGACGAAAAGAAGGAAGGCACGTATAAGAAAGCGCTCGTAAAATGGGTAGATTACTCAAAACCCACATGGGAGCACCTCAGAACCATACGGCATACGGATGCGTGGAAACATTGGAAAAAACGTAGGAAGAGGGTCAGCTTCGCAGAGTTATCCTGAATACGCTGCCATGGCCTTTTTAGAAGAGAAGGGGGGGAGGTAATGTAACGGGCCAAGCCGCTTGAACGGCGGCTGTGCCGCCTATCACTAACTCTCCCAGTGGGTTGATTCTAGAACCTTCTGTGGAGGCGTATTGGGAAGTTATAAGGCGCTGTTATTATGCCACGGAGTGTGTAAACTTTCCTTTCTTCTTCATCTTGATAGTAAACAGCATAGGGACTAGTTAGTTGAATCAACTCGCTAGCGGCCTTTCACACTCTGTTCGGGGGAATAGCGACTAGTATAGTTAGTTATTACCTTGAAACATTTGATTTATAACTCCTCGAACGTCAATATTTTGGGTTGAAAGACATTTTAACCCAATATAGTTAGAAAGTGCATGTATGACCATGTTTCTGCCGCTGGATGTTGCAGCTGTCTTTGTTGTGATGAAGGCACATCCTCTTACCTAGTTGCCTGTCTTATTCGGCTGGCATAGCTCGTCATGAGGTGGGAATTTGTCTTATGACGGAAGAAAATGATTATGATTCTGGACTAAATTCATCTATTATCCTCATACTGTGAAACTGAACTGAGCAAACTAATACGTTACTCTATTTCTATCCATTGACGTATCATTGACCGGCTGACCCTAACCCTAACACTCGCGCGTTAATGGAACGCCACTGCCGCCCGTGCTGGCCCTTCCACACGGTGGATGACTAATCCTTTCACCAATTCCGCCGTTATGGACCGAACCATCATGTCATGTCGCTTCTTCTCAAGCACCGTCAAAGACCAACAAGCTCTGGATCCTGGTTCCCCCAAAGCCACGCCGACGCAACAGTTCCCGGCCGCTGTGAATAGGGAACTCCGCCACAACCATGACGTTGACCTTGTCAGCACTGATTCCAGCTTCATCTAGAAGCTGCAGCACCGCACAAAGCGTCTTTCCAGTGGCAAGCACATCGTCCACCACCACGACGGACGCGCCTCTCGGGACTATATTCAGGCCCACCTCGATCCCTTTCTCCCCCGCATCGTGAGAGGCGCAGGACGAGATGTGTGACGATGATTTGGGGACGGAAATCGTAGGAGGAGGGAGTTTGCCGGCTTGGCGAATCAAGGCCAGGGACGCGCCGACACGCAAGGCCAAGGCCGACGCATAGACAAAGCCGCCAACCTCGCAACACGCTACCAAATCAACTTTGGCCCAGTCACCCGTGAAGTGAGCTTGCAGCAGGGACGTGCACAAGTCCAGCCCGCCTGGCTGCTGGGAGATGTCAAGCACGTGGCGGAATTCGATACCAGGACGTGGGAAGCCAGGCACTGGGCGTACCATGCTGGCCAGTCGCTGTAGGTTCTCGTGGAAGAAGGCAAGCAGATGGGTTTGGGCAAACTCCTTGGCCGCCTCATTGCCAGTCAAGTCATTGTGGAAGAGCAAACTGGGTGGGTAGCACTCCGTGCCGTCGTCATTGTCGCCGCTGATTCGGCAGCTTCCACGAGCCCGTCGCGTTTCATTACTAGCTTGAATTCTAACCTCGAGCAGTCTGCTGCTTGGCACCAAGTGCGAAAAGGCTGCGACGGGTGCCTTGTCTCTCATTCCTGTGATGAGTAGCACGTCCATATCCATGGCGTCTTTCACCGCATTCAGAAAATGCTCCTCCCGCAGCAAAGGTCGATGGCGTAGCTGTTCCTGGAAGAATGCCGTCAACGCAGCCCGGTGTTGTTCTTTGTAGCGTCGGTCCCGAAGCAGGCGCTGGAGACTGGCCCCAGTAGCCTCTGCATATTCTCGCTTGGTCGTGTCGCCGATGCCGATTACGCGTGCTGTGAGCTTCGTGGAGGCACAGCTGGTGATGACGGAGACCCAGGTGTCGGCGCAATAATCCTTGCCTGCGCAGCTTTCGCCCGTAACGAGAATGATGAGCGTCGGCGCCATTGGTGCTTTGACTAGCGGACAAGCGTAAGCCAGGACCTTTCGCGGATCCGAGATCTGCTTGAGGCGGATCAGGCGCGGCCGGTTTGGACCAAAAGCTTTGGTTGCTAAAGCGGCGTCTCTTGGGTCCGGCCCCAGGTCGGCGCCGTAGACTCCGCTGCTCAAGGGCAGTAACTCTGCGGTGACGTTGTACACCCATTGCACGGCAGCTTGAACAGCTTCGGTTCCATCTTGGTCGCGGGACCAGACGCCAGTCACCACGCAAGCAAAATCCCAGTCGCGACAACCGAAAGCAGTGGCGTCAGCTGCTACGTCGCAGACTGCTCCGCCGCCTTGCAGAAGATGGAGATAGCAGAGCGGCGAGGGACGAGTCTCAATTGCTGTCACCAAGATTTCGATCATGCTGGCTTCCCCGATATGTTTGAGGAATAAGCATCGCTTGAATGACGAGGTCTTGCTGCCGCCATGCCCACCATGCATGCCAGACATATACATTTCCGCCTCAAACAAACCGACGCCATTCACAGTATTGCAATTGTCTTCGGGTCCAAAAAGTCTACTCATGGGCGTGGGCGTGTGTGTCTGCGCTCCGAAGGCAAGCTTATTAGCTGTGGAAGATTCGATCATGGAAACGCCGAGGCACAGCATGTCCCTTTCCCAATAGAGATACGCATCTACAGAAGAATTTCGCGGGGACTTGGCGGCGACCAATTTATCGAAATCACCTAGTCTGTGTTGCGCTTCACGCCTGTCGCTTAGTGGAATAACCCAATTTCGGACCGAGTAGACCGGAGCCGGGCAAGCCTTGAAGGAAACGCTTATTACGACACCAAAGTTGGTCCCAGCCCCCTTTATCGCCCATAATAGATCGTCTTCGTTATCCGGACGCACAGCACTGATCGGCTGGTGTTGGCTAGGCACCCTGCCGATGCAGAGGACGCGACCACCGGCGACGCTGACCATGACGGCACCAACTATGGCATCGCACGCGAGTCCATGAAGCCGAGCCAGGTGCCCAATACCGCCCTGTAGCCACAGCCCGGCGCCTACGCTTGGTCGCGCACCCATGGGCACAGTCAGGCCCGCTGCCATGGCCTTGCGGACGATGTCCCCGGCCTTGCAGCCGGCCTGGGCAACAACCCAGAAACCGGAGTCGAAGTTAGGTCCGGATCCTCCCTCGCCCATGGCCTGGACAATGTGTACTTGGTCAAACGCGCCCATGTCGACGGAGACGACGTTGGGCCAGAGGCAATGGCCGCTATGACCCCCGCTGACTACAGTCAGGCCGACGCCGTGATCCAAAGCCCAACAGACACACTGCTGCACGTGTCGAATATAGGTCGGCCTAACGATGGAGGCCGGACGGTGGAGGCGAGCCTGGCGGTTTTTCGCTCCATCTCCGACTCCTAATGGCACCTGCGACGTCAGTTCTGTGAGCGCGGTCGCATGCCGAGTAAAGGCCGCCATGATTTCGGGCGAGCTGAACAGGAGCTGGTCTTGATGGCCTTGCTCACGATGGCCCAAAGTGCGGCACACCTTGCGCCACTCGGCTCGGGTGGCCTTGTCCGCGTGCTCATCCTGCATGGCAAATCCTGCGATAAAAGGGGCAAAGCGGTCGAGCACCGTGTCGTCATCCGCCACGCGAGTGACTCCAGTAGGGAAAGAAGCCGTTTGGTGGCACGTTAAGCCGTCGAGGTGCAAGGTCTCTTCGCGATGGAAAACCACCACGAATCCGCTGCCTGGCCGCTCAACAAGCATTTCCAGCGCCCGTTTGATGAAACTGCTTTTCGGTTTCATGCCGTACATGCTATGGCAGAATAGGATGACGTTAAACTTGTCGGCACCGTCACCCATACCGTCGGAGCTGGCGCTGCTGTCCACAACAAATGGAATCCGATGGATGTCAGGCGGGCTTTCTAGACAGGGGAGTGGGATCCCTGTCCCCGAGGTAGAGTGAAGCCATTCCTTCAACCTTGAAGCGAACAGTTCATTTGGTTCAAACGCAGAGTATCTTCCGATGCTACGTCTCATATGGCTGGGCAGATATCCAAGTACGCTTTTAGGACCAGGTCCGACTTCCAGCACCGAGATACGGACACCCGAGTTGACAAGAGGGTCTAGCAGTGCAGATAGTTGAGGAATGATAAAGTCTTGGTACGTCAGCCATCCTGAACTCCCTAAGAGGATCTCGAAGCCAGCACTATATTGTGAGTCAGACAACGGCCTCTTCGCGGATGATGACGTTGTCGTTGCCTTGTGCCTAAGGCTCTGTTTTAGGGACTCAAGAGTGGTCAATGGCATTTTTTTGGCATGTGTATATGTATGTATCTTATGAAATGATGGATGCTGATGTAGAGTTTTCTTTTTTGAGTTGATCGTGGACCTACTTATAGGCTCAGCTCGGGGATTGCAGCGGCTTGTTGGAATCCTATTTGGGGATTCTCCGTGCTACACAAACTACGTGGGTTCCCAATATGACACACGACCAAAGTGACGCATATATATACCCGCCGTGTACTACAAATACGTGCTGTTACATCCGCCTCGGGATGTGTGTCAGCGGTTGGCTATTGATCTTGTCCCGCCCCTATCTGCTCCTAATACAAAACATCACGGCATAGCAATCAGAGATGGTGCAACGTCTGCATGCGAGCGGGAATTCATGAAACAAGGACCATTGGCAAAAGCTCGCTAACAGCGGCGAGATGACGGATATGTAGAGCTTCGGCCTGCTATCTCTACCCGCCGGTGACTCAGTGGCTAATCATGTCGTTGCCAGCGAGTATTACCGAGCACAGAATCATGTCTTGTGATCAAACGTGATGAAACAAGACTCAGTCCGTTCGGTTTTCCTTTGATCTTTATTCTCTGCTTTCTTAATCTCCTCGGGCTCGAGCCACCAAAATCTACCGCCTGATCCCGATGACTGTGATGGTAATCGCGCCTCTTTTTCTTCATGCTTTCGCCTATAATATGCCTTCTCTCCCTCTGCTATTCCTCAGATATCATACCTTGCTCCGTGCCTCATAATGGATCAATCGAAGAAGCAACTCCTCAGCACGTCCACTATGTCAGACTCCTCAAACACCAGCGTCGATTCTGCTTGCAGGAGCACGGATATTGAGCGTGACGAGATTTTGCCCACTCCTGATGCCTCCATTGTTCACACGCCTCTGACCGACCGTCCTGCCAACGCTTCCGAAAAGTGCCGTAATGGTTTCGGAAAAGTCGCCCGCAGCCGCGTTGATGAAACGCCCGCGCAGGTTGAAGCCCGGCTGGAGACGATGCGTAGCGCCGTGAGGACGCTGCTCGAATGCTTGGACGAGGACCCCGACCGTGAGGGCCTGTTGGCCACGCCGTCACGGTATGCAAATGCGCTGTTGTTCTTAACCAAGGCTTACCAGATCAACGTGGATGATGTTGTCAATAATGCACTCTTTGACGAGGCGCATCATGAGATGGTCATTGTCAAGGGCATTGAGTTCTCCAGCCTATGCGAGCACCACGTTCTGCCCTTTACGGGGAAGGTAAGTCTTCTTAAAATCCATATTTCCCTCAGCCTGAAGCTTACGAAAACGCTCAGATTCACATCGGTTATATCCCCTCTGGGAAAGTCATTGGGCTCTCTAAACTCCCCCGCATAGCCGAGATGTTCTCGCGACGGCTGCAGATTCAGGAACGCCTCACTAAACAGGTCGCTGATGCTATCATGGAAATAATCGGCCCTCGGGGCGTCGCCGTTGTCATAGAGTCGTCCCACATGTGCATGGAGATGCGTGGCGTTGAAAAGACAGGCACCGCTACTATTACTAGCTGCGTCCTCGGCTGCTTCAAGGAGGAGAAGAAGACGCGTGACGAGTTCATGAGCCTTATTGGCGTAAATAAAACAGGAGTATAGCCATAAGCTGGAACTACTCGTTCCGCCCCCTATACAAAAGACAGGGCGCGGGTGTACAGCGGTATAGCTGGTTATAGCTGGTTAGAAGAAGAATATGACGAATGAATGTTCCAAAATTTCCTTTCTCGGTTAGATTTCTAGCCTACGCCATTTCTACCTGAGTCGTGTCCGAGTTGGAGGCATTGGGCTTCTGTAGTCCAAGCAGTGTGTCACGTGTTCTCTTAGCATTCGGTCTGGGGGCGCAACCAAAGCTAGAAGATACTCCGTACGTTCTAATCGTGCCAGGCCCCACTCTTTTTTGGGTCAAGCAAGGCTCTCACCACCAAAAGCGATTTTTTTTTTCGCGAAGCCAACTTTGCGAATACCACCAATCTGCTCAATACGCCGCCGAAACCACGATCACAATGGCTTCTACCCTTGAGGCCGAGGCGCCTCATAATAGCTTCGACGTATGTACCGCCACTACCCCGCAGAAGCCCAGAATTTGAGCCTCGAGGCTCCCTTGTCGTCACTCTACACAATTTGCGATTGGTCACCGCAGACAGAGCGTGCAGGCGCAATCGATGTACAGCCCATAAGACGAGTGGACTAGCTGACCCTGTCTTTCCAGACCATACTTGTACTCGACTTTGGCTCACAAACTAGCCATCTTATTCTGCGACGGATTCGGGCTCTCGGCGTCTTCGCTGAGCTACTTCCTTGTACCACCAAGGTCGCTGAGCTGCCATGGAAGCCCAAAGGAATTATCTTCTCTGGAGGTGTGAAATGTCTGGATGTATGGTTTGTGCCGAGGTCTGACTGAGCTACTAGGTCCTTCCTCTGTCTATGACGAGGGCTCACCCCGTACGGTTTCCGTTTCCCAAACGTCCTGTTGTTACATGTACTCATATGTGTAGATGTTGATCCTGCTGTTTTTGAACTCAATGTACCCATTCTGTGAGTGTTTTCTACCCTCCTCTCAAGTCTCTGAACCTAGACTAACACGGATGTACAGTGGTATTTGGTGCGGCTTGCTCCAAAACCCATCGATACACGCTATGACACTGACATGAATGACCTCAGCTATGGTTGCCAGGAGATCGCTTGGCGAATCGACTCAAGTAATGTTGTTCGCGGAGAGGCACGAGGTTTGTGACGTTTGAAACATCATCTCAAATTGCTTCTGACACTTCTCCATAGAGTATGGCCACGCGGACGTCACCATCACCAAAGTTAACAGTCATGCCGACCGGCTTTTCGCCGGGCTGGGAGACGGAATTTCTGTCTTCATGTCTCACTTTGACAAGCTAATCAACTTGCCTAAGGCGAGTGAAATTTCATTCGAATTTCTGGAAATCTTATTAACTCTAGCAGGACTTTGTGGTCATTGCTGCCACCAAGAACTCAGAGTTCGCCGGCATCGCCCACGAGGAGAAGCCTATCTTTGGTTTGTCTTCCCTAAGCTACTTTTGTAGCTCAGTAAGACAGGATGCTAACAGGGTGACTAGGTGTCCAGTTTCATCCTGAGCTCGAACACGTTCGTCCCTCCAAGGCCTTACATTAGGACTCCCTCTGACATTCGGATCTAGACCCCCCGCGGAACCGATCTCCTGTTCAACTTCAGCGTCAACATCTGCGGAGCTCAACCAAATTGGAAAATGGGCAACTTTGTTGAGATCGAGATCGCTCGCATCCGGGATCTTGTCGGTCCCAAAGCTCTTGTCATTGGTGGCGTAAGTGGCGGTGTCGACAGCACCGTTGGAGCGACTTTGATGCGTGAAGCCATTGGGGACCGCTTCATCGCGATAGGTATCAACAACGGCTGTATGCGTCTCAACGAGTTCGAGGAGGTCAAGAAGAATCTCAGGGACCACCTCGGTATCAATCTCACCGTTGTCGATGCCGGCGAGCTGTTCTTGAGTCGTCTTGCGGGTGTTACCGATCCCGAAAAGAAGCGAAAGATAATTGGGTCGACATGTACGTACTCCGAGTTATCTTGGACGGGTTCGCGACAATGATACTGACTACACCAAAGTCATCGATGTGTTCGAGAAAGAGGCTATAAGGGTACGCACCTTTCTCTGAAGGTGTGGAAGACTTACTAACACGGCCCACAAGATCGAAAAAGAAGCAGAAAACACACCAAATTCCGGGAAGGTCGAGTGGTTCTTGCAAGGGACACTATACCCTGATGTGTAAGTCGTTGGGCTTGTAATGTCGAGTCCAAGCTAATAGCATTTCAGTATCGAGTCGCTCTCGTGGAGAGGACCCTCAGCGACAATCAAGAGTAAGCCGATAAAGCTCGATGAAGTCGTGCAAGAACTGGACACCAGCTAACTAGAGATAGCTCACCATAATACTGGCGGTTTGCCAGAGGTAAGAAAAATCAACGTCTATGATTCACTTCCCTGTTACTTACCAGCATGTAGCGAATGATGAATGGCGTAAGTCGAACACCGCTTAGCCAAGTTTGATCACACTGACTAAGACGGCTTATTTAGCAAGGCTTACGTGTAAGTACACTTCCATCTTTCATGACGAAGTGAAATCTGACATGACTTCTATCACAGCTTATCGAGCCGCTCAGACTTTTATTTGTGAGTCTTGTACTTGTCTTAAATACGCTCGGTCATGGAGCTAACAATACTGCACAGAAAGATGAAGTGAGAGTAAGTTAATAAGGGGGTAAATCTTGACTTCCCTTTTACTAAGCTTTGCAGGCAATTGGTCGGCAACTCGGCATACACGAGTCGCTGGTAAACAGGCACCCATTCCCCGGGTATGTTGATCACCCTCGAGCTTCTCATTCTCCTTGCCAGCTTTTAGCATCTGCTAACTAAATCGAATGCAGACCGGGAATTGCCATCAGGATTCTTGGCGACGTTACCAAGGAGCGAGTTGAGATCGCCCGCAAGGCTGATAATATCTTCATCAATATGATCAAGGAGGCTGGTCTTTACGACCAGGTAGGGCGCGTCACACAGGCCAAGATGAGTGCAAGCTAAACATTCTCTCCTAGATGTCCCAAGCCTTTGCTGGTCTTGATACTAGCCGTAGTGTTGGTGTTTTTGGTGATATGCGCGTTTGGGGTTACATTGTAATCCTCCGCGCTGTTCGAACCAAAGACTTCATGAGCGCTGAGGTGTTCAACTTTGACAACTCCTTCCTCCAGGTAAATCACCTAGCCTTTATACTGTGCTTTCGCGTACTAATCCCTTGCCTAGGAGGTCTCGCGTGCCATTTGCAATCAGGTAGATGGTGTGTCCCGTGTTGTCTATGATTTGTAAGGAACTGATGGCCCCTTTGAATCTCGAGCTTCGTGCTAATACAGTCGTACTAGAACTTCAAAGCCTCCTGGCACTATTGAGCTGGAATAGGCGGCATGATGGAATACTTGCCAGCGTGGGCTGGGAAGAAGAATAAAAAGTGAGTTCTATACCGTTTGCAGGCTCTTCTAGATAAAGGCACATAGAATGAAAAGGACGAATGGGCTCTGAATTAATTGCACCATGATGCTGGCCGTCTTTGGAGAGGACGCGCAGCGTGCGATAAAGATATCAATTTGCGACAATGGACACACCCCTTCCAGAACCTTCGGTGTCTCTAGCTACAAGTTCTTGGTGCCCATTTAAGCTTGATCGTCCTCATCCTTGAACCATGGTCTGTCGCACTCTTCTTGACCTTGAGTGCATCTGTCGCACTTCCCCCTTCCACCACGCAAGCGAGTGCTAGGCACGTCGAGGTCTCGGCAATGAACTTTGCAACAGCTCTCGTGCCATGGGAGTCAGCGTTCCAAGAGAGACGTGCCACAACGCCTGCATGGTTTCTCCGTGGTATCTAGAGCATCGGCGTAAGAAGAGTTTGTGCATTCAAATCCCTTGCTGGCACAACTTTCGCAGCCTTGTTTCTCGTGGTGGCCGAACCTCGTTCTTACACAAGGGATGCCCGAGCTTTTGCATCAACTTCTTTGATGTCAAGGTCTATCAAAATACGCCCATGCTATGTCATTCTCACATCGATGGCAGACCTTAAAGTCATTTGGTATGACGTGGTCCTCGTGGGAGAAGTTGGCATACTCATATCCAAGTAGGTCGCAGCGGTCACAGCAGCTATTTGCTGAATTCTGGATGCACGGAACACAAGTTTCCTTACACTCGCTGCACTTGGCTTTGCAAATGCGCAGATGATCCCTCATAGAGTTTTTCGGGCATGTCCTGCCACAACGATTGCAAGGTTGTGAAACCAACTCGACGTCCTGACTGTGACTGAATCCAGAGCATTTCTCATTGCGCCGGATACAAGGCTCGCAACTTGTTGTACGTCCCACTGTAAAGGAATGTGGCGTCTGGGCAATGCGCAACTCCAAAATACGCTGAAAAGAAATTGTCGACCAACCTGAGGCTGTGAAGATCAGTTGTAGGATACTCAACATATCCTTGGTCCAAATCCGCTGCCCAAGTAGAAATTGAAGGACTATTGGTTGCACCCTAGGATGGGACATGATGCGAACCAATGTCTTTCTTGATTCAACGGATGCGTTGGCCACTACCGATATGAACCACCCGCAGGATGTCCGGGATTCATGTTAGGAATTGAAAGAAAGCATGAACTGAGATGTGTGTGTAATGACGCGATAGAGACGGTCCTTGTGAGGTTGGATGGCCGTCAAGACGTCGGCATTGTCCTTGGCTAGTTTGACGGGATTTGGTCAGCTTCACAAACGGGCCAACATTAGGGCATTAAAAATTCACCGTGTGTTTTAAAGGCACCGTGTCTGAATCCAATCGTAATAGGATTACCCCTAACACTGCGATTAGCAAAATACTTTAAACCAACAGGCAATATTTCCCTGTCTTTTTGTGCCGCCATAAGCCCTCACTTCACTCCTCAGAACCTTGCCAGCCGAATTACCGTCCAGTATTTCCTTTATTTTAAGACAGGCACAACCCATCGCCTCTGTAGACCAACTAGAACTCTTTGTGCCACTCGCCTTGATGGCGTCTACAAATTCTTGGATGTCTTTTGCGTTACATTACATGTCCGAAAATAGGTACATGGTTTGGCCGTCTTTCGGGACATGGGGGCCCATTGTCGGGTGTATTATCGACAGGACTCTGTCTGGTGGCGTAGCAAATTCGGGGGTGGGCATTTACAGATAGACTCGGGACATGACATGGCGATGATTGAGTTGCCGGCATACCAACTAGACGGGCTCTGGTGTGTCATGCCTGTTAATCCGTAGTTTTCAAACCACCCTTGTAGTACAATTTGCTCAATACAGTGTGCTACAGCTGAATGTCTTGGATACGGCTTGAAATCCAGATTGTTGAAGGAGATGCTCTAGACGGTAGGCAATGTACATGTCCACGAGGCAGCTATTTTAGTTCCAACGATTTTATTTCATCTGGATATCGCCAAGTGGCTTTAAACAGGTGACCAGGCTGAGAGCTCGGATTCAAACACTCTGTGACAAAATTCTTTGCCGATAACCACTCCCCGCTGGGACATCTGCAAACCAGAAGCAGAATTTCAGGATGCTTCAACTCGCAACTCCCTCGAGGAACGCTTTAGACATAGTCGACCTCGAACTTTCCCTTAGCGGTGAATATCACAACAGCAGTGAACTTTCCCTGTCCCTTGCCGCTGGAGAAGTCAATGACGCCCGGCAAGTCAGAAATTGCCCGGTACGAAAGAGCTTCACCAATCTGTGAGGAGGTGTCTACAGAAATCACTCCTTTGAGAATGGGTGTCATGTTGTATCTTGTGTTGGGGAGGGGGTTGAGCTAAACCACATTGACACACATTAGCGGATGGACGAGAGAAATTCACAGAATGATTTTCCATACCGAAGCAACAGGAATTGATCTGTTGTGCTGATCCTTCTTGCCAAGTCCAATGAGGACTCTGGTGTCGCCAACGTCGAAATCATCACGGGTGTGGATTGTGTAGGCGCCTGCTGGGGCAGAGGAGTCGATCTCTTGGATATTCACATTGAACTGGCGGATGAGCTCATTGACTGCCGTGTGGAAGGTGCCTTTGCAGTGCTCATCATCAGCATTGGATCCATGGGGGGTTAGGATGTCAAGACGAGGGATACTTGCTGCCGGTTTGCCCATCTTTGCCCAGCGTGGCAGGTAGCGATTTGCCTCCCGAGACGACTACTCCGCTTTGTAGTGGTGTTTCAGTTGAACCGGCCCCTAGATTTTTAGCTTCAAGAGTCAAACGTGAAGTATGTAGAGTCAAAGTACCTACATGCGAAGTACTCTGCTGTGATTTTCACGGTCTGTGTGTCACCGCCTTCATTCACCGTGAGTTGCATCCAGACATTGCCGAAACCGTCGACATTGTCGCCAAAAGGGGATGCCTGGTAGAGCACAAAGCGTTGTTTCAGAGCTGACTCATTAATGACACTGATGGTATATGTAGCCATTTTGGTAGTTTTGGATGCTTGGTATGTAGTTTGATGTGAATTTGGGAAACTAGGTTGGTAATTGAAGCTCGGAATCGGAATATGGACGCAGCGTGGCCGTGGAGTACGGATGCTGAGGATACTTATATAGCCCAGCCGAAGAGGAGGACAGCATTATTAGACGCAACAAGTTTTCTGAACCTCATGTGCATCAAGCTCCAGAAGCATCCGACTGTGAGCCGTGTGCTGGTGGCAGCAATACAACATCGGGTCTCAAGACCTTTCCAACGTAGCATCCAGTATGATGCACCAAGAGAGGCTACACTGCGGGAAGGAAGGCTCTCGCGGATGGACATTTTTTGAAATTCTTGAATCAGGTAGCCACTGGCACACATTACCTGCAGCTGGACAGAAAAAGGAAGCACTTGCGCCGTAAAGGGCATGTACGTCACGCCACATAGGAACCTCATCGCTACATATCCTTGCAGGTTGGGCTGGTCCCTTGTCTGATCTCGGGCAGCTAAGCCATGCATTTGTCACGTTACGAGACTCATTGTTGACTAGGCTGCGTTATAAAATCATTATTACCCTTGTTCTTCCGGCCGCAGACAGAATCTGCAGCCATCTTTTACCCATACAAGAATCCATGGTAGCTACATCTTGATACAATGTGTTGCGTTGACCGAGACGCCGTTTTGGGCGTCACTGAGCCCACGTTTAGATGTGATACATGCGCCGCGGGCAGATGCCTGGCTATCCGACTCTGGTGAGATGATTTGTTCTGATACGGCAGTTGTACTCGTTTCGTTGCCATGGACTGCGCCCGGTAATGGCTGGCTGGGCTTCAACTCTACGAGACCAAAGACCAAGGAGCCATCTTTAGTAACGACTAGATGGGCAAAAGAGGCGTCGCTGGAGTGAAACATGCAGCTACAGCAAGTGCAAAATGATGAGCGGAGAGACGTACAACGTTGAAGAACAGAGTACAGACCGAGGTGACAACGGGGTATGCAGGTCTTGAACCAGCATGTTGGCGACACGTCTTCTCGGGCAGCAATCTTTGTGGCTGATGCGTGATGTATCATGGTGCTCACCACTCAAAAGTGTCTTCGTTCTCTACCGGCGGAACAGACAAAAGTCCCCGCTGTTGACCGAGACTGGGCAGTTGCAACCCGACATACATGGACTTGACGCTGGTGATTTAGCGGAGGCGGGTCGAGCTATACTACAGCGTCAAGTGTCTGGTGTATAATTCGTCATCGCTCTGCGGAATTGCTTCACCCATGTTGTCGTGGTCAGCCATCTGGCCACACTCGCTCGACGATACGGTACTAGGGTTCTCGGATTGAGAAGACTGCGCAATGGTCGTCTCCGGGGCTGAAAATTCGGTGACGGAGTTTTGGAGGCTCAGCTAGGGTCGGGATGGGATTATCACTGCCTCTTCTGGGATCCCCAGGAGCGGTTGGCGAGCGCGCAGTTTCTCGATACTATCCATCCTTGAGGCTTTCCATGACTTTCTAGCCCCTTATACAAGTCTACATCTTGCCAGATATCTGCTGGGAGTATTCTTGCAGCCGCATCAATTTCTTCCCCTCTCCTAACCACCCCGGCGAGGAGCGGTCTACTTTTCCCTTTCGCCAGGTATTCCTAACCTCAGTTGCCCGAACTGGGCGGCGACAACAGCGAAGTCTCCTCTGATGCTGGCAAGTTGACCAATCTTCCGAATCGGTATGTTTCAAGTTATTGTGCACTGATCGCCTTGAGAATGTCAAGAATACTTGACGCCACTTGGGATGCACGACACTAGAATCGTCCGATGAGAGCCACTGCGGATGTACTTGGAGCAACAAGAAAAGCATGGTCCAGAGTCATGAAACCCATGCTGCATGAGCCGCGTTAAACATGGCAAAGATGCAATCATACCGAAAAAATACACACTCGTGTGTCATCACGCCTACTTGGACGAAAGCGAAACAGGATTCATGGTATTTTCCAGCCGACATGGCATGATACTTTACGAGGAAGTGAGTAGAGGCTCCAAGGCCTTATCCCACGATTGAAGTTTGGTCTGCAACCGCAGGAGTCAATTTGAGGCGCGCTGCGTACCAAGGTGCTATCTCGGCTATCTTGAAATCGAACCAGATTGACGGCAGACGACACAAAAAGGAGCACTGTAAGATACCTCCAATTCAAGGCAACTGGGGGATTTCTTGCGTAGCGCAGTGAACACCGCCACCTAATACAGGCAGCTGCTCAATGAGAACGGGGTAGATTTTCCTTTCCTCGCCAAAAACGCGTTGCGTAACCCTGATAGCCGCGGCGTCATGTGCCGGGTCGCCAAACTGAGGTAGAATGATGCCTCCATTCACCAATAAGTAATTGACATAGCTGCGCACAGCACGGTTATCGTCGATGCCCTTGACGCCCTTGATGCCCTTGGGAGGGGGCTCAAAGAGATCCTCGTCGGGCTCCTCCACCTCGATAATCTCAAACGGGCGGCCCTTGGCGTCGGTAGCAGTGCTAAGGATACTACGGGCTTCCTCGTAGACGACTGTCCAGTCGGTCGGCTCGACCTCGTTGGCCCTGCTCAAGAGGATGACGCCCGGGCGGGCGAAGCGGGCAAGGGCGTCGATGTGGCAGTCAGTTGAGTCGAGCCCGTCTCTACCTGGGATCCAGATAATCTTTTCAACGCCAAGAGTACGTATGAGCTCCTCCTCGATATCTTGACGACTCTTGCCGGGGTTTCTATTATCATTCACAATAGAACTCTCTGTTAGTATCAGGGTCCCTTCGCCATCGGTCTCTAGGGCGCCGCCCTCTGTGACAATCGACGTCTCGATGCGTTCGATTCCCAGGTCCCGGAGGATAATGCGAGCCAGCTCGCGGGTAGTCGGCGTAGGGTATTTGCCGCCCCAGCCGTTGAAGTTGTAGTCGAGACCCGCGAGGGTGCCCTCTCCGGGATTCTCCTTGATGACAAAGACGGGCGCGATGTCCCTCATCCAGATATCCATGCTATCGCCTTGAATGTGGTGCAGCTTAATCGAGAAGGGGGTCACAATCTCGTTAAAGTACACCTCTGCCTCTTCGATACGCTCGGCGCCCACCACGAGGGTGACGGGCTCGAAGTGGGCGACGGCCTGGGCAATATTGGACACCTCCTGTGTTGCTCGGGCCAGAAACTCGGGGTGGTCCTTGAGTATTCCCTCCAAGCCCGGCCAACCCAGAATGATGCCGCTGTGAGGCGTCCACTCTGCACGACGGCGAAGGGTATAGCCGGACATGACGTGAAGCAAAGAGTGATGATGATATTTGTCTAGGTAAAGCTTGGGAAAGATGAAGACTTGAGAGTAAAGACGTGCGGGTGGAAAATAGGTTGAAGTTCAAGTGTCGCTTCGTTGTGAGCCAGGAAACGAAGAGTATTTATACACGTTTGCTGCCGGCCTTTTACCTTTTAGCAACTTGACCCCTCTCATGAAAAGCACACTTGCTTTTTGCATGCTCTACCTAGAGCTATTGGGGAGCATGGACGGTCTAGCAGGTGCCAGCTGAGGAGTGACACGGAGCGTATGCGCAGAGTATTTGGTGTCGAGGGATCAAGCAGGTGTTGGGTCATTTTCGGTGACTTGTCAATAGAATACTACGTGCAAGGTAGTATACAGCTCTTGTCTGAAGGAAGTGTGAATTCTCATTGGCAAACCAACTTCCCAAGACTTGTTTTGATAAAGCTGTCACACATGCTTCGCGACTGCATCCATCTCCATGCATGGTGCTTGCAACGTACTCCGTACTGCGGAGTAGTTATACTGCATACTTGTGTCCAGCTCACCTCGGACAGCCATGTCTCGGAACAATCTGAGACAGGACGGTACAATGTCGTAGAACCAACCATTACCCCGTAAACATTGGATGATCTGGCCGTTTTGACACGTAGCCTGCAGAGGTGCAAACATGTTTTGCAGGTTACATGGCTGGTCTGCGAATCATCAATCACTATGGGCCCAGGTCGCTAGCTGGCCAACGTCAAGACCCTGCTTCTTTCGGCAGGCAGTGGTGGTATCGTGATGAATTGCTAGAGGGGTTCATTCTCGTCCAACCCCATTGCGGCATCTAAGACACGAGTCGGCCCCCTGGCCGGAGCGGCAACATCGCTATTCATTGGATTGCACACGGGACGACGATCAAATGCTCAATGGAGCAATGGATGCTTGGCATCTGCAGGTCGACGCTTCAGAAACAAGCGTTATGCCCCCAAACAACGCATATATCGACAATACGCACCAAGCGGCTTAGTACCCAAGTAATTTCCGACTGGGCTACAGTGCTCGTCTGGATGGGAAACCCAAGATGGAACTTGCTTACTTGTTTAGAAGTGAACTAAAAGACGGTGAGGAAATCGTTTACTTCTGGGATTGACCTGTCATCACGCCCAAGGTTTCAAAACTGTGGCTGGCTGCGCTATCCGCTTTGGACGTGGATCTTCGACTTGCATGGCGCCCTTTTCGAATTGTTTCGGTCGCACGGCCTTGAGCGGTCATACAAGGTGCAAGGCTCCCGATTTGTCAAGTGGCTGCCGCTTTCATGTGAAACAGCACTGAGGTGATGCTCACACTTGCCTTCCCCTCTCTGGCTTGGAGCCGCCATGCCGCTGTACCAGCCGAGAATTCTGGCTACGATATTGCCACGAGGGGAATCTAGAATGAAGCGGATTATCGTCTTGAAAAGAAAAAGAAGGACAGCCATGAGACTAGTCTCAGCGTAAGCATAACCCCCGAAGAAACTATCTCGGAAACTAGTAAGCGAGTTGAATTGCTCTTTACGATTCGACGCGGCCCTCGTCCTGGAAAACAGCGGGTAGGAAGCAGTGCCAGGGTGGCTCGCATATACTACTGCATATGTAGGTGCTGCACAAAGAACAAGAGGGGGCTGGTTCAACCGTTAAGCTTGGGTGGTGTGGGAACGATCCGTCTTCTTGGAGAGTCCCTGGTTAACGTTTTCAATAACACCACACCGTAGAAAAACGGCGGTTTAACTTTAGATGCCTGAATTATGAGACTTCCGACTACCGAAGCCCGGTTCCGGCTGGGGCAGGCCTTTCAAGTACATTCACGCATCGTCGTTGTCTTGTCAAGGCTAAGAGATGGTTCTTTGACACGTCTTGTTTAGTCAATTCATAAATGATGTCAGTAAATATATGAAGAAATGTAAAGCGTCATATTTATCAAATTGAATGAAAAGTGTATCTGTGAAAGTATACATAAATAATTGGCCATGCTTCTCCGCGCTTGGTTCTCGATATTTAGTTGCCATGAGCACTTATGACTTGGACCATGAGGAATCCGCATCTGCCACCTGCTAGTTAGCAACGATATCGTACCAGCTCCTCAAGTTCCATGGCCGCGAACTTGCCTTCATATATATCGGGGGTAGGAATTTCCCCTCTCTTGTCCTTCTTCTTCCGATCCTTCCATCTCTCTCTTCCTTGGTAAAGTCCAGCTGCCCATCCCGCGTAAAACTAATCATCAACTTTGGTTCCCCAAGTGGCAAACTATCCCCCCTATCCGTTTGCCAGAGATGACATGTTTTCCCACATAACGTAATAATCCCCTCCATCTCCTTGTTTTCTGCCGTATCCCGCAGCGTCTGTGGCCCTAGGCGATTGGGCATCACTAGCATGCCCGACTTGACTTTGTAAACGTGCGAGTGCCACAGGCAACGCTCATCGGGTGGCAAGGACGCAAAGAGACGCGGTGTGATCATGTACTCTATGCCGATAAGCTTTGCGTTGCTATCGGGGGAGTCGTACAAGAGACACTGCCGAACATCACTGTCTAAAGGCTCTAGTGGTCAGTAACGAGATCGCATGGAGTGGTAACGTGTTATCAGCGTACTGATCTGCCTGCAGAAGTGGTTTGCTTCAACCATTCGGCCGGGATCATGCGCGTAGGCGTGGAGGGCATTCAGGTGAGCACAGATATTTTTAAGCGGCTTGAAGTCCTTGCGTCAAAGTCAGCCGTATTCGGGTAAATGCGGAATGGATGTCTACCTGAGTGATTGATGCTGCTCCGAAAAGAACTGTCTCTTTATTGGATGTGGGATGACCGGGGCCTCGTTCGTGAATGGCGTTAACCCCATTCCTTGCTTGGTGATTTGTTGATAGATATGCAGCCAGAGCAATTGCGCTTCGCCTGTGAGTCGGAGGTCTTGAAAAAACAGACGTCTTTTCTTTTCTTCTCCTTTGTTTACTTATTTCTTCTTTTTCGCCCAGCAAGCATATCAACTATTTATCCAGCCTACATATATATTGTCGGCTGTGAAGTACAATGACGTACCATGGTCGTCATGGACTAGGCTGTAAGCTGTCTCATGCCAGCTGCCTTTTCTTTGCCAAGAGGCCAATACACTGACGTTGTCTAATCCTTAGCAACAGTTGAATGACATCATATGTAAATCAGAATGGCAGGCCGCTGCCGGCGGCATCGAATACAATAGTGCAAGGCAGACATCATCCCATCGCGTTGCGGCCCAGGTGGGCTGATTGCGCATCCTCCAATACCATCAATACACATAAATTCATAGTCAAGTTTATGGTATACTTTCCACCGCAGCAATTATGTATCACACGGAAAATGGCGTCGCTTGTATGTCGTTATCAATCCTCCAAGAGTGAGTGACATTAGGTCCACCTGCATCACAACTCCGCCTTCTCCTAGACAAATGCCACCCTTGCCCAAGCTGGGAATTCATCTGAAGCATTTCATGAGCGACTTTTCTTTGGATTCAGGTACCCCCGAATGGAATGCTTTGCAAGTTGAGAATTCTCACACTCTTGGCCTGTAACATGCAATTGGTTACAGAACTAATTGATACTATCACCCAGCCGTCAAGTCCCTTGCTTTGGCAACTTGACTATGGCAAAACTGTATGGCGCTGTTGACGTAGTCGTTTGTTCCTCAGATTTTTGTTACTTGATGTAATTAGGCTTCATGTTTTCAATTGTCTGGCACTTTGTCTGTCTATCCTGTTCCCCGGTTGCTACCACCGTTGATACCGCCGTTGAAACCACTATTGATACCACCCTTGTTGTTGCTTCCGCGGTCACCACCACCATTGATACCGCCGCTGGAACCGCCGTTGATACCATTATCGATACCACTATTAATATCACCACTGATACCATCACTGATACCACCACTGATACCACCGTTTTTGTTACCACTGTTGCTACCGCCGTTGATACCGCCGTTGTTATTGAGATCGTTTTTGTTACCACCCTTGATATCACCCTTGCTACCGCCATTGATATCACCCTTGCTACCGCCATTGATATCACCTCCGATACCACCGTTGTTGTTGAGATCGTTTTTGTTACCACCATTTTTATCACCCTTGCTACCACTGTTGATACCATTACTGATACCGCCGCTGGTACCGCCGTTGACACCACCATTAATATCACCACTGATACCACCACTGACACCACCATTGATACCACCATTGTTGTTGACACCGCCATTGGTACCACCATTGATACCGCCTTTAATACCATCGTTTTTGTTAGCACCATTTTTATCAACACCGTTGTTGCTGCCACCTTTGTTGTTACCACTATTGATACCACCATTGGTACCACCATTAATACCGCCTTTAATACCATCGTTTTTGTTAGCACCGTTTTTATCAACACCGTTTTTGTTAGCACCGTTTTTATCAACACCGTTGTTGCTGCCACCATTGATACCACCGTTGATACCGCCGTTGATACCGCCGTTATTATTACCACCGTTATTATTACCGCCATTGTTGTTACCGCCGTTGTTGTTACCGCCGTTGTTGTTACCGCCGTTGTTGTTACCGCCGTTGTTGTTACCGCCGTTGTTGTTACCGCCGTTGTTGTTACCGCCGTTGTTGTTACCGCCGTTGTTGTTACCGCCGTTGTTGTTACCGCCGTTGTTGTTACCGCCGTTATTATTATTGCCGCCGTTATTGCCGCCGTTTCCTCTTCCGCAACCACATAGGTCAGCGTTGGGATCATTGCTGACACTAAAGAATGTAGACGCATCTTGCGCAGGACGATCAGCGTTGCCCATGATGGCGGCCTGGTGTGTGCTGGCACCCGTCATGGTGCTGCAAGTCCAGCAGCCCTGCGCAAGATTCGTGCCGCATTCCAGGTCCAGGTCGATGCGGGTGAGTCCGCCGCCGGCTTTTCGCCCCTCGCCGTTGAAGCCCTTGAAACACGTCTTCTGGGGTGCTCCGTTATTGTTTGATTTGGCTCGCTCCCGGTCTTGGAGATAGGCGGCCGCCGCGATCGGAGCTGTACCTTGCAGCTCGTCGTTTTCCATAAGATGGCAAGTGACATGCGAGTGACCAATCACGACGCCATTCCCATCGAGCCGTTGTGGATTGCCGTTGTATGTGTTCTGGGGGTTTGTGAAGGTTCCCAGGTTTATATTCCGGTATACCGCACTAATCTTCATTCCGTCTTTGGGAGAAATGTTGCCGCATAATCTCGGTTGGCTGAATACAACAGTGGCCATTTTCTCCGGTGCTGGGACCTCGCCCATGACTGTCAAACAAGTTTAGATGGTGGCAACACGGTCTTCATCTTGGTCATACATACTGATGGGGTTGCAGCAGGATTGTCCCGTCTTAACCTGTTCGCCATTGCATAACGGCTTCCCTGAGCAGAAGTTGATAAAGTTATTTTGGCTTCTATCTCTTGGTTAGGCGCCGTCTGGGTTCATAAAAAGACGAAAAGAAAGTGCTTTTCCTTACTGCAGGGCTTCGTCCGTTCCGGCATCGGCATTTTTTAGACCATTGGGAGTACGCTGCAAGCTGTTTCGAGACAAGGTGAGACTCTGCTGTTCTTGGCCATTGCCACCACCAATCTGGTTATTACCACCATTCTGGCCCTTGTTACCACCATTCTGGCCATTGCCCTTTTGTGGGGGAACAACAATAGTACCCGGTGGCTTTACGGCACCTTGGTTTCCCCCGGGACGTTGCTGGAACTGTCGCCGGCTCAATTGGCGGGAAACCCGAGGGCGAAAAGCCAAATCATCAGCAGCCTGGATAGCGCCAGTGAAGCCCACCAGGGCGACAAGAAGGCCTGCGATGTGCATGACGTGCTTCCAAGTTGTGTTTTGAAGAGAGGGTCTCTGCTAGTCAAGATTTCAGTACTTGCTTGGCATCGGTGGATGTTATTGTTGTTGTGAGTGATAGAATCGGGTCCGGCCCGGATAAAAACAGGACTACTATAATTAAAAGAGTTTGTTTGACTTGGAGCCTGTGTCGCAGACACCGGTGCTAAGACATCAAGAATAAAAATGAGAGGAATGATTTCGGTCGTACGATGAACGTAACAGAAAAGACGAAGAGAACAGAACAGATGAACGAGGATGGGAGCGGAGGGAGGGGGGGAGAAGTAGCTTGAGCTCCAGAGAGAAGCACTACCGTCCTGATGCGTCTCAAAACGTTGAGCATGTAGAGTGCGTGTATTCATAGCTCGGCCGAGGGCAGGAGGCTAACTATCCCACCAGAGGTTCCGAAATGTTGTTTCCGACCGTACCGTCAGCTGTACTACTCGGTTGCATTACTCGGGTGCAGTCTAATGGAAATAAGTTCGGACATGGATGAGTGTTTTAGAAAAGTAGAGTCCTCCCTTGCCTTGTTTCAATGGCGTCGTCGTCGGTATCGTGTGCCTCTCCCGCAAGGCTGTTTCATTGTAAGCAGCCATGGCGCCGATCGTCCAATGAGTTTCGGTATGCAGCGGGCGATCAGGACAATCAGGCAATCACTTTGTTTGGTAAAAGACATGAGGCCAACACTTTTGCCCCGGTTCTCCAACAGCCATGGGTTGGTGAATATGGCATCGCATCGATATCTTCAAGAGGAGCGGCCTATGCCGTCGCGCAAGTAAAGCATAATGGCATGAATCACGCCAGGCGTCGGCGAGATTCAGGATGCCGCATAAAGGCCGTCGTGTCGGAAGAGTGACTTTTACTTCCCTTTTTAGGTTCCGCGACCTGCCAAGACAAGGCTAGTGATGCACTCTGACTCGGATGTTGACATCATTGATCATCTTGGGACAAATATAGTCTATGGTTCCCACTAGTCTACACTCGCTAGCCAATGTACATGCATCTCGTGACGGACGTTACAACGCTTCGTCTGCCCCACCCACAGTAAGCGTGGCCAATCGAATAATTCCGACGAACGCACCTGAATCCTTTAGTATCAGATTTCCCCCTTCTTACAGTATTGAAGGCAATGCTCCCTTTCCCTTGATGCAGGGGAGGTTTCGAATCAATCTGAAACCTACACAAAATCGACATTATATCGAATGTTATGCACGAATGCAGTCTCGGAATTGAACCAGGCATGACTAGCAATACAATCATCTCATCCCAAACACCGCTTGCACATAAGATTATTCCCACTTCCGCCTCTTATTCAAAAGCTTTTCTTCCTGTAATCGTTTAATCTGTCAACTTTGCTTCACTATGATGGCCGGTTTGCTGGGACAAGAAACACTGTCGATCCTTTACTTGGCTTTCTCTTGAACATTATTGACTCACCCCATCAGAAACATGTATATAAGCACTATTCTTTTGTCCCTCGTGAGCCTACCTGCCATAGGGGATGCCTTTAAACAAGAACAAGATTCAAAGCTTTCGCCAAGCATTATTGGCAAGTCATCACCCGTTCCACCATCAACGCCAGGCACAAAGCGCACCGCGCAAGAGGTCTTGTCTGGCCACGTCAACGTAGACGACCAGTGCCGCAGTCCAAGCAATGACGGACAAGTTGATGAAAGCTCTTGGGACAACGCAAGTACGTGGTTTTCTCGAGACATGTTCCTTTGCAAGACCAAGATTAGGTTCTAACCGTCTATATAGTTACAGATCAGATTCCTGAAGTGGACCGGATGGTCTCTACTCTCATTCATCACCCGGAGACGGAACAGAATTTTGACACCAACACAGCCTTCAGTGTTGACCTAACCATCGCGAACCTATTTCTAGTGGATAATGTCATGCCATACGGCGGCCCACAGCGTTTAGACCCGGCGACTGGCCAAGTCAGGGGCCACGTGTATGTTGTGATTCAAAAGACCGCTGGAGGCAGCGGTGCACTTCTAGGCGATGACAGCGTTGTCTATTCCGCGAGAGTCCCTGGCCGGGGTAACAACGTGGTTTACACCAGTGGCGGAGCCATGAAGACCATGAACAGACTTAGTGTTGAAGTTGACGGCGGCCTCCACGAGCCAGGCCGTTACCGCGTCTGCACCGTGGCAACAGCAGAAAATCTGCAGCGGGTCGTGATGCCACCAGTCATGCGTGGCCCGCAAGATGACTGCATCTGGTTCACTGTTGGCGACGGAGTTGTAGACCGAGAAGTTGGCATTGCCAACCCACCAAGGGAGCTGGTCGGCACTTTGCAGCCCGTCAGCCTGGGCTCGGCGGACCATGTCAATCTATCGGTTTCATTTGAACTACTACCGGGGCTGTTGCAAGTGGTTGAAGCTAAAAGATAGTACTTCAAAGTTGTTGGTATCTCTTTCTTCTGCGCTCTTGATCACGCGACAAGACACCAGACTGCTGCTGGACGTAGTAGCACCAGCACACGACGCTATTGCTTTGTACAGGTTGAATTTCTAGTAATAGATATTAGAATTTAGAATTAGATATTAGATTTGGGTATGAATCTAATACTCTTGGCCCGGCTTATAAGAACCTACTTTTTTATTTTTAGCTTATAATATAAAATTAATACTAGTTATCCGTAAAATTTATAAGTATATAAGTATTTTATCAGATTTAATATTATTTATTTTAAAAAAAACTACAAAAAATTACAAAATTACAAAAACTACACGTGTAAATGCTCTGAGTATAGTAATATTATAATACAAACTATAAAATACTACACTACAATACAAATTACAGTAAATATTTGGCGTATATAGTCAAAATTCGTTGATGTAAATATTGAAACTACTGCATTTGACCATGGGACTGGGGGGCATCCAATAGAGCCTCCTGGTTTTTCGTCTTTACCAGAATGAGATACGGAAATCATAATCATAGTGAGATTGTTAGACGTATATGATCTGGAGTTGAGTAGTAGCTGTGGCCTTCTCTCAATAATTGTTGAGTTTTACAGCCGGTCACTAAAGGGCAGATATAATTGATCCGTGCGATAAGGGGTGCGATAAACCTCGACGAGGGGTATAGAATAGTATCCATAAGACTCGAGAGCTAGGTGCGTCTTGGTAGAGTCTGTCATTAATTAGGTCGGACGAGGCTTGAGAGGAAATAGTCACGGTAGTTGGGCAGATACAAAGTCTAGCTGGATTTCAACTTTATTCCTCCAGATGTCACTTCTTATTAAGCTCTTAGTAGTTATGTGGCGGCAGGATTTCGTGTTATTACTACTGTGGCTTGTGTGGCAATTGACGAACCAACATGAATGTCCTAGCATGACTATACCGCGAGGGACTATAGGCCAACCCACCATGGCTTGAGCAGCTGAATACATGGCAACAGCAATTTCCTAGTTGCAAACTTAAACTCTCTGATTGTACCCCTGGTAGTCAAGTAACGGTAAATACTGTGCTCACCCTGACATATGTGCAGAGCTGGCTGAGTGCTTACAGGCTGCATATGTAGCTTCCAGAGCTGGTCTAGTACATGCACCTTGTACCTCCCGCGGGCAGCCTCGATGTTCCTGGGAAGCCTCAGGTTTGGTGGCGGCACTTGTTGGGGCTAACTGAGGTGAAGCGCCGTCTATGTCGTGGCAGGTGTGACAAGGGCTCAATAGAGGGCTTGGAGTTAATAGCTCAATTCATCTAATAACAGTCTTTGGCATCAAAGGTCCTTGGTTTTCCTCAAGGCCTTGAAGGTCAAAGACGTCTTTAAATACAAGAAGTCGGTGCTGCGCTAATCCCGTGACCGCAGCCCTTGTGTAACCTACCAGACGCTATTTCCGTGTGACAGCAGGCAACCTCTCCTCAACCTTTCTAGCATCTTCATCCATCACGCCATTTTCAGCTATCTCTCTGCTATGAATGCATGTTTCTCGCATATGAGCTCTCGTGTGGCCGTTGTGCAGCTTCTCTTTTCTCTGCCGTGAAATCCATCGCAGCAGTGGCCTATACATTCTCCAACAGTGCTGAGCGTCGAAGAGAAATTCTTCAACTCCCTACATAACATACAAGCTCTTATTTTAAACAGGGGCCAAGACGCAAGTCGCAGTTATATTCCGAAAAGAAAATCTTCTGAACCAACTGATTGGACCTGTGCCAACTGGCTGAGTCTATATCATGAATCGTCGCATCTATCCGATGATGTCCTGGCAAAGTCAGCCGATCAACGTCGCGACATCTTCTGCTGCTAATATAAGCCCTTAGGTCCGCCTTCACTTGCCAAAAATCTCAAGTCGAGAAGCAGAGCCTACTTGATATCAATTAGTAAAGCGTTTAAAGCTACTAATATCGCTGTTAATAAAGAAGCTCAACGGGATAGAGATCGAAGTGATCACGACGCAAGGCTTCTTGAAGCAAATCCAGATTGGAATTTCGAACCACGGAAATGGCATTTCACGGAAGGCGACTTGGAGGCTCTGAATTCGTTGATCCATTCACGAATCCCAACCGAATGAGGATTTGACGCAACTGTTGCAAGATTTAGAAGATGAATCTTGCTTGCGTATTTGGAGAGCTGCAATTGACTCTCTCATGTCTTTCCAAGGCACATTGCCAGGCTCGGTTGATTGGAAATCAGCTAAGCAAAAGGCGGTCGACGTCCTTGAGCAGCGTGATGTGGCTGCGGAAAATTTTGAGCGGCTTCAATTCGCGCAGAATACACCTGAAACAGAGCGCTTTTGTGAAAAAATAAAGGCAAAGTTTCAGTTAATGGGGCGCTTTACTGCTATATATGACGCTCAACCGAGACCGACGGGAACTGAAGATCAACTTGAGCCAGCAGAACCTCGTTATGAACTGTTTCCATTGCGCAACCAACGTCAGAAAACGGTAGCTAGAGCATATCCCAATCTATCTCCGCATGTGAGTTTATAGTTATTGGGTATTTAGAAATGCAGATACTCACAGCTTATCCAGATGAATGGCCCAGTATTAGTTACCATAGTTTTTCTCACCACGCTCATATCGACTATCCCTTTAGTTGTCGCGTGGCAACATTCAACTAATGACCGAGGCTCTGCGACTGAATCGGATTTCTGGCTTCTTATACTCAACTCGATAATGTGTCTTGTTGGAATATTTTCTGCAATATTTCCATCTTTTTGGTACCCCCTCTCAGCCTACAATCGCTGGGCGCAATGGCTCTCTGTCTTTGGCTGTGTAGCCGCTATTGCTGCTATTCCGATGTATTTGTACTTGACTACAATGTGGAGTGCTTTAGTTGCATTTCTGGCCCAGGCAATCCAGGGTATTGTAACATTGCAGCTCGCCCTTGCAACAGAACAAAAGCCATAGTGCCGCCCACTACCTTACTATTATACTCTATCTTTGTGATAACCCCTCGATTCTATTTCTCTATTTATGCTCTAAATATATATTTATGTAAAGATTAGTTGCTAGCTATTGCAATAAACATGATAAATCCAAGTACCCTGGCTAAGCGCCATGCCATTCCGTTTTTAGTAATTCCATCCATTTTGGGTCTTAGTTGATCGCTTTCCGAGGCGAACTAAGATTACCTGCGATGTGCTATCTTTCTAGGATACGAAAAGTAGGCCCCATTTTGGCTGTTTTTTTTTTTTTAATTTTAGAAGCTGACAAGACGCAAAGCGTGTTGTATGAGCCTTGCTTGGGGTCCCGACTTAGAGCCTTCATAGCACATGAAAGTATCTGCCCTGTAACTCCAGGATAGGCATCCTTCCACTGTCCCTGAATAGAAGTGTTGACTTGCCCCTGGAGCGTTAGGTCTTGATTTAAGAGTAAGAATGGTACGGATTTGCGTCCGAGAAAACGACTTCGTCGGTTCACAAAAAGAAATCTTTGCTGGCTAGAGGGACATGAACCGGATCTCTGCTTTGTTCAATATGCCGAACCTGCGGCTTTATTTCTTCCGGAACAGATGCCTGGCATGCCATGACAAGGGATTGTGCTTAAGGGCTTGGAATAATATAGCATTCAGCTAATAATTTGCTTTAATATTAAAAGTCCTTAGTTTTGCTCAAGTCATAAAAGGCAAATAGCCCTTATTTATATTAAATAGCAGTAAGAAAGTAAGCTTAAAGTCTAAGGCCGCTACTACATTTTGAGCTCTTATACAACCATCGTCAGGTTCAAGGTCCGGCCCTTGCCTTTATGGCAACATGGCTTCCGCGTAACGCATGCCGAAACCTTAAGGGATACTGCCCGTCATATGTTAAAGGCAGACGAGCAAACCGTTCAGAATATTGAAGAAGATTTAAAGTTACAGTCTCAAGAAGACATCCAGAAGATTAGTTACGTACGCTCTATGTTTGAGTTGACTAAGCGATTACAATCTCAGTATTCTGCCGCAAATGCTGGCTTATTGGTAGCAGTTCTTCTCGGACCCGGCGAAGCAGTCTTCTTCCCTAAGGTGTAAAAATGGGTGCCCATGGGCACCCGTGGGTATCCAAGTGGTTCATCGGCTATTCATTTTCTCATCTAAAACGCTTAGGTATTCCGCGGGTATCCTACTCTATAATAGGTACTTTATAGCCACCTACAATATGTATTAATAAGCTATCACGTATTATTAATTAGGTGGAATCTAGTGGACAAGGGCTTATCTTGGGCGGGTACCCAAAGTTACCCAAGATTATCAATCACTAGCTATGGGTAATTTGGGTTAACATTCATATTGACCTACGGATAAGCTGTCCACGCCGGGTACCCATGGAGCTTTTACACACTATCAGGCATCTCAGCCGACGGTGTCCATTGTTATCGGTCTGGGGACATGGTTGAGTGCATGGCGGACTCTGCCCTGTTGCCGACCGCGACGGCATCCATCTCTTCTCCGACACTCTTCGAATGAATTCGGGTACTCAGCTGGTTAATCTGAGATTGGTATAGTGCATCAGCCGCCTATTGATAAACTTGACTGGATTCGAATTGACATGCTGGCTGGGGAGGAAGAATTAATTGGAATCACGAGGGACCAACTGTGGCCATTGCGGTTTCTGGCAAAGGCACCATTCTAGGAGATGGGAAACAGCTGGTTGTCAGGAGCGGTTTCGTTATTGCAGCAGAAACAAGGACAAAAATGCGCTCTGCTGGTGCCCTGCAGATATCTGTGCGCTGCTCGGAGTGTGGAAAATCGTCACGGGTAATATCGAGCTGCCATTATTCATATCTGCTTGCTTATGTTATAATCGATTGCTAGGCGCATTGAACACTATGTTGATATATGCCATGAACACGCAAATTTATCCCAATTCAAATCTCGGGTGCGGCAATTAAATTCAGAGACGTGTCATAATACCCTGTGAGTAGGGCGAAACTAGATAATTGTGAAAGGCCGCTAGCGAGTTGATTCAACTAACTAGTCCCTATGCTGTTTACTATCAAGATGAAGAAGAAAGGAAAGTTTACACACTCCGTGGCATAATAACAGCGCCTTATAACTTCCCAATACGCCTCCACAGAAGGTTCTAGAATCAACCCACTGGGAGAGTTAGTGATAGGCGGCACAGCCGCCGTTCAAGCGGCTTGGCCCGTTACATTACCTCCCCCCCTTCTCTTCTAAAAAGGCCATGGCAGCGTATTCAGGATAACTCTGCGAAGCTGACCCTCTTCCTACGTTTTTTCCAATGTTTCCACGCATCCGTATGCCGTATGGTTCTGAGGTGCTCCCATGTGGGTTTTGAGTAATCTACCCATTTTACGAGCGCTTTCTTATACGTGCCTTCCTTCTTTTCGTCAAGTATACATTCAACAAGGTACATCTCCTGGCCGTCCACCAGTACTGGCTGGGCAAGCTCGTGATCAATTTCCTGTGAGGGTAAAGGGTCATCGGGGACTGGCCGGAGCAGATCCACGTGGAATACCGGGTGTATGCGTCCGGGCACGTCTAACTTGTAGGAATGCGGGTTGACCTCCTCGAGCACTTGGTATTTTGCATGCAGCCAGTCAAGCTTCTTGCAAGGCCGCGACGTCTTGACATTTTTCAGGTTGAGGTAGACCCAATCTCCAGGCTTGTAGCGCGGTGCGGCTGTCCTGTGCTTGTTGGCTTGTGCTTGCTGCATTTCCTGAGCCATAGCCATTGCCGCTTGCGCGAATTCTCCGGCATCCTGTAGCCTCTGGATGAAGTCTTCTGCTATAGCTTCGCCTTCCTTCACGTCCTCTGCGCTCCTGTCTTCCACTAACTGGATTGGTTCGTTGTGATATCCGTGCATGAAGAAGAACGGGCTGAGGCCTGTGGAGGTTGCTTCTCTCTCGTTGATAGTGGCCATGGCTATTGGTAACAGGTCTAGCCAATTCTCTTGGAGGTAGTTTGTCCATATACGAAGGATCTTCTCTACTTCTTGGTTCATTCGTTCTGTCGCGCCGTCGGTTTGTGGGTGATACGCCGTCGATAGCCGCTGCTCGATCCGTAGCAGCCGGCAGAAGTGCTTCCACATGTCACTGACAAACTGGGGACCACGGTCGCTGGTTATGGCTGTTGGGATACCGTGGATGGGGTAGTGTCGTTCAAAGAGTCTTTTCGCAACCGCCTCCGAAGAGATATCGTCCAATCCTTCGAGTTCGACGCCCTTGGTAAGCCGGTCTGTGACTACCATGCAGTTCGTCGCGCCATCTCTTCCCGACGGTGGGAGGTCAGTGATGAAATCAATAGTGATTTCACTCCATATGCGTTGTGGGATAGGTAATGGCTTTAGGAGCCCTCTCTTTGTGTCCCTCCAGATGGTATTTCGTCCGCAAACCTCACAGTTGCGCACAAACCGACGTACTTCGCTAGCTGCTCCCGGCCAGAAGAAGCGTCTTGACAGGATCGAGTACGTAAGGTCTCTTCCGGGGTGTCCGGTAATATGAGAGTCGTGCGTTTCCTGGTCTCGTCTAGAGAGCGCGTCGGGTAACCCACCCTTCCGGCCTGGCCTCCACTCGAGTGTGAATTGGAACCTGGACAGGAACTCTGACCACCGTACTTGCCTTTCTGTCAATCTTCTCTCCGAGTAGAAATACTTCAGGTTCTTATGATCCGTCAGGACTTTAAAGTGCTCCACGGCGCGTAGCTCTGGTTCCCATTGCTCCAGGCACTTGACAATAGCAAGCAGTTCTTTGTCATGAATGGCATAGTTCACCTCGGCCGGCGAGTGTTTCTTTGAGAAATAGGCGACAGGTCGCATAAACCCGTCCTTATCGTCTCGCTGGGAGAGCACGCCCCCAGCTGCAAATCCTGAAGAGTCTGCTTCCACAGTGGTCTCTCTTTCCGGGTGGAAGTGGGCTAGGGTCGGGGCGGTGATCAACAGGTCCTTAAGCTTCTCGAAAGCTTCCTCACATAGATCGTCCCAATAGAAGGGCACATCCTTTTTGGTTAGTCGCGTCAGCGGCTCTGCTATCTCCGAGAACTCTGGCATAAAGATCCTGTAGAAGTTCGCGAACCCGATGAAACTCCTAACAGACTTTACGTTGGCTGGCGTTGACCATTCCTTAACGGCTCTGACTTTCTCCGGGTCGACTCGAATCCCATTTTCTGCCTCGATGATGAATCCAAGATATTTTACAGTCTTGACCTCAAATTCGCTCTTGCTGATGTCTAGCTGCAGCCCAGCATCCATGAGTCGTTGGAGGACCTTGCCGACTTTGTCACGGTGGTCCTGCAAGCTTCCAGAGGAGAAGATCAGGACATCATCGATGTATGCCGATACGAAATCGTCCAAGTAATCCTGAAGCACGTTGTTGATGTACCTTTGGAAGGCTGCTGGTGCACCTGTCAGGCCGAATGGGACTACCAGCCATTCGAAGGATCCATAGCGTGTTCTGAAAGCCGTCTTTTCCTCGTCGCCCGGGGCGACCCTGATCTTATGGAATGCCGCTATAACGTCTACCTTCGTGAACCACCTTGCCTTGGCTATTGTTCGTAGCGTCTCGCTAAGTAAAGGCAAGGGATAACGGTCCCTCTTCGTTATGTTGTTCAAACCTCTGTAATCCACGCAGAAGCGAATGCCTCCGCCAGGCTTCTTCACCATGAGGACCGGTGCCGCGGCTGGTGAGCTGCTAACTCTGATAAATCCCTTGTCTAGTAGTTCTGTAAGAGTCTTCCGTAGTACCAATAGCTCCTCGCGGGACATGCTGTAAAGCGGCCCCCAGGGTAGAGGCTTCTCGCGGCCATGTTCGTCTTGTAGCACGTCGATTTTCAGGTCCACACCCGGCCGATGAGGGGGCAGCTGGTCAGCCAGTTGCTGTGAGAAGGCTTGAGACCACTTGTGGTACTGTGGCGGCAACTTCTCCACTGGGTCGATCTTCAGTTTCGGTCTCAGGGCTTTGTCGATATCCGCCATTGTGACTGCATGAACTCCGACGCCACCTTCGCGTTTGTCGCGGCGTGCCTCTGCCAAAAATGCAGCAGCCATGACATTTGAGACGTCCAGTCGAGGGGGCCGGTAGCGTCGTTGGTCTTGTATTCGAACTCCATTAGATCCAATCTCGAGATATCCTTCTTTCGCATGGATATGAACGTCTTGATCTTCCATCCAACGTTTGCCTAGGATCATATCCCAGTTGAGGTCGTCGATGACGTACATGAATACTCGATGCTGCTGATGTCCATCGAGGTCGATTGATACATACGTGATCTTGTCGATTCTGACCTCCTTGCCATCACCCGCTGCATTCTCGAGGATGCGCGGCTGAACACGTATGTGTGGCAACTGGAGAGAGTGAAAGGTGCGCTTGCTAACTGCGCCGTAGCAGAGGCAGCCATAATCGACGAGAGATGGCACAAAATCCGTGCCGTTCACTCTAACGTCCGCTATGAACGGGTCTCCGTCCATCTTCGTCCTTCCGCTCGCCTCCCATTCTCTCACAGCTGCCGCGTGTTCCTAGTCTGAGTCCTCATCGCTAGGAGAAGCGGTGTCTTCGTCTTCTTCAATCGCGGCGATGGTGACCAAGGGGCGTGATGGGACCGCGGCGTTCACCTGAGTACGCCGGGTCGCGTTTCCGGGTCGGATAGGCGCAGCCAGTGGGCAACGCTCGACTCTGCAGTTGTCTCTTCCACAACGAAGACAACGTCCTTCGCGGTAACGGGCGTCCATCTCGGCCTGCTCAACCCACTTGGCGCGCTTACCCAACAGCGCCTGGTCTTCCGGCCGCTTGGATTGGTAGCCGTATGTATTCTTATCCCTGCGGGTGCGCACAGCGTTTACTTGGGAGGATGCTTGTGGGGTTGGCTCCCATTCCATCATATCTTCTCTTCGGTCTTCTGTCTTCTGGCCGGGCTGTTTCTGTGCAACCTGACCTCCCTGGTTGTCAGGGTTCTTCGTATTGCTTCGAGGCCTTTTCCACTGACCCAACAACTCCATCTGGCTACTCAGTGAGTCGCATCTCTTCGCCAGCCCAACATAGTTGCTGATAACGGAAGGATCAGAACCTATGAGGGCAGCTTTCATTTTGTCGTTGAGGGCCTCTTGGAGGTAGGAGATCTTGCTGTCATCTGGCCAATACTCGGCGTTGGCGTTGGCAATTTCTCTCTCAAAGCGGGGATAAAACGACGTGAATGGTTCGTTCTCTCCTTGCTTAATCGAATGCAGGTTGCGTGTAGCTCTCTGCTTGCGATCTCTCTGCCCATACAGCAGTTCCAGGCGATTGAGTAGTTCAGTGACATCGAACGTTCTCTTCTCGGTTTGCATTTCTGCGAACGTGGTCACGTTTTCTTTAGCCTTTCCTTCTAGACTCATAAAGACATATATAAAGTGGCCTTCCGCGTCCCCAATAACTTCCTTGTCGACTCGTAGCTTCCCTTCGGTTTCCAGCTTCCAGCTTCGCCACTGGGACTTATCGCCTCCAAATTTTGGGATGTCTCGTAATTTGGGGCGTTTGGTTAGATGAGGGCTGCGAGTGGCCGCCACATGGGCGTCCTCGATGGGAACAATCGGGGTGACAGATGGTGTTGGTTCCGGGAGTTCAGACAACCGGATTTGCTGTTGGTTGAGTTCCAGGGCGGTGAAACGTTCTTCCAGCTCAGCATTTCTTCGGGCATTTTCTTCTCTCAAACTTCGTATCTCGGCAACCAGAGCGCTTAAGACGTCGGGTCGTACATCGTTGTTATCTTCGGACATATTGGTGACTTCGTTCATCGTGGCTTCTTACTTCTGAATACTAACTTAATAGCTTCGGTTGATCTTCGGGTGACTTCGAGTGACTTCGGGCATCTGATGTTAGGCTTCGTTGATCTTGATAGTATGTGAAAGGCCGCTAGCGAGTTGATTCAACTAACTAGTCCCTATGCTGTTTACTATCAAGATGAAGAAGAAAGGAAAGTTTACACACTCCGTGGCATAATAACAGCGCCTTATAACTTCCCAATACGCCTCCACAGAAGGTTCTAGAATCAACCCACTGGGAGAGTTAGTGATAGGCGGCACAGCCGCCGTTCAAGCGGCTTGGCCCGTTACAATAATGCGTCTAGTTGGATCTGAAATGCATCATTCTTGAGTTGAAGTATGACGAACAGAAACCTGCGGCATGTACTTGTTAAAATATATCCCTTCAATGAAACCCCCTTGCCACAGTAGTCGTCTGGTTTGTCCATTGCGCTGTAGGGCAAAAGAATCCAGTGATACCGATCACGGGCCAAATCGCCCCTAAATCCAGCTTGTAAGTGTATTCTTATTGCTCTTGACATGCTTACATATATGAGCAGAGCTGACTCACAAGGAAATTGAATGGTGACACGAGACGGATGGCTTATTTTGTTTTAACTTTTGATACTATTGCACAACAGCATCGGGGCCTTGTCACATAATGCCTGACTGCTTACTATGACTGGCTTTGCAAAACCGTTTATTTTCGCTCAAAGACCCATCAAAGACTTCGTCTGTCAATACATGCAAGCAGTCTTCTCAGAGATTTCCAAAAGTAAAGGTTCACAATAGCAAAGCGGCAAGTGAGATGGATTGGGCAGCCCAGCCGTCACACGATAGCTCCTAGCCCGGGCCTCGAGGGCACGGGTATCAATGTCTAAATCTCCAAACTCACAGGGCTGTAGAAAGTGCTAAAATGCCTCACCTTTGTTCACACGGGGGTCGGCCTGTCGCCTCAGGGACCCCGGACTAACGTCTCCCGGTTGGTTCGTGTCTGATAGCTCGGCAGTCGCCCCGTCAGGAATGCCGTTTGACTCATTGCCCGTCGCCAAGCTTCTCACAGTCCGAGAACCAATGATCCATATGCCAGATTGCGTCGTTCGGCGTAATCTAGGCGGCAGCCTCTGCTGCGGCATGGATATCCTGGCCATCAAGACGGGGTCTCCATGGGTTTGGGGCCGAAAATCTGCAGGGTCCCAACGCGCTTGGTCGTGGCAGGACAGACGGCAGGGATTCAATCAAGCCATGGAGATCTTTGGGCGTTTCAACTTCATCCTCATAATGTCTGCTTTGTAATTGTGAAGCTTGTCCAGGGCCACGAGCAGTCTAGAATTCTTCCTGTCTGGTAGCGTCGGCTCACTGGGATCCCTGCGCTGATTCGGCTCCTCTGGCTCCGGCTCGTATTTCTGGATCTTTCGGCAGTAAATGTGACAGATCAAACGAATACGAATAGTTGGTTAATAATAATGCCTGTTCTCGATTTATACTTTCCCACCTTGTTATATATCACGTTTGACGGGCATCGAGGAAATTTCCACGCTCAACTTCCCACCTTTGGTCGTGAAGATGTATCTTGATCATGATAAAAGTCCATAGGTACCGCAATTTGGAGAAGGGTATCTGTCTCGCAGTCCGCGGTGATGGAGCCGGTTGAATTTGAGTTACTCAGTCTGGGGTTTGGCAGCGTCCGAAGGGGCACCAGTTGACAATCAAGACTCTTGGCATTCCAATGCCCGTTTACGCACATTTAGTAGCGTAATAGAAACCCTCTATTCGGTATATTTACTCCATTCAAGTTGCTTTCCTCCGGGCTGTTGATCCACTTGTTTCATACGCCCTAGCAACCTGGGAAATGGTTCCGTCTGTGATTTTTTGTTCCATCTCTTACTTCGCAGCTATCAAGGTTATGGGGGAAAGGACTTGACTTGATATAACTTACTTGCCTATAGGGAGGCAATCCATCATAGGCAATAATGGCCTGCATTACTAATGCCTAGGGGCCCAATTTCCTCGGCGATACAATCGGTGCCCCCCTGTCCCATCCATCTTAACATCAAGCAAGGGATGCACTTATAGCCCATCAATTGCCGCCACGACTCAGTTGGGGTTGGGCGTGTCCACAGAAGACTTCCTTGCTCAATGGACCATCTTTGGTACACGATTTGGAATCCGGCCTCGAGGCATAAGGCTGATCATTTGCGACACGGCTGTCGCTCGGTCGAAAAGTCAATATACTAACTAAAAGAGGGTTAGAAGACAGTGTATGAATAGAGCCGACAGGGGGTCTTAATACTCGGGGGTTTTGATGGCGCATAGATTTATACTGAGGGGCCAGTCCGAGTGTAATCGAGGCTTTGGCATCTTATTTCTCCATCTTCTCGATGCTCGTGTATATTTGGATGATTCGAGGAATTGAACATCATTGGTCCAAAGCTCACGGACGAAGCCACGATGCATGCACAAAGCCACAGCCTAATGCAAAAGCCAGGATGGGATCTTCTATAGTGACGTAGCCACCATGGCTTGGGCCTATGTGGATATAGGCATGGTTAATTTTGTCTTGCTTCCTATGCTTCCTAAAGAAGCTCTCTGTGTGACTGAACTCTTTGGCTCCTCTGGAAAATGTCGTCAATGTTTGTGAGTGCAGTACGCACTCGCTTCACCGTAGCCACTCCGCGTATGCAGTGCACAAATATAGTGCTAGGAAAGCATTGTGTCTTTCGGTTGGAACACAAGGAAACTATTATATACATGATCATGTATGTGTAATCTATCAGCTCTTTTCCTTGGTCCCTTACCTGTTTGGACAGGAGACCATTCCACATGTGCAACGCAAGAATGCAACAACAAATTAGTGCAACTAATTTAGATAGAGCTTTACGAATCCAGTTACGCAACAAGGATAATGTAGCATTAATACTATACTACCATCCAATAGCATGATGATAAGCTTCCTCTAGCGAGCTTTGAGAGTGGAAATTGCCCGTGCGTAGGCCGTACGCTATCCCCTGTTACAGTTCCTGGCTTGTATGAATCGAATTTGCCGAAATCATGGCCCTTGTACTCCAGCAGCCATCGTACGCAAATTAGACAAATGGAGATATCGGCCCGTCAAGCAGGAATTGTCGGATTAACGGGTCATTCTATGGCTTATAACGCCGATGCCAGAGGTTGGGACGATTTAACATGTCCGCCCTTGGCTTCCTAGGATGTATCCTACGTATATATATTCCCTCTTTGGCCTTCATCATGTCCACCATTGCACAACTCTCATAGCTACGAGTCTTTTCACAGCCAAGCCTGGATTCAGTCGTTAAACATCTTTATTCTTGCACCTGAGGATGCGGTGGGCAAACATTGCTCTTTCCGCCGCGCCTTTATGGCTCTCTTGGCTTGGGCTCTGCAATGGCGGCGTCTTGCCAGACTCATCACCTGCTCGTCGACAGGATGATCCCCCTGGTGAGTTCGTCTGGCGTGCAGATACCAGGTCCCCTCAAGAGATCAGAGCGGCTGGGGGGTTCCGGCCTTGGGGCGAGAACTGGCACCGTAATGAAGCAGCATTTCTCATGGATCGCCATTACCACGCCGGTCCCGGAGGGTGTGGCTTATCGCGAGATCTGTCCACCAGGCCTTTTCAATCTGCGTACGTATCGTTGGCTCGAGAGAGGGCCACATCTGAAACCTACACCCATGAGCATCAAAATAGGAACACTTGGCTTTTCGAGATTCGTGCTACGCCCAACATGATCAACCCCGGCCTTGCAGAGTCTGAGGTTCTGGCGCTGGGCGGCGTTCATTGGAGACAGATTCGAAGGTTTGGGCTTATGAGCACTGCCGAAGGCGGCAGAGTCGCACAGATACAATGGATAGACAATCCCGAGTACGATAGGGATCTGTACGAGAACTCTCAATATGCTGGGAGGTGTGTCGTCGACAACGATGTTCCCCCGGACCTTGACGATGATTGGAGCGAGGATGAGATGGACTCGCTAGACGTAACGAGAGAAGATACGGATAGCGATGAGTCTGACGGAGAAGGCAATGACCTATACCCTCGTTATCGCTCCGCCGCGACTCACGTAAGTGGCCCGGCAATGCAAGCTCTCTTCGGCCGCTTTCCGCCAACTTTTACGCAATACCCTCCTCGGGACGACATCCCTGGACCATCTGGTGTAGGAGCCGCGGCATCATCTGAAGAGGATGTCATTCGTGACGCAGGTAAGAATTGCCCTTGCCCATGCGCAGCCGCCGAGATGACGCAGTGGAAACCTTTGACGGGCAAAGCAATACTTTGCACACTTGCAAGGGGGGATGCTAACAACCGCCGACATAGTCATGAGAGACTTGGAGCGCTTCGCAGATTTGACCCCGGAGCAACTACGACAACTCTACCCCGACTATGACGAGATGCTCCAAGAGCTTTTGGATAACCTTGACAGGGACATTTGTTCCCCTCCCAAGCGTCCCCGTACGCAACTACGAGCTCGCGCCGGTATGAAAGTTTGTATGTCGCTAGAAGTGGCCGTAAGAAAACTGACGGTTTCGCAGGACAATCGAAGAATATTTGTTGCCAGAGTCTCTACAAGATCCGAGGACTAGTCATCGACCAGACACGCCAGAATCGTAAAAACTCGGCTACTGCCAAGAGTGCCGGCATATCACTCGACGAACTAAAACGTCTGAGAGCCGGCGAATTTGACGGGCTTAACTGTGCAGCCATTGTCAAGAAATTGGAAGAAGGCGTATTTGGTCCCAATGATGGAGACGATGGCTCGACCGGAGGTATGCAAAGACTTGGCCGCGCCTTCATCACTTGACAGAACCGGTTCACGCCTTCGACTACAATATATACAACTGCTGACTCTTCTCCCAGCTTCTCCCGCGGGAAACCAGCAGGATTGCAAACGAGCCCGCAAAATGGTTACCCCCAAAACCCGCAGCAAGGGGCCCAAGGGCAAGGCACCCCCGGCTCCGGCCAAGGTTGTCTTCTACGGCGACTTTCTATGGCCGGCAGAGGCCAAGAAGGCAGGCGGATTTCTCCCTCCGCGCACCCGTCCGCCCGGTCCGACGTATGAAATCGAAGGAGGGCCGACCCCCGATCCCGCCACGGTAGTCGACTGGCCGAGCGAAGTCCTCCAGACTCGTCTCATTTTCGGACCCGCGGCCAAGGACGCAGCTGGGAAAGCTTCCCACGCGACAGACGGCTTCCACGGCGTCGTGTATGCCGTTCACGCCACGCCAAACATGCTCGTCTCGGGGCTGGATAGCATCGCCGTCGGCGGCATACGGTGGTCGCAGGTCCTCGGTTGGGTTCAGGTGCCGCTCAACTATACGCTGCCCGAGCACGATGCCCAGGAGCGAGCAAATATACAGCAGCACTTTGAAAAGGCATTCAAAGCCAAGAACGACTTGTTCCCGGGGAGCAACTTGTTCCAGAAGAACGACGATTACGAGCACAAGTTCGACGAATTGGCGAGTACCGGCGAGATTCCCGATTTCGACCTGCCGCAGTCTCTGGAGGAGTTTATGGATAGAAATGGACAGGCCGTCGGCTGGATGGGAGGGTTCCCTCTTTTCAACCCGCCTGAGCGAGTGACTGGCGAGTCTTCAACGGCGGCTAAGGCGGCCAAGGCCGTGGCGCCGCCGCATGAGCCGGGCTTCTGGGAAAAGGTTGGCCACTTTATGGAGTCGCACATCTTGGCCATTGCCTTGCTTCCCGCTGTTGTTGTTGCCAACTTGATTCCCGGTGTGGGTGAGCTGGCTGACGCGGCTGAGGTGGCGGCGCTCTCTACCGAGGCCGTCGAGGGCATCGAGCTTACAGAGCTGTCGTCTGAGGGGGCTTCTGAGTTGACTCCCCTGCTCCGAAGCGTCGCCAAGCTCAAAGTTGATTGAGTTAGGTTCAATTAGTAGGCAGGATGTGGCTGCGAGGACTCCACGACAGCATGTACTAGTGCCGGCTAGATGAATTGATATAATTGAAGTCCCTTTCTCCTTGTATTTGATACACGGACACATGCCAGAGTTGTTATGAGGGAGTATTTGCATCTGTTTCTGGCCTGAGAGTTAGAAGACTCGGCCCAGGTCGGGACCCGAGTAGGTCGTGCATGTACGTATGAAGAGGACGATAGAGATTGGCGCGTGGACTCTGCCTCACGAGAAATACGACGGCATTGTGGCCAACTCGGGATTTCTCAAAGAGTTTGTGGGGATACCATTGTGTGCCGACATGCCAAAGAACGGAATGTACATCAAATTCCCAGTCACTCGGACGCCCCGCGGGGGACATCGACTGATTTCGATGCCCTATCAACAGGAGACAAGGTATAAAGATCTAGAGCACTTCAAGCCAACCCAAATGATTGATGGATGGGATATAACGTGGGGGTGGAAATAGGATGGCCAATCATAACAAGTATACCAGGTATATCTCGACGCCAATTATTCATTGCGGCATTTTGGTACCAGGATGGTGTCTCTAGTGATGAGAGAATTTGTCGTCTGGGACATGACTGGACGGTATTGGAGAACAAGCATTCCGTGGCAGGGGAGATATACATGATGGCTCTACAATTCGTCAAGTTAATGTCCAGGATTTGGAGTTGCGGCAATGAGACTGAAAGTCTTGGCAACAGCAAAGGAACATTGAAAAGTAAACAATTTCAAGTAAAAAGGGTCAACTGGCGCGTGCGGCCTCCTAGTTGTTGGGGAAGGAGCAGGACAGGTCGACGGTAGCCCCTACCCTGTACATATAGGGCCTAGGCTGTTAAGCTGCTTACGTCATGCTTCGATCCCCTCCCCCGCCCCCGCCCCCGCCAATGGCTTCAATGTTGTACACGGCAACGGCAGGCAACGGCCAGCGGCTTGCCACCATTTCCACCAGATCGGCTTCTTGCATGCAGGCCCCTGGCATCAAATCGGTTCACGCTGCACCGAGTTGCAACTTGTCTGGTGCAAAAACACCGTGTGACACATAAATCGACACCAGCTTGCAGACCGCGGATTCCTACATCTGGCTCAAGCGACGTCGCCTCCGCCCACTGGCACATCTCGACTCTCACGTCTCCTCGCAACATGGCGTCTTCACCACCAATCAAAAAAGTCTGCCTCATTGGCGCCAACGGAACAGTAGGTTCCGTCATAACCAGGGAGCTTGTTCAAGCCGGTTGCTTTGAGGTGTCCATTCTCCGCCGCTCCAATTCATCCTCGGCCTCGCCCGCCAGTGTCACCGAGATCCCCGTTTCACCCGCCCTTGAGCTCCAAGAGCTTACCAGAGCCCTCTCGGGACAAGACGCCGTCGTCGCTGCCTTTCCGCTCAAGGATGTCTCGGAGCATCTTCGACTCGTGGAGGCGGCCTTCAACGCCGGCGTCCGTCGCTATATCCCGGCAGACTATGGCAGCTGCGATGCCGCCAGTCCCCAGGCGCAGCACCATTTGAGGCTATACCGCGACAAGACCGCCGTGCGCACAAGGTGCGAGGAGCTTTCGCAAATGGCAGCCGAGGACCAGACTGGCGCGAGTCCATTTACGTGGACCTCCATCATCTGCGGGCACTTTTTCGACTACGGCCTTCGAAGCGGCCTGCTTCATTTCAACCTGGACGCCGAAAAGGCCCAGATCCTCGACGCCGGCGATATCAAGGCCTCGGCCTCTACTCTCCGTCGTGTCGGTGAGTCGGTGGTTCGCGTTCTGCAGCGTCACGAAGATACCCGCAACCGCGCCGTCTACGTCCAGAGCTTCTGCCCGACGCAGCTCGAAATCCTGGCATCCCTCGAGCGCGCCACGGGCAACAAGTGGCACACCCAGCACTTGGACTCGAATGCTTTCCTGGAACGCGAAAGCAAGCGCCTGGAGGCGGGTGATGGGGAGGCTACCGAGGAGATTGTATTCGTTCTGGGTACGGTTGACGCCGACTGGACGCGCAAGGACGGATTTGCCATGGAGTTGCTGGGTCTGCAAGATGAGAATCTTGACCAGGTGGTTCGCGAGGTGGTGGCCGCTCACAAGACAAGAGCGTCATCTTGACAATGTGGTCGAAATGTCGGGAGCTTCATAGAATATCAAGGCACGAAATGAAACGCGCATTCCATACTTTTTTCTATACGTCTTATCTTCCATGCTACCGTCCTAGAAACCACTAGCAACAAATATGCAATGGAAAAAGCAGGCACTGGGAATTTTGGTGGCGCTACATGGAGTTGGCAGCATCTGGAGCGTTGCCAAGACTGATGATGGCAACATCGATATGCAAAGTGGCGTTCGGATCATGGGCGCTTGTGGCGGCACGCAGATGGATGGCACTACAGAGGCTATCTTCAAGGCCTATGGAGTGGTATACAGTCCATCTGTTTCCACTGAAGGCCAACAGTGGGAAGCACAACCCAGTCACGGAGCACAGTGGATTGTTCCGCCACCGGTACAGCGAAAGACGAATGAATGCCATTGCCAGGTAGAAATGACCGCGTGTTTCATCGTTGCGTCAGGCTCATAGATGAGCTCCTCTTCCTATCTGGCGATACTATCCCCTTCACTTGCACACGCCATCGGTCTAGGTCCTGCCTTGACCTTCAGTCATCTCCAACCTCATTCACCTCGTGTCCTAGCACCACCGTCAAGGTGTGTGCTTTACAACATGTCATACCCTCGAGTATATCCTCATCTCGTCAAAAAGAAATACCGGACCAGCCGTGTTATGATCGCTTGCAAGAAGTATTTCATTAGTATTTGCGGGGGGGAACCTGGGAAAGGGGTCAAATACCCGAGTACGTTGCCAGGGCAAAAAGAGTAGCCAAGTGGGTTTGATGAGGAGTCAAACTTAAGCTTTTGAAGATGCCCAAGAATCAACAAAGCTCTCAGCCACTTCCAGTTCATAGGCACTAGGAAATAGATCATTAAAATTTGTAATAGTAGCTGACATGGTAGCCTTCGTGGTGGCCTTCGTGGTGGCCTTCGTGGTAGCCTTCGTGGTAGCCTTCGTGGTAGCCTTCGTGGTAGCCTTCTTGGTAGCCTCCATGGTAGCCTGCCTGGGGGTAGAGAGCCGATTTTATCAAATTGAAAGGTATGGGGTGGAAGGAGATTATGGTTTGGATGGTGAGAAGTAAACGATACGCTTATCATATATATATACATATTCATGTTCCTCCACTGAGACAAGTCTACCGGGGCTCCTTGGCTCATTAAGCGTTCATTACATTGCTGTTCTTTGCACTGCAGAAGTTTGCCTCACCCAAGCTGTTTGATGGCAAAGAATCTTCTGCAGCCAAGACTTGTTCGTTGTATGAAGATCTTTTTCACCCCTTTCACATCTCATAGAACAAAGGCACTCCTTGTGCCGTTAAAGGGTTTGAGACAATCCTTTGGCCGGTTTCGTTGTGCCGCATGTGAAGAAAGACGATTGTACAGCTGAAATTGGAAAACAGACAAAGTTTTGTGAGCCCTTTCTACAGCTTACCGCCATTATGCTCCATCTGATGAAAAGACTTGATCTCAGAGGTGCTACAGACAAATCACTAAGCGTGCATTGCCCAACACAAAGAGAGCGTCGTTCGCTTTTTGCCAGGTTTCATCTTTCAGGGGCGACCACGGCAATGCCCAATCGCTCGCTTTGACATGACTGCCTCTTCACGCCCTCCCTTCATTGTCCGATTCTGTGTGACTGCAGCAAGAATGACCACATGACCAACGTCACATGCCAGCGTCAGCAAGCAGCCAAGTCGATTCATAATCAGCCCGTAACAAAAGAACAAAGGAATTCAACCGGCCAACGAAAGAGCGGGAAATCAAAGCAACGTGTCCTGCGCCTGCGAGTACATAAGTAGAGGACGCAGCTACTGCAATGCCGCGGATGGCTGGATCGCGCATCACGAACCCAACAGGCACGTTGCAATGAGTAAAACACTAGCAAGTCCCCTTATTCTCCTGAACCTAATTGCACCGAGCGCCACTACCTCGCTACCTATTTCTCAGAGTCACAGTCCACCATGAGGCAGCTGCCGATCCGTATTTCTACGAGCAATCGAGTCCCGTCACAAACGCGTACCAGAACATCGCGCTACGATCCGAATTACAGATTCACACAAGGTCTTTCTAGGCCTCTTAAAGCCAATTAAATAGTTCCATCGCGAAATTTATACCCGTTCAATTGACGAGGCAGGGAAGAAGGAAACCCTCCCTGGTATTCTAAAAGCTTGAGACCACATCAAATGCCACATCCATCCAAACTCCAAACCTGCTCAGATTTCAACAAGCTCTTCCACGTGGGAGAGATTCCTCAGCTGCCTTTGACATGGCGCGAATGCCCCTCCCATCTCCAATCAGAATCAAAATAAACGTCATCACTCTAAATTTATCACGTTAGTTAGCATTTCCCGACAATGAGATGTGCCGGAAGGGGGGTTTCTTACGCTGCCAAGCTCGCGAAAAGAGGAATGCAAATATTCAAGTTTCCGTCACCTGTATAGTCGTTCTGGAACGCAAACACGATAATGAGCGCGACGCTCGTGAAGCAGATGAAGCCATCGACGACGCGTCGAAGGATGAGGGGTGGCTCTCGCTTACCCCAGCGGAGCATCCAGAAAACGATCGAGTTCCATAAAAGACTAATGATGGTCTAGAAAGGTCAGTCTCTGCATACATGCGACGGCCTGGGGAGTGTGACGTACCGCGGGTAAGAAGCAGCCGAGTGCGAGATGATTTCCCGCGACGCCAAGAAGGGCTGCGAAAATGATGACGAGGATGCTGCAGGCAAATAAAAGAATACGAAAAAACGCTTTAACGCCATTCATAAAATTGTCGCTCAACTCGACGCTCATCTTGTCGCTCGTCTTGTCGCTCATCTTGTCCCTTGATGGAAAGTCGTTGTGGATTAAGCAGGTTTGCTGGCTGTTCGAGTGATGGTGGGTGTAGCAAAAGGCGCTTGATTTCCGTGAAGAGTTGACGTGATTGCTGTAGAGGGTCGACTTGGATTCCGTTGAGAGTCGGCTTGACTGCTATTGAGAGTTTGACTCGGTTGCTGGTGGGAGTTGGCTTGGTTCTGTCAAGAAGAAGATGCAAGTTGCAGAAACCAAGATTCAAAAAACGCCGAGATCAGCGTCATTAAATAGTTTGAGATCTCTGCAAGAGCCAACTCGTCCCATCTGTGATTCGTCCTTGGTTATTTATGAATACTCAGTCTCAGCGAGCGGTGAAACGGCATGTGGCCAGTCCAGCCGCCGTTTTTGTTGCTGTTCGCCAACTAACCACGTCATGTTCAGTCTCTGCGCGCAACAAGCGTACAGCTACCCGCCGCGTGTGTAGCAACTTTCACAGTTTCTGCCATGTCATGGGTCATGGTCCGGCCTCTCACTCGTTCAGAGATCAACAAGTGGTTTCCAAGTCCAGTCCTACGCACGCGCGGAAGTCGTGGAAGAGGACTACATTCATATAAACGTGTGAAAGGATGAAATCCCTTGAACAAGACAACTTGGAAAGATGAAAATCCAAGAGAAGGAGAACAGCCAACAGACTCCCGGCGATATGGGCAACCGTGCCAAGTCCGGGCGTGCATGCAGCGTCACGCAACCAGCCCTCAAACAAAGACGTGCATGCAGCTCAAAACACAACTTCTCCGTAATGGTCTCACGTGTTTCGAGCACAGGCCGGTAGCAAGTCGGCCTCCGAACTCCCGAGATGACAGGTCTTGGTGCAGACGCTACTTCTCGCCCTGTTGAGATTATTTCTGCCCATCAGGCCTGGCGGGCCAAAGCTGAGCGTAAGCATCGACGTCGGATTGTGTCAGTGGCACAAAGTATTCGAGAGTACAAATCCGACACGTTCGCTCTCCAAATGAGCTGGGCTTCAACTATTGGTCCAAGCTAAGGGTTCGAATCGCTGGCGCTCTAGGTAGGTGCAGTTTCTACCAGCAAAAGTTTTCATTCTCTACCATCTACCGTGCCTACGCCGCTTCGTATCACGGCATACACAGAGAATATATCCCAGTCTTCAAGTACGTACAGTAAACAGCATGGAGCCATTCTCAAACCATGTGCGTGCTTCGTTGCGAGCTATTCCATGTCCCGACCCCAGCTGACATTCATCGTCATATCGCCCAACAAAGCCCCCTACATCATAAGCAGCTTCAACAAAGTATACGAAATACGGCATTCACAGGAAGTAGCTCCATTCAAAGCTCAATATTCATCCGTCTACCAGTCCCACTCGGCTGATTATGTCCTCAAGCCGTTCATCCAGTCGGGATGTATCCAGCCCAGCCTTTATGCACGCCCTCTAACGTTATACGGGGTATTACTTGCGTCCATCAGACGACGCCCGCTTCTTGGCATACCCGTTGGTCAAAGTGTGGGGCCCACAGCAGCCCAACTAAAGGCCTTCGCCCTTTAGTTGGCGCAAAAAATGCGGGACATCACAAAAACACCGGGACAGCGGCCGACGTTCATGATACCCAGCCAACAGCTTTCAATACGCGATTTCTCACGCAATACGGTCAAAACATGGTGATCTTTTGGGTTTTTGCATCATGACCTTCAGCGAAAAAACACTACAGGCAGCACGAGCCGTCCTCGCATCACGCAATCCCCCTAGGGCTGATCTTCGTCGCACCACAACACCTCAAAGAAACCCCCTTTCCGTACGAGATGCGGCCTCTGCGTACAAAGTTAGTAAGTCTGCAGTACAGAGAGCCGTTGATTTCCTAGGAAATCCCCTTCCGCGGGGGCGAGGACGCCCAATGGCGTTGACAGACGATGAAGATGACGCCTTGGTGGCGTACGTGCAATGGATGGAACGCACAGGCATGCCGGCTACAAGAGAACAACTTGAAGGCGCGGCAAATACGATTAGATTACGTCGGAATCCCAATGCCAGTGGTGTATCACCAAATTGGCTTACTGGCTGGCGAAGGAACCATCCAGAGATCACGCAAACATACCTCAAGGCCGTGGAGCGATCACGGAAAGCCTTCGAGGCCCAGGGACTTGAAGACGTCGAATTGTTCTATTCTCAACTCCAGGAAACTATTTTGAAGTTCCGTCTCGGCGCCTCAGAGATGTGGAATGAAGACGAGGCCGGAATGCGCATCGGTTGCTTGCGGGAACGCGTCCAAGTCCTTGTCACTCGCACCTCCAGGCATAAGGCTCCCCGGCCGGAAGTTCTAGACCCAGCCAATCGGGAATCCTGCACAGTAATTGCCTCGATAAATGCAATGGGTGACTCTCTTCCTCCGTGGCTCGTTTTCGCTCATTACCCGACGACGAACTGGACTGGCATTGACATCGGGACGGGTGTGCGATTTGCCCAGTCACCCACTGGCTTCTCAAATGCTGAGATACACCTTGAGTGGGCAAGACATTTCAATCGCTGGTCTTGGGCATCGTCAGCACAGGCAAAGCAGTCTGGAAAGTCTCTCGAACAGTGGTTTGGATGTGACGAGCATCTCCGGCTCCCGGATCGAGGCATGAGTCGCGTGGAGAGGCCTCCAGTTGATCGTCCCGATGAGGAGAAGATATATAGATTACTGGTTGTGGATGGCTTCACTGGCCATACCACTCTTGCCTTTGCCGAGTACTGTATCAAGTTCGACATCATCATCGCCATCTTGCCGCCGCATTCCACCCATCTCATGCAACCGCTTGACGTTGGTGTGTTCCAGCCACTGAAGGCAGCCCACCAGAAAGCACTTCGCAAATCCCTTGCAGAGGGCAACCTAACCTTTTCACGGGTCGACTTCCTCGCTGTATTTCAACAAGTCTACGAGGCTGGCTTCACGAAGCATAACATCATGTCGGGATTCGAGGAAACTGGACTATGGCCCGCCTCGCCTCAGCCAGTACTAGCAAAACTCCTGCAGGAACAACTCCGGCAGCGGAAACGCATAAATCCGGCATACACCTCGCTCCTGCCAAACGAAACGCGCTTCCAAGTTGCTGCAGATGCTGCAAATGATATACGAGAGAGGTACCACGACATATTGAGTTCTCCGTCACGAGAAGGGCTTCGGCAGATCGCCAAGGTGTCTGCGGAGTCTATCATCCTACACAATCATTCTAACGAATTTATAGTTGACCGCACCAAGCGAGTCCAGGCCTACGCCAATAGGAAGAAGCGTGGGAAAACTGTCAGGCCGAGCGGCGAGTTTGTCACAAGCTCAAGCATGGATGATATTGTCCGCGAAAACGAACGGCTCCAAGACAGGCAGACCAAGGAAAGAACACGCAAGGAGCTGCGGATGCATATTTCTCAAGTCAAGGACCAGATGCAGAAGATACGGGAGGACTACAAGAAGACCAAGAAGCAGGTGGTAAATGGCAGGGTCAAGCAGCTAAACTTCAAACCCTGGCTTGAGCATACCGGGAGAGATGTCGAATTCTACCTCCTCGAGCAATCTCACGATACCCTCACTCAGGAACTTAAGAGGCCATCGCAAGAGATATACTTTATCGATACCACGAAGAGGAATAACTCAGCAAGAGATATCAGGGCGCGGGCGATGACTCGGCCACATCCACTCGAGGATATGTCGTCGCTGCCCGGAAGTGACGACACAGTTCACTTCCCCGGCCTTAGTCCTTTCCATGAGGAAGGAGAGGATGACAATAACGATGATCTCGAGTTTCAATTTCACGATGCGCAAGAATATATGCCTTCATCGCCGCCGGCACCGGCAGCGGTTGGAGACATCACCAACACCCCATGCCCCGTCAAACCTACCCGACGGTACCACCACATCCAGCGGATGCTCAAGGGCTATAGAGACGATCGAAATAACTCAAAGGGAGACGATAAAGGCGAGAATACTGTATGATATGTCTATTTGGGCCTGACAACACGGGGTTCTCGTCTTACAGATCAGTCTGCGGCGCTGCGAAAAGCAGCCCAAATATGCACTTTATGTCACTTTTACTAGATGTGTACACATTCGGGCTGTCTTCATCTCATCTAATAGTTATAAATTTAGCTATTTGAACGTATTTTAACAATACTCTAATGTAATTCGTTGAGAACCCGTTGATTTCACAACCAAAATCGGCGGGGTCCGCTGTCCCGGTGTTTTTGTGATGTCCCGCATTTTTTGCGCCAACTAAAGGGCGAAGGCCTTTAGTTGGGCTGCTGTGGGCCCCACACTTTGACCAACGGGTAACCATCTGTGAAGAGACGAGGCCGCCCGCAGGGTACAAAAGGCTGGGCTTCCGTCTAAACAAAACATATCACCAAGTGAATCTCCAACCAGGCAAACACATCAAGACTTCCCGCTTCACATCATCTTCAATGCATCAAAAATGCGCTTCTTCACTGCTGTCATACTCCTTCTCGCCGGGTAAGTTCCTTCACACGACAGATAAAGACGCGGAAACATCATTAAGCAAAGACAGAGTGTCTCTCGGGGTGCACACAGAGGCGCACTGCAAATCCGTCACGTCGACGGCCACGGTCTGCAGCACCTGCCGCCAGCTAAAGTGCCTCGCCATCGAGACAATCACCCTCTTCTCCGACTGCCCATCTCCTGTGCCGACTACCACCACGGCGTACTCCTGCGCCGAGACCAAGTGTCCAGGAGGGTGTGCGTCCACTTCCTACGAATTCGTGTCTCCTCCCGCCCGCGTCACTGAGGCGCCGAGAGCTGTCTCGCCCAAGCCCTCGTGCGGAGCCGTCACATCCACCGGGGTGGTCTGTTCTACTTGCCGTACTCTGGAGTGTGTGTCGACCGAGTATGTTACTGTTGGCCATGGATGTCCTAACCCGCCTGCGACGAGCCGGACTGCATATGAGTGCGGCGGGCATTGCCCTACGGGATGTGGGAAGACGTCGTACATTACGGTCGCGACGTCTCTGGCCAAGTAGATTGCAGTCTGATGAGTCTTCTGCTTAGCGGCTTGTTGTATACTGTTTATGATGAGAACCAGCTCACTAGTTTCGTTTGTCAAATGCTTCAGAGGAGACACCCGCATCATCCGTGGTTGTCAAGGGACTAAACCGACAGCTTTCGATTCAACACTGCAGAAAAATCCCCATTGGCAGGGATTTTATATAAATGACATGACGGTATTGGGCAAACGACAATGGCGCTTCTCCATTCTGGCGGATAATCGTCATATGGTATGAAACAAGCCGTGATGAAACATGGGGGATGAACAGCGTGAAAACGGCCACAATGTAACAGCCATATTGTCTGTAGAGAAGTGTCTTTGACTCGCTCTCCTGCTGGTGTGTGCCTGCAGCCGCCTCTACTCCACCAAAGTGTGCCCCTGGGAGAAAACCGAATGTCATGAAAAGGAGCTGACAGGTGGGTGTGGGTTTGAATTCATGCAGGCACTTTGACAGCTAGAACAAATCCATGCGCCAAGCGACAAGGCAAAGCAAGAAATCTTTCGATTCGTCTTGACTGGGAGCCATGTCACAACGACAACAGCCTCGTTGGCGGGTCAGAAACAGCAAAGTGGGAGAGGCCACATCTGGGGTTTTCCCGCCCCGAAGGACGGCATGATGACCAATCTGAGACCCGTACTACGCTATTACTACAGCATAGATTGCTCTGTTGTCAAAGCTCCATGGAGTAGGACCCTGCAGATCCAAGGCCCATGGGCTGCATTTTGGGCCGTTGCCACGTCGCGAATCTGAGGTCGCATGAAGAAACGAGTGGGTACAGCAGGTTGTGCGTCAGGCAGTCAAGCAGGGATTGCGCAATGATTTAATATCACGCGATGAGTCGATGCTGGACGGTAGAGCAGAGATTGCAGAGCAGAGCCAGTGTCACCGCGAATCAATGTCATGGGATCGGGTGTCGATGGCAGATATCTATTGTTAGGACCATGGACAGAATAAGAAACTTGAGGCGGTACCAAGACACTCCCGCGTGCCAGCATGGGCATCTATTAATATGCGTAGTACTGCGTACTCGGTACTCGGCAGTAGTGTAAGATGTGACTCGGTTCGTGTAATTTTGGCAGCGGTGGTACAGACATGAAGAACGTGTCAAGAACAACATGTCGGCAGCGGCACGTCGGGGCTTGGAACATGCGCTGGGTTGGCTGGCCAAGGTAGCTGGCACAGCCCCAGAAGCTGACGTTGAGCTTTTGCCATGCATCCACTCGTCAATCTCGGGGGTCCTGGACTCCATGTGGAACCCAAAACACTACAACATGAGGTCGAGTCAAGAAACTTGGTGAATGGCGTCGAGGGTTTGTTTGGCTCGCTCACCGCACCGTACGGCAGCATGCTGAGGCGTTCGGCAGTTCGGCCCATTGATGTGTCGTGTTTTCTTTCTTCTCTTTGAAACTCTAACGTCGCGTTCGGTCATGATGCGAAAGGATGGCACATGCGGGCCGCCCGGAATCGGCACAGAAATCAGGATTGCTTTGATGGTTTGTCGTTTTGCTGTTTTACGTTTTTGTGTTTTGCCTCGCGTACTGAGGAAATGAGGTAATGCGCTGAAGGAAGGAGCGCCCGCGTGAGGCGCACAGGAAGCACTTGCTGTCTGGGGTTGGGGGATGGCAGTGACGTAAGCAGCACCGCAGCACCCACCCTGGGCCCTGGCCATTAATCAATTTCCTGCATGTGGCGGGAGCAAACAATGACTCTGAACCAGTTGGCATTGATCTGCATGGCACGGGGCGGGCTTTTGTTTTTTTTCTCTTGGCCACGACCCTGTTACAATAGTTTCTGGTAGTCGTCTTTCTTTTCTTTTCTTTTCTTTATTTATCTTTTTGGTTTTTTTCTTTGTATTTCTTTTTTCCTCCTTGTGCCTGTGACGTGCTCAATTCTGCGTCTGTTTGCCTTCCTAGATCCTTCCGTGTTCTTCGTCGTCTTCAAAAGCGCAAGGCCGTCGTCATCACCCTCTCTCCGGTCACGCATCAACTGTGATTCCAACAACGTCGACTCCGTGAACGCGTACCTTCCTAGCGTCAGCGCATCCAACGTACAACATCACGATAGTCTCGCAATATCTACATCTACACCAGCCCTTACTGGCTCACAGGCGGACAACGCCATGGCCAAAGCCATCGAGGCCAAGTCTTTAAGCGATATCAACGATACTGCAAATAATCCACCACAATACTTCGAATCAGCTGCGGGGGCGAAGAAGCAGGACCCCCTCGTTTTGTACATCTCACGTGTGGTGGGGTTAAACGGTAGTCTTTTCATTGTTCAAAGACGTCATCCCTGCTTCATAGCTGATATTCAAGCGCAGTTGTCATTCTCTCCCCCGTTATACCAAACGAGAGGGTCGTCTCGGCCGAGGATGTCAAAAGCGCTCTGTATCTGGTGCATGTAGACAATCCTGTCCCTGCGCCAGTTCGAGGTGAAGCCGAATGCAGATCTAGCCAGGACACCCGCCGGCTCCCCCAGTCGATCATTCCACGAAGACCTGTTGGTGGCTCGGACCGTCCACTGACCCCCGAAAGTTCGCCAAGTGCAAGTCAAAGCCACCAGCCCTCTGCAATAGAAGCTCCAGGACGGACTCTTTATGGATTGCACACAGCTATGCCGCCGAAAAAGCCCGTTGGGTCTCAGTCTTCGCCTAGGACATCAACCGAAACATCGGCTTCCGCTCAAATCGTATCAAAAGACTCTTCTGATCCACAAGAGCCTTCTGGGAATACGCAAACGCACTGTATTAATTCAATTTCAGTGCCTCGGCCGGATACATCTCTACCACCTACTAACTCTGGCAATCAAAGCTCCCTTTCAAACTCACAGCCTATATCACAAGCCCACAGCAGATCTCCGTCTCCACGGAAGCACAGCACAGCTTCTACTGATATGCCTCTGACGCTGGCGTTGACCCGACAAAATCCCGCCGCCCAGAAGTGGACAGTTGGATATATTAGGCTGCCCGAGCTAGAATCGTCTTCGGGAGATGGCGACACGGCTTCAACGTCGACCACAAGTCCAATGCAGCATCCCCCAATAGACATTGAAATAATACAATCTGGATACGCCAAATTTCGCGAGCATTGTGTCAGGAAATATAGCCCGACGGAAAGCGGCGACTTGAAAGCTGCAGCTGGGTCCACGGCACGAGGGAGCATGGATCATCAAAGCTCAATGTACGGAAACAAGGAGGCCTTCCATCGTCGAGTCGCCATGAACTACTCCAATTCTTTGTTGACGAACGCGAAGGAGTTCGCCAGGAATTTGACACGTAACAGAAGTGACAGCGCTGCATCGGTATCATCGTACAAAAGCGACACTGCTGTAAAGCCAGACACCATTTGTACATTCGGATCGCCGCCAGAGGGCATGAAAGCCCGCGGATACACATTTGGTAGTCCATGGGAGGGCCAATGTCACTTCTCAACGGGGAAACATGGAAACAGTCTCCAGTGTTTTTACATACCCCCCGCGACGGCCACCGTCTACAGCAATTCCCTGGTCAAAACTAGTCACTCGGAATCCACACTGATCAGTACGCTGAGTTACAATCTTGCGCTTTCACCGGTCCAAGCCAAGGGACCCACGGGAGTACTTGGAAAGGTCATAGACTGCTGCAGCAAATCGAGAAAGAGCAATATTCCCTCTGACTCTCGCTACGAGTCATCCTTCACTAGCCTTGGGGCTGAGCGAGCCGGCGGCGGTCTAAATGGCAGGGAAGCAAAACTGGCCACGTTAACTATTTATGACGATGGTTTGAAGATGCTTGATCTGTTAGTGGCAGCCAACATTGGAGTATTTTGGAGAACTTGGGAGAAGTTTGCTCCCGCTTCCACTGAACAGAAGCATGTCTCTGAGGCGCAGATTCCGTTTCCATCTATCGGAGATGACAGTTGACTTGCCCTTTTTACGATAAAGATGTTCAAGATTGGAGCCGGAGTTTAAGTGGAAAGGTGGTCTTGCCTGGTTTGTTGTGGTAGCTTTCTTTTTTTTTTTTTTTTTTTTTTTTTTTTTTAGCATTATTTGTAGTCAGCGTAGCCGCATAGCGTGATGTTAAGGCATCTAATGAGAAATATGATGACACTGAACCTTGGAGTCTGTATCGGGCCTCAGAGCAGTTAAGGCTCCAACGAGGTCGCGGACAAGGATTAAGACCAATAAGAGACCCACATGTTAAAGATACATAGATTTCCTAGTGATTTACCCTATAATTTAAGTACCAGTAATCTCAAAGCTACAAAAGGCTACATGTTTACTTACAGAATTTAGGCTGCTACTAAAGTCACCAGAAGTCACTGTTATTGTGGAGCCCGTGACCTTGTTGGAGCCTTAACTGCTCCGAGGGGATGGTTTTCACATTCCGTGTTTACTATGGCATATCTCTTGCATTTGCACATCTCAATACAGCAATCAAAAACTTTGTAAGGCGCAGACGATGGCTTTTCGGCTTCACATCTCATTCACAGATATGTAGCCACGCTTGCATTTATCAGTTGGATCGCCGGATCTCTGGGCCTGATTTTCTGTTGCACAAAATGGTTCACTTGGATTACATCGATGTAGCAGCAGAATGTGTCCATCGTGAGGGTCCCCCAATCACCAGAGCACCTGAGGAGGGAGCCTTTCTTCCAAGCCGCTGTATGCTGTTTGTTTCATGTAAGCTCTTCTCCTTATTCTAGATTCCACGCCAGTCGAGTTCAACACTCCAGTTATGGTATCAGCAAGTATTTCATAAGACTATCCTCCATACCAAGTAGGGGGAGCTTATTTGCAGCAAGCAGCAAGCAACCAAGCTACCCTAGACTACTTAATTCCCTTAGTATTAGCCTCCTGCGACGAAGATTTAAGACTTTGGTCAAATCCTTTGTAATTTATAGGGATCATGGAAGGCAAAATCAATGAATAGGAATAGTTTTGCAAGCCGAAAATAGAAAGTGGGCACGGGTTTCGCTGAGAGCAGAGCTTTTGATACGGGGAGAATTTGCGAAACGAAACGTCAAGACGTGATTATTTGCCTGCGGTGTGAAAAGAGCTCTTAGCGACGTTGAATGAAGAAGATGGAGAGTAATAAGGGAGAGAAAAAATCTCCACCATTGTAGACAGTCTTTGAAGTGCTCTACTGCTCCTGTCGGCAATTGGTATTGACTCCAGCATCCTCGGTCCACCTCAGGGAAGACATGGAGGTCACGTGAATCGTCACGCGTACCGCAACCACCAATCACATCCCGAACAATGTAATCCCGCAGTAACGAGCCTCCCAAGTCGAGCAAAGAAATCCATCACATCAAACCGTTCGTCGCTGGGCCGTTTCCCCAATCGCCACCTGACTTCTCTTCTCCAAGTTGGCCACACCCCCCAACTCTGCCTCGTCGAATTGCCGACCAAGGCCGTTTACGACGACGAATTGATCTTGTCCACCCAATGGCGCCGGCTCTGCATGCCTCTGCGGCCATGCTCGCGCGAAGACAGCTCGCCGGAGCTCCGAGCACCACCAGCTCGCTGGTAGTCGTGGCCAGCCGGCTCATGGCTGCGCAGCAACACCAGACGCGAGGATACGCTACACCCGCGGGCCCGCCCCCCAAGAACTTCCGCACGAGCAGGCACACCGAGTGGCCGTGGGACAAGGAGAAGACGCTGGACCGGCTGGGCAAGTACTTCCTCTTGACCGAGATGGCGAGAGGCATGTACGTCTTGATGGAACAGTTCTTCCGACCTCCGTATGTGGATTGCCAATGAGACATGAGTCCTCGAGGCTCGAACTGCCTTGTTTTTCGTGAAGCTGACCGGTGGCGGACAGATACACCATTTACTATCCCTTCGAGAAGGTATGATGAGAACTAATTGGACAGCCCTACCCGTTTACACATGCGACGGTTTCAATTGACACGATGCAGGGACCCATTTCCCCCCGATTCCGTGGAGAGCATGCCCTCAGACGGTATCCTTCTGGCGAAGAGCGTTGTATCGCCTGCAAGCTGTGCGAGGCTGTACGTATCCATCAATAAACGACCGCGCCTGAATCTCTCAAGTTCATTAGAAACTAACGGATTGTAGATCTGCCCAGCCCAGGCCATCACAATTGAGGCTGAAGAGCGTGCCGATGGATCCCGCCGAACAACCCGCTACGACATTGACATGACCAAATGCATCTACTGCGGTTTCTGCCAGGAATCGTGCCCCGTTGACGCTATTGTGGAGAGCCCCAACGCCGAGTATGCCACCGAAACGAGAGAAGAGTTGCTGTACAACAAGGGTAGGTTGAACCACTCAGCACATGCATCCCGTGTAGCTAGTTTGCTGATCCTTTTTGCTGCAGAGAAGCTTTTGTCCAACGGAGACAAGTGGGAGCCTGAGCTGGCGGCTGCCATTCGCGCTGATGCGCCCTACCGATAATCTAACCACACTTGACAGCGTTATTTCACCGTTCCCTTTGTTCATGTAGAAGTATCTTGGGGGGAGGGGCTGGCCGGGCGGTAGAAAAAGTTGTACATAAGATTAACATTTTCCCCCAAATCAAGTGTCTAAATGTGATGCTGCCGCACCTTGTTCAACGCGTGTAGTGGTGTATCCATGTTTTATCGCCTTCTGCAACTTGCATAGGCCGCTGTGTCTGCTTCGAGATATTACCTCCGTTTTCGACACATATTCGGTTCACACAATGCCAGAGAAATACTGGCACTTTGTGGAGTTCACCACCAAACAACACCAAAAACTTCCTCGAATTTCCCAAGTGCAACAACATCACGCAGTTCACCACTCAGTACGCAGTCTCATGTCTCACCTCCCATATCGCCTTTCTTCTACCAATTCAAAAAATAAAGCTATTTAAACCCCGCCTGCATTCCCGCCTGCAACAGCCCCAAGATTCGCCCCAGAATCCAGGCACATCCACCGGCCCAATCAGCAACGCCCCAATCCGGCATTCACGTGACCCTCTTTTTTCAAGGTTCTCTAAGGCGTAGCTCCCGACCTCCGTACCTCAAAAACACCGAGAAATTTATCATCACGTCACCTCTCAGCTCTTCTCTCCCCCCAAGCCATCATCCAATTGACCATGTTCCGCACCGCCCTCCTCCGCACTGCCCGCGTCGCCGCTCGCCCGCTGGCCGCCGCACCGCTCAGTGCGCGCATCGCCCTACCCCGAGCTGCCGCCGTGCCCAAAATGCTCGGCGTGAGGATGTACTCAGCCGCCGGCGGCCTGAAGAAGGAAGAGGTAGAAGGGCGCATCATGAGCCTGCTGCAGGGCTTCGACAAGGTACGCCCCCCCCCTTTCCCCCCTTGTACACGTTCGCTAACTCGCCCAGGTCAACGACACTGCCAACGTACGAAAACGCACCTGACCACCCATCGAATGTCCTCGTAGACTAACATCCATTGTAGATCAAGCCGGTCGCCCACTTCGCCAACGACCTGGGCCTCGACTCCCTGGACACGGTGGAGGTAGTCATGGCCATAGAGGAGGAGTTTAGCATCGAGATCCCCGACAAGGACGCCGACTCCATCCACTCTGGTGCGTTCTTAACTGCCCCGATGGCTCAATACGGGGGAAGCCCATACTGACGGTTTCGCAGTGGACAAGGCAGTCGAGTACATTCTCAGCCAACCCGATGCTCACTAATCACACGTCGCAATCTCTGTACTATTATCTCAGCTCATGGGTGGACGGGAAATCGGGGGATGTACTGTTTTATAGAAAGAGGGGAATACACATTTTTTGCTTCTTTTTTTCACCAAGCTGAACTCGCTTCTTTTCTTGGTTTTCAACAGCCAGCGGTGCAGAGTGGCTTTTCTTATTTCTACACTGATTACCGCGCTGGAGGTGACTTGCCAGGGCAGCGTTGCACCACGGCACACATGCTCCACGAGCCCGACCTGGCTGTATTTTGTTGCCAGGCGTGCACGTCGACTCGTAAATCTACATAAAAGGCACATATTTGACGAGAAAAAGTAGCTCTCTTTATTCCGCTCAGCTACAGACACAGACAGCACAATACAAACCCACCATCCACCGTCACTCATACACCCACCCTCCTAGCACCCGAGCAGTATGATCCGCGCCAACCACTGCCACGGAGACACCCGTGATCAAGACGTTATGACCGTTGGGAACTACCCCAATCTTCTCAAAACAGAAACAGGACACAGGCATCGTACAAGAACAAAAAAAGACGTGTAGCAACTTTGGTATAAAATGACGCCAATTGCGGTTGGCGCCGCCTCCCTGGATACAGTGTAGCAAAGAGAGCAGAAGAAAAGTGCATGAGAATACCAACCACAATAGTTCCCTCCAGTATGCGCTAGATCCGTTGGCCGTCAAACGCCTTCCTTTCTAGGACTACAAGAGCATCTTGTCCGACGCGGGCCGTTCCAGTGCGAGTTTTAATCAAATCAACCTAGAAGACAAGAAAAAGTAGACCAACCAAAGCCAAGCCAATAATAATGACTAGAAGCAAATGACAGAAAACATAAAAAAAAAAAAAAAAAGCAAAACCGGCCACGCCTGTATCCCAAACTCAAAATTTTAAGCACCTTTGATATGTTGTTCCGTTGCATTATTTTTACGTCTCTGCTCTTTTTTGCTGGGTATCCCATCATTATTCCCCTGTCGTCCTGGCCAGTCAAGGTGCTCGGGCTGTGTGTGTATGGTGCCGCTTGCTGCCGACGAATTGCTTCAGAGCGTGTAAAGCATGTATGCCATTGTTATGCAGCTTCGTAAAATCTCCGCGTGGACCTTTCACGCCACTTCTATTCGCTATAACTAATGCATGTTGCATCAAAATCGTCAAACGCCCAAGTAAAAAAAAAAAAGATGTTTTGGGATGCCAATCAGCGTCCGTTGACCGGCACTGAATCTCTGTTCTCCTTGGAACTGCTGTTGGATTGGTTCTTGCCTGCCACTGCGCTGGCATAGCTGCCCAATGGACCCATACTCAGGCCGGCAGATATTCGCTTGCGCATCCTCGCTGTAGGTGCCTCATCTTCCTCTTCCATGCTGAAGACGAATGCTGGGTCCTCCTCGTCAATCGGAGTAGTGAAGCGACCAGTGACGGACGAGCTGATGCTTCCGCTAGACACATGGCGCTCCATGGCCCGATCTTTGCCAATCGGCGCAAGACTACTGGAGGGCAGTCGTGCGGTAGTAGGATGCAGATGAGGGCTGGAACTCGAGCCGCTGATGGCGTCGTCCAATCGGCTGCGCTGCAGTTGTTGTGAGAGAACTGACATGGACTCGCTCGTAGAGCGGCCCGCGGACAGACGGCCGGATGTCCCTGGGCTCTTGTAGTCGTCACCTATTTCCTGGGCCAAGGTGGACCTTCTCAAAGGGCTGCCCACATGGCCAAAAGCTGAGCCAACATTGCGTGCTGCCCTGGCTGCGTCTTCCTCCTCCTTTTGGCGCTGGAACAGCGATCCCCAGCGGCTTGGGCTGGTACCCATTGGGCTACCGTACTTGAGAGCCTCGATGGCGTGTTCATCGCGCATGGAGCTAGAGCCTCGCCTGGCCTTTTCAGCAGGCGTCAAGAGTTCTTGCAGGTTCTCGGGAACGTAGTTTTCGGGTAAATTGTCATCGTCAAAGGCAAACTCGGCCTCCCAGTCACGGTCCACTGACGATGCCTTGGGCATGCTGGAACTAAGCATGCGGGGTTTGGCATATCTAGACGAGTGCATGGCTCGCTTGCCGAAATACTCATCGCCAATAGCAGACTGAGAGTTGGGCGGACTACTGGCGGTTGGGTTCAAGTGCTCCGACGAGCCGAAGGCCGAGGTGTGCAGTAGCTTCAGCGTCTCCGAGGTTCGCGAGTCTTTGGCATTGCTAAGCGAGGCTGTGGGGGACTCGAGGCCGAACTTTGAGGGCACAGATGACGGCCACGGCGCGGCGGGGAAGCGGGCGGCGTTGGAGATGCCATTGGAGTCGAAAGAGGCGGGCAGGGGAGCATCGAGGATGGATAGTCCTTTGCCATTTGCAGGGGACAGCCCAAAGCCAAGGCGAGTGGGATCATCCTCGCGAGGTGAGCCGTAGTTGGAGTGGCCATACGGAGAGTCGATGGAGGGAATGCCATTGTCGAGACTGGGTTGGTGTCCCGGGTGGCTAGCAGGGTTGGCAATCTGGCGGTCATCCCATGGAGACTGCTCGGCGCTGTAGAGCGAGGTTGTCAGGGCACTGGCAGACGACTGGTGATAACCGGTTGAGGTCCCAGAATTCGGGGACGCAGGGTTGGGCGAGGGCCGACCGGCAAGGCCGATGGGAGCTGTAGCTATGGTGACACCAGTTTTACCATAGTTTATTCGTCGACCGTCGGGTAAGACGTGGATGTTTGCGCACTTGGGACCGAACTTGCAGTTGCCCTAGAGAGGAAGCATGTTAGTCCCTTCATATGTGATTCTAACTTGGTCCGCAAAGGCAAAAAATGGGAGATGATAGACGGAGCCCGGGTGAGGCCAGACTCGCAGAAAACAGACATAACCTCAAACCTATAACCTCACGCTGGAGACGTACCTTGGCAAAGTACTTGCAGATGTTTTCGGCTGCGGCTCCGAGGTCGTGGCTGAAGGGGCAGGCATTGCCAGCTTGACAGGCACCTTGGCGAAAGAACTTGCACGGGACGTGAGAGGTATCTGTAGCAGATCGAGGAAGACTGATTAGCACGGGGTTTAATCTTGGTTGTCATTCACGAGGCTGTCCCGTCAGCGGCACGACGGGATGGGGTGCGGCGATGCGGCGATAAAAGAGGGTGAGGTGGTGGGGGCGGGACTTTGGGATGCGATGCCGCACGGCATTGGAAAAGGCGGGTTCGCCTCGGGAAAACCAAAAATTAAAAAAAAAAAAAATGGCAACTCGGGCACATACTCGGAGGGCTTCGCGGCATCATGGAGGACGAGGTGTTTGAGGCAGCGCCATTCGGGATGTTCAGGCTGCCGCTCCGGACGTGGCGGTATTCGGGCATGGCTGCGGCGGGGAGGGAATGTCGCGTGTACGAGGGCCGTTTGCCTGGACTTGAAGTCGAAGTCGAGGTCGAGGTCGAAGTCCAAGTCCGAGTCGAAGTCCAAGTCGAGCCTGAGCTTGGGGAGAGAAGAGGAGGCGGAGGAAGTCCAGGTGCCAGGCCGGACGTGGACAAGGACATGGAGGGGAGGGGAGCAAAACCTGGCGAGGCGGCGCTCAGAGTGGAGTGAGGGGACATGGCCGAGAGACGATCCATCACGACGGATCAATTGATTGATGACGGGCGACCCAGAATTGACAGGTGACTCTGGTGTGGCTAGTGGTGACTGGATAGCCTGGCCGGAGTCAAGGTGCCTGCCTGGCTGCGTAGCGAGTGGCTGGTGACCCCGGGGGCTGGTGACCTGGAGTCTGGTGCTCAGGTGCTGAGGTGACAGTGTAGTCCGAGGCCTGGCGTCTGTCTGGCGGCTCGAGCGCTGCAAGCTCAACCACCCAAGCGTCAACTGCAGCGCCTGCAGTAACTGTAGATCCCAGATGTCTTCAATGTTCAAGTGCCTGGCCTGCTCATCAATTGATTGATTGACACCTTGCACCAGCTCGAGACTTTTAACTTGTTTCGTGCCCGCTGCGCTGGTAATCGACAAAGTGCCGCCCACTGTCTGTGCAACTTGTTTCTTCTTCTTCTTCTTCTTCTTCTTCTTCTTCTTCTTCTTCTTCTTCTTCTTCTTCTCTTTCTTTTCCCTTCAGCCGAGAGCTGCCTGGTTGTGCCGGATATCAACGACTCCCCTGCCTGAGACAATATGCGTGATACACAATCTCTGTGCAACGCAACGTGCAGATTGACCAGATCTATGTATGTAGTAGTAGCAGCAACGGATCCCGCCTGGCTGAAAGCTGCGTTAAGCCTGCCGAATAGTTATCTTGGCCGCTCGAGCGTCCAAGGGACTGGGGGCTGGATCCTTCGTTGTTGCAACCGTCTATCGTTTTTTGCCCGTGGCTTTCTGTGCGAAATACGGAGTAATACCAACATCTAAAAACCCCTTGATCGTAATGCGTCTATCATATCTTATTCCGCGATGACTGAAACGGACGTGTGGTAAAATAGAAACTTGCAAAATATTTGCTCACGGTTGGACTGCCTCTCCTCGAACCCCAATTATCAACGACCTGACAGCAACCGCCGCCAGTCAAAGTCACGTGCTTCACCTTGGCCTTGCTTTGAAAGTCTCTTTTGTAGTTAAATCTGGTAAAATGTCAGGGAGGAGACACTTGGTAATTCTGTGCTGTCGGAATGGGAGCCGAGGAAGAAGAGTTGCACATCATAGACAAAATTCAACAAAAAGTGCGGGAGCAGCCTGTGTTTGGAACAAGAACTAATCGTGGAAAAACTTACCTTGCAAGCCGTCTTATTCAATCATGACTTCACACATAGTATCGCCAGTTTTTTGTACAATATCTGGCCATTACTTCGATAGTTCCAAAAAGACCGGGAACACCACAACATGGGAGGTGGCCTTCTTATGGCTACGCACATCACCGACTCTATCGGCACCCACACCTTACACATCATGCCTCGGATCATGGTCTTGCCTGCCACCAGGCATCCACCACACCGAATCCATCACGGCAAGTTCTGCAGCCTGGACTGCATACCATCCAGGCCAAGCTAGCGAGACAAACCGAACACCAAGGAGACTCAACTGACTTCTGCTGCAACCTGAAGTAACGACTTGTGTGTGGGCGTATCCCATCCTGAAGCTGGTTGATGCTATGGAATACGGACCGACCGTATCCACCGGACCCAAAGCGGTCATGCTGGTCTTGTCATCGTGTCTAGAATTGTAATACCCAGGCTAGTGCCGGCAACATCATGGCTTCATAGCCAGCTGGGCAATAAATTCCATTTCTGGATGCCATGCTGCCGTATCCGGAGAATCCGACCAACGCACATCTTACCATGTCCTTGATCGACCCAAGAAGAACCTAGCCGCCATTCAGCGCATAACTAGAGGGCTACCGAAAACCAACGTGAAATATCGAACGCCTCCCTCAACCCGGGCCCCAGATCGTCTGGGATGAGACACGGGCGGGCGCTGCGACTGACGTAGATCCAAGTGGCCAGGTTCGTAGTGGTGGTGGTCTAAGTTTAGCGTGCTTTCGCTCCAGAGAACCGGTACCGTAGGTGACATGCGTCGTCGTCGTCGTCGTCGCAGTAGTAGTAGCAGTTGTAGTCTGCTCTTTTCTCTCCATCACAGCGGTCAGGAAAAGCCACCACATGGTCTGGGACGCGCTTCAGCTCACATTGTCACACCAGCCTTGTGTCTGGTCTGATTGGAGCCTGCTAGCCTGCCTCTTGGCGGGAGGAGTGGGAGGGCTGTTCCCTTTTGCCTTTTTGTCCCTTGAGGCCCATCCCGCGCGGTGCGCAGCGGCTACAACCGTGGCGAGGACATGGCGTGGCCCTTTGGGCGGTTGTACCAAGTCGTTTCCCGTAGACAGGCAACCAATGGGAACCCACACTGCCACTGGCCTCTTAATAAATAGTAAATACATGTGTGCGAGGCCAGGGATAAGGCGATAGCATGCGAACCGAATGGTATTGCTCATGATAGGACTTGCAGTTACTACTTTCGCCACCCAAACTTAGGCATGCAGCATGTGGTAGGTGTTCGTGTGTGTGGGACACTCCCAACTCCGTAGCCCGAGACAAGATTTGGTGCCATCTCACGCGGCTCATGAATGGCGGCATCACATCTGTGTTTGTCGTGAGGTCGAGGTGGTTCAGGTCGTCGCCGCAGATTCCACTCGCTGCAGGAAATACCACCCAAAATCCCGGCAAGTCCTGCCAGCATGGCCCAGTTTTGCTGCTACGCACCCACCTACCAAGGCCAATCAGTCATTCGCCATCTGCCACTGCTAAAGAGGCATCCTGGGCAGAAACAGGCTGTAGACGCTGCGCGTGCGCACGGGGTTGAAGCCTGTTGTCGGCAGTATGCAAATGATGCATGGACCATGTCTGATTCGTACTTTTGACGAGCACGATGGGCGCATCGGCCGTAACATTTGGTAGCGAGAAACATCAGATCGAGATGGAGTGGGAAGGGCGAGTTTCGAGTCTAGCGGACCAAACTTCAACACGGAGCGAGTCTTGGAATGCCTTGAAGAGTATAGTGGTGTTCAATCATGTACTCTCACATCCTTGGTCCTTTGTTGCGCCTTGCATAAGGACTCGGGAGGCAGGAGCAAACCAGACTCCAACCTGCTCTTCCCCAGCTGCCCCCCTCCAGCCGCTGATCGTCGCCACAGTTGCGCGGCAGTTGGCATCATCTCTCCATCCACCATGAACATGTTGACCTCTCCACATGATTGATGTTCATCGACTTGACTAGGTATTCGGGTCTTAATGTTGTGTCATCCGGCCCAGAGTAAGACACAGAGCACGACTGGGTCCTTCAAGGATTCTTGCATTTCGCAATATGCGGACCCAGAATGCCATCTTTTTACAATCGATATTCATGGATTGCTGCTTTTGGTGCTCAATCTTCTCGCCGCATACCTGCAGGCGGTCTCCTACGCAGTTCGGTTTGATGCCGATTGACTGCAGACAAGGGCCCCGTTCGCGACGTCAGGCAGTCGCAGAGTTCATGCATGATAGAGTGGCAAGTGCTCTCAACATGCCCTTAGACCAGATTATTGTCACGAGCCAACGTCAAGCATGGAAACCTGGTCAAATACGGACTGACATATGAGGAAGAAACCTAGGAACTCGATGCCGCCTCGGATCGTTTCGTATCCTCCGTCGGAATAAAAAAGTTGATCAAGCCTGGGCATCCCTTGCCAACCTGCCGCCGCACAAACGCACCAGGTCCAACCCTGTTATGATATGGTCACTACGGAGTAGTACTGAGCACATTGAAGAAGATCTTCTGTAACTATCGAGTGCTTCGTATGGAGACGGGAGCTGCTTCTGCTTCTGCGCAGTGCCGTCTCTCTCCCACCCAACCAGTCCAATACCAGGGCACCACGGCTGGAATGGCGCAACTCACAGTGCCGTGGCGGGAAGATTCATACTGCCGTCGAGTTTATCGGGTGCATATGCCATGGGCCGCAGACGTAGGCAAAGCCCAGCTACATTGAACCTCTATTTTTTTTTTCTCGCATAAATGCCACGGTTTAAGCTTACACCAACGTGCATCCATCCATATTAGGTCTTCCGGTTTCGATGGTATCCGCTTGTGTGGCTCGTCTTCGCTGGCTGGCGTGCTACGACACGATGCAAATGTCCGACATGAGCAAGATTGGCACCCGCGGCTTCTTTGCTCAGTAGAAACGTCAAACATTGGGCAACACAAATGCAGCCATGGCTCTTTTCATGGTTGGCTTCAACCAGTAGGGGAAAGGGTTGTTCTCGGTCAGCGCTACTCTCCGTCATACAAACACCACTCATGAACACCTGATTCAGCCCTGAACGACTCATCAGTTTTTTATTGTTTTCCCTCTCTTTCAATTAGGGCTCTGGCAAGTCCTTGGGATTTTATTTCTCCACGGAAAACTTACGACACTCGGAGGACACCGAGTCTTTTCTTGTTCTGGGTTTATGCTCAACGTGGGTTCGGTCTGTGGAGCAGCTGGCGAGACTCAAAGCCTTTTGTGTACTCCGTACTCTTTGAATTGTAAGATGGTACAATACCTCCCCCATCCTCAGAATGAATCTTGTAATAAAGATTCATCGCCCAAACTAGCTGGTAGCTGCCAATTCTGAGTCAGCCACTGCAAGAAGCCACGAGCGGAACCCGTCGCATTACCCTACGGCATCTAGTGTGCCTAATGAATGATGTGGTATAACTTGCACCGCAATGATGTTCTCGTGGCGAGGGAGGATGGCCGTAGGACAGGGTCATAATTCCGGCATTCGCGCGCTTCAGGTCCTTCTCGTATTGTCGCCGTCATCAAGGAGGAGTCAACGCGTGACCGTCATCGGCCGCCTCTGATGCCGGAACCAATCACGGCCATGACGGTCCAACGATGGCTGAAGCACCGGCAACGACCCGACGACTTGACGAACTGCGTGTTGCACTAGGATCCTGCACCCCGCATCATGCTGCCACCAACCCTGTGGTGGTTCTGAGTGGCAGGCTTGCAAGTTGCACACTTCAGCCACAAAGAATCACCTGGTGACGGTGCTTGGCGCGCTTCTGGGTTCCAGCCCTAAGGGCCATGCGAGAAGAGTTGTGGCTTCTTTCTTTCTTTCCTTTCCGAGACCTGCCTTTTCTGACATGGTACTTGGAAATGTTATGTCCCCAAGTTTTAATCCAGCCATGTTCTCCACAGACAAATGACAAGCATAATTGTGATGCGAAAGCGCGGCTGGCGCCCAGGGAGGTCGCCGGGAGTACAAGGCAGTGGCTTTAGACTTCCGCGTCAAGCCGTTGCCGTACCCACGGCGGGAGGCTCCGTTGGGTTGGGCGAGTCGCACTCTGGCATGGTCTATGAGTATGTGCTATCGTGGCTTGGTGTGATCTGTCCTGCCAAGATGAGGAAACACATCACCGCTACGTGTGTCCTTTCTTTTTCTTTTTTTAATCTTCCATTTGCCTAAATAGGCGCATATGCACATCAAATATCTTAGTCACAAAAAACGAGTTGAGGCTGAGAATGGCAACAAATAAGATGGTACTACGAAAGCAGCCACAGGGCCGACTACCCGTCTGCAGACTGGGGCTGGGCCACTTGAGAAAGAGCCGAGGGCGGCCAACGAACTGTGTGATCAGGCGACAGCGATCAATTTCTATTGCAAACCTGTTGCGGATGCTTCGGGAAGTGTAGCGATGTCGGTACACCAGCAGCCGGCTTTTGGATACCAAATTAAGTCCTTGGTCTATGCTTCAATAGTGATCCGCCGCGGTGTCGAAACTGCCGGCATACACCAGAGTCGATGCTACAACCGTTGTGCCAAATACGGCCCAAACTGTCTCCCGAATGTCTATCGGCATCTTTCCTAGTTTGAACCCCGATTAATGACGCCTCGTCGTTGTGGCGACAAAGTCACCGACGCTACTCTTTGCATCGTCCGAAACGCAAAGTGTGGTGAGAGCAATGAAGATGATAAACCACCGGACACGGGTTGGCTTTCACACCATGTGCCCGCATCATGTTTGTACTTCGAAGACGCCTTGAGCAGAGGAACATGCCAAAAAGTCCGGGTACACTAGTACTGCCCATGGTGCCAGCGTTCAATGATCTGGGATATCGTCTACAGAGCAGGCGAATACTCGGTACACAAAGTCGTGATGTCAGGGTATCCATCCACACTGCACCCACAATGACTGCGGCGTAGGCTCACGAGAACACCTGGTATTGTCATGACATGCCCCCCCAGCGGCGAATACGTGGTCCACGTATGCCACACTCGATTTCCAAAGACGCTCGCCTTTTCCAGTCGCGTGGGCAGCCTACTCCCCGGGCAGTCGTGGCTTCTAGATCCAAGACATGGCCGTGCCAAAGGAAGAAACAAAACGCTTCATGGCCACGGTCAAAATGAAGGCGCCCAATAGCCGTTGTTCTGGGTCAGACGGCAATGGGCTGTGGGGAACAGAGAGGTGGTGTGCAAAGCGTGGCCAGCTTGGTGTGAGAGGCCCGGGCCTATTACGGGCCCGATGCAAACGCGCGTGTTGCATCAGCTCGTGAAGATGGGACGGCGTTTGCGACAGTCACATGCTACCAGGCGCAAGGGAAGAATGGGTAAAGGGACGTGTGGCGAAGCTGAGCACCGCGAGATGGAACGTGGTGTTTGCGAGTGACGACATGGCGAGACGGACTTTGGCCTGGATGGACGTGCGTGGGAGAGCAAACGACCTAGTGCTTAGCAGACGCATGCATGATGGCTGCGTCCCGGCATGAGGCGCGGTTGTAACTTCTAGATGGAGTTATGCCTGGGGCAAGGGACAAAGAACTAGATGCAAATGATGTCATGCTGTTGCCAAGAATGCACAATGCCATTACATGTCTCGTCTCTCCGTGTACAGTAGGCAGCAAGTTACTAGTGTGGTGGTTTAGTTACTGCGTGGTGCGAAAAGAGCTCCAGATACCCCAATGTGAGGGCGTCCATGATACAATCGTCCATGCACAATGTCAACGGCGTCCATCGTTAAGAAAGTCTTGATATTACACGCTTGCTTCATTACAACACCCAGCAGTGCCTCGTCCACGCCCGTCCTGGTGGCAATGGCGCACAGGGGACCATGATCTAACCAGCTTGCCCTACTCCTCAATGTACGTTGCTGCTAGTCCAATTTGTGCAATTCCCAGTTCTCAAGTACATATTTAAACCTGACCAGGCATCGCGAGTGGGCTTATCCGCCCGCCATGTCCATCCCGGCATTCCGACATTCATCAAGGCCACTTGTTTTTGACGAAGCTAGGCTCTTGAAACCCCCCTCAGAAAAACGCATGCCTGAAGAATAGCCACTCGACCTCTTATGGGTGCTTATGAGCCCACCATGGGTCGCTGAGCAGACTATACCTGGCCGGCCGGCCATATTTCGTCCCTACCTGGGTGGATGGCGGGTGCGAGTCTCCTCGCCGTTTGTCACTGGCAGCCGCTGCGAATGACCTCAGCTCGCTGCCGAATGGTGTCGCAGAGACGGTGTCCCCAGATTTTCTGCCCTCCCAGTCTGGCCAGAAATCCAGCGGATCCTTGCCGTATGCCTCTTCACCGTTCCTGTGCGTGAAGTGCCAGATTCTCGTGGGGTGGCCTGGACCATTATTGGGGACTTCCCAGTACCAGACATGGCCTAGGTCGTCCGTCCCCCAGGCCCATTTTGGGTGTCCGAGTTTTCGAGCTTGATGTTCAAATTCTTCCAAGAGGCATAGTTCAGGTGGATAGGCAGGTAATTCGATAGCCTTATCACGCTCCTCCTGTAGACCGGGGTCGTTTTCTCCGCGCTTGTCCAAGTTGTCGCCAAAAGTGGTGTCGGCGACTCGGTCGATCGCATACTTGTGCAAGGGAGTACTGTGGCAGGATGAGGTATCTCGCCAAAGCCCCAAATCACCATCCCACCTGCGTTTATCGACTTGGCATTGCCAATCTTTGGGGCGGCAATATTCCTGCCTTGGCTCCGTCATCTCTTGGTCAGTTGCGGGATCATAATATACGCCGTCCTCATCCACCCATAGACCGCTTGGGGCGTCATGTGTTCTGCATATTTCTCGACAATCATCAGCCATGGTCAACGATTCATCCTTCCCGTATTCTTCCAATGCCGGGAGTACATGTGTGCGTTTAGGAAATCGGGAGGATAAGGTGGGGCCTTCGGCTTGCCCAGGCAGCTTGTTGCCTTCTAAATCATACTCATACTTCCAATTAATAAAATTCAGGATATCTTCCTCTTTAATATTATAGTATGTATTGTTCGTGTCCGGGTTTGCCATGATAAACCTGTGTAGCTTCAAGTCAGGTACCCTAGCAAGCTTACACACGCTGTGCCTTGTCACGTCGGAAGCCACAACACAGAGCCTTTTCAAGGTAGCGGCATGGCGTGTGACAAAGTTCACAAAGGCCGGTTGTTCATGATCACGAGGCAAATCGATACCATAATCGGGGCTCTCTGAATAGTTATGTTCAAGAATAACGTCGTCCAGACACAGGCTCACAAGAGATGGTAGGGTAGGTATGGCATACAGCGGGCTCCTGTCAATGTCGGCTCCGGGGATAAAATCGTCCCTGCATTGGGCTTGAATATACCTCAGGTGCAGGTGTCTCAGATTGACAGCCTCGGCGAGGCAAGCCTCCAGTCCAGACGTCTCTCTACGTGACCATCGAGCTCGCTCAAAGACGTTAAGCTCTAGATGGTGGAGATGTCTAAAGGCGGGAGCGTCACTGGTCGCGAGATATTCGAGGGAGCTCTTGGTAACTGAATCTTCATCGGAGAAGAATAGCTGGCGTGGTCGTTGATCACCCCGTTCCGTGTACAGCTTTAGCAGTGGTATCAGGTAAAATAAGAATCCAAGATTGAAAATCGCGTCCTGGCGTTCATACACATCCTCGCAGAGAAAAATTCCCTTGATGACTCGTACGGTCAGAGGATAACCGTCCGCGGCAGACTGAACCTCGCGATCGGGCTGCATTGGGCGCGAAACAAACGATCGAAGAGCCGGCAACTTGTCCACCGCCTCAACAAACTCGTCCCAGAAGGGCAGGGCACCAATATATCCCATCTCGCCATCCTCCAGCGGGGCAGATTCCGATGTTAGCCAAAATAGCGGCTGAACTTGTGATATAAGGTCTTCGACTAGATTAGAACCGACAGAGTTAAGTGAGTCTCCCCAGCCCATTGTCTCTCCCAAGTATTCAATGTGAAATGAAGTCTGCAGAAGTCGAAAGTTTCCTGTTAGCTCGTCCCAGACCAGAGTTTGTACATGGCGTGCCAGGTGTGGTGACTGAGCAATGTTCAAGAAAGCTTCCCGATCACGATGAAGGGCTGATATATGAACTTTTCGAAACAAGCGCCTGGTGGCAGAGCTTGCGATTCTTTTGCTGGCCAAGCGAATCGATTTGATATCTTCACCGCACAAGGACGGTTGCAGTAGAATCAAGTCGAGGATCTCGGCTGGGAGCCTCTCGAAGAGTGTTCTGGGTGCAGCATCCAACTGCATTTTGAAAGATAGGGAGAAGAGCGCGAGATTCACCCCCAAGGATCAAGGTTGAATGTGTTGCACCAAAAAAGATTCATCAGCACGCGAGGCTGCTTGCCCGCACGTGATCACGTGGGACCCTCAACAGTTGAGATGGCTGAGCAAGAGCTTATATAAGTCCAGGCCCCGGTGATCCCTTCTTCTTGTCAATAGTTGCAAGAAAAACATTCACTCAAACATTCATTAATGCTTGGGTACGCAGTAGACAACCGTGGCTTGAGCTAAAGCGTTAAGCTTCGCTAGAACTATCGGCTGAAAAACCATGACCCAGTGTAAAATCTTTGATCCACCAACTCTATTCGTGAGGGAAGTTGGCCTCGAACAACAATGGCGCCATTGCTGGGCATCTTGTGACTTGGCCGAGTGCTGTTGTGCGCCCTTACTTGTTGGTGATGTGAACCTGGTCAATTGCTCTGGGCCGATTTGTCGCCTTGGAGAGACTAAATCCTACCATTACTGCTTACCTAGGTATGTACCTTCGCCTATGGTACTCGAGCCTCTGTTGAGTGATGATCTGCCGAATAGCGATAGATGGGGTAAAGCCGAATGCAACGACGGCTAGAGCCGTGTGCTAATGATCCAAGGCAACTCTGCCGTAGCACCAAACATCTGTGATGAAGATGCGCGTTTTTCCATATTTGTGTAATACTCTGCAGCGCCTCCTCACAGCCGGTCAGCATCGCCATCCTCTATAGATGGTTCGATGCCGACCAGCTGCCTAGCCTACTATGGCAATCATTGAATTCATTGACATGCTTTGTCTTGAAGAGAAGAAACATCATCTGCAAAGATAAAAAGACCACATCGCTCTTCTTTTCGGCCCAACACCATGACGATGCTCACAACTGCCGGGGTTTGCATTAGTCAAGCTGGCGATGAATAGAGTAGCCAAGAGCGCCAATGTGACGGGTCTACATACACTAGATAGATAAAGCTTCTCCGCCAGCCTAGCCCTTCACAACTACCCGTTGGTCAAAGTGTGGGGCCCACAGCAGCCCAACTAAAGGCCTTCGCCCTTTAGTTGGCGCAAAAAATGCGGGACATCACAAAAACACCGGGACAGCGGACCCCGCCGATTTTGGTTGTGAAATCAACGGGTTCTCAACGAATTACATTAGAGTATTGTTAAAATACGTTCAAATAGCTAAATTTATAACTATTAGATGAGATGAAGACAGCCCGAATGTGTACACATCTAGTAAAAGTGACATAAAGTGCATATTTGGGCTGCTTTTCGCAGCGCCGCAGACTGATCTGTAAGACGAGAACCCCGTGTTGTCAGGCCCAAATAGACATATCATACAGTATTCTCGCCTTTATCGTCTCCCTTTGAGTTATTTCGATCGTCTCTATAGCCCTTGAGCATCCGCTGGATGTGGTGGTACCGTCGGGTAGGTTTGACGGGGCATGGGGTGTTGGTGATGTCTCCAACCGCTGCCGGTGCCGGCGGCGATGAAGGCATATATTCTTGCGCATCGTGAAATTGAAACTCGAGATCATCGTTATTGTCATCCTCTCCTTCCTCATGGAAAGGACTAAGGCCGGGGAAGTGAACTGTGTCGTCACTTCCGGGCAGCGACGACATATCCTCGAGTGGATGTGGCCGAGTCATCGCCCGCGCCCTGATATCTCTTGCTGAGTTATTCCTCTTCGTGGTATCGATAAAGTATATCTCTTGCGATGGCCTCTTAAGTTCCTGAGTGAGGGTATCGTGAGATTGCTCGAGGAGGTAGAATTCGACATCTCTCCCGGTATGCTCAAGCCAGGGTTTGAAGTTTAGCTGCTTGACCCTGCCATTTACCACCTGCTTCTTGGTCTTCTTGTAGTCCTCCCGTATCTTCTGCATCTGGTCCTTGACTTGAGAAATATGCATCCGCAGCTCCTTGCGTGTTCTTTCCTTGGTCTGCCTGTCTTGGAGCCGTTCGTTTTCGCGGACAATATCATCCATGCTTGAGCTTGTGACAAACTCGCCGCTCGGCCTGACAGTTTTCCCACGCTTCTTCCTATTGGCGTAGGCCTGGACTCGCTTGGTGCGGTCAACTATAAATTCGTTAGAATGATTGTGTAGGATGATAGACTCCGCAGACACCTTGGCGATCTGCCGAAGCCCTTCTCGTGACGGAGAACTCAATATGTCGTGGTACCTCTCTCGTATATCATTTGCAGCATCTGCAGCAACTTGGAAGCGCGTTTCGTTTGGCAGGAGCGAGGTGTATGCCGGATTTATGCGTTTCCGCTGCCGGAGTTGTTCCTGCAGGAGTTTTGCTAGTACTGGCTGAGGCGAGGCGGGCCATAGTCCAGTTTCCTCGAATCCCGACATGATGTTATGCTTCGTGAAGCCAGCCTCGTAGACTTGTTGAAATACAGCGAGGAAGTCGACCCGTGAAAAGGTTAGGTTGCCCTCTGCAAGGGATTTGCGAAGTGCTTTCTGGTGGGCTGCCTTCAGTGGCTGGAACACACCAACGTCAAGCGGTTGCATGAGATGGGTGGAATGCGGCGGCAAGATGGCGATGATGATGTCGAACTTGATACAGTACTCGGCAAAGGCAAGAGTGGTATGGCCAGTGAAGCCATCCACAACCAGTAATCTATATATCTTCTCCTCATCGGGACGATCAACTGGAGGCCTCTCCACGCGACTCATGCCTCGATCCGGGAGCCGGAGATGCTCGTCACATCCAAACCACTGTTCGAGAGACTTTCCAGACTGCTTTGCCTGTGCTGACGATGCCCAAGACCAGCGATTGAAATGTCTTGCCCACTCAAGGTGTATCTCAGCATTTGAGAAGCCAGTGGGTGACTGGGCAAATCGCACACCCGTCCCGATGTCAATGCCAGTCCAGTTCGTCGTCGGGTAATGAGCGAAAACGAGCCACGGAGGAAGAGAGTCACCCATTGCATTTATCGAGGCAATTACTGTGCAGGATTCCCGATTGGCTGGGTCTAGAACTTCCGGCCGGGGAGCCTTATGCCTGGAGGTGCGAGTGACAAGGACTTGGACGCGTTCCCGCAAGCAACCGATGCGCATTCCGGCCTCGTCTTCATTCCACATCTCTGAGGCGCCGAGACGGAACTTCAAAATAGTTTCCTGGAGTTGAGAATAGAACAATTCGACGTCTTCAAGTCCCTGGGCCTCGAAGGCTTTCCGTGATCGCTCCACGGCCTTGAGGTATGTTTGCGTGATCTCTGGATGGTTCCTTCGCCAGCCAGTAAGCCAATTTGGTGATACACCACTGGCATTGGGATTCCGACGTAATCTAATCGTATTTGCCGCGCCTTCAAGTTGTTCTCTTGTAGCCGGCATGCCTGTGCGTTCCATCCATTGCACGTACGCCACCAAGGCGTCATCTTCATCGTCTGTCAACGCCATTGGGCGTCCTCGCCCCCGCGGAAGGGGATTTCCTAGGAAATCAACGGCTCTCTGTACTGCAGACTTACTAACTTTGTACGCAGAGGCCGCATCTCGTACGGAAAGGGGGTTTCTTTGAGGTGTTGTGGTGCGACGAAGATCAGCCCTAGGGGGATTGCGTGATGCGAGGACGGCTCGTGCTGCCTGTAGTGTTTTTTCGCTGAAGGTCATGATGCAAAAACCCAAAAGATCACCATGTTTTGACCGTATTGCGTGAGAAATCGCGTATTGAAAGCTGTTGGCTGGGTATCATGAACGTCGGCCGCTGTCCCGGTGTTTTTGTGATGTCCCGCATTTTTTGCGCCAACTAAAGGGCGAAGGCCTTTAGTTGGGCTGCTGTGGGCCCCACACTTTGACCAACGGGTAGTACGAATAATGTACCTGGTAGTCCCAAACCTGGCTGCTGAGCTGATCCACAACCCGCCAACCGCCATGCCGCAGAACCCCTGTTGAATCTCTTCGGTGGACATGGTGGTGCATGTGGGCAAAAGGAGAAGGACGGATACTAAAACATGCATTCGCCATCTCTTCAATGCCAGAACCCAGCATCGTCGGATTTTTTCCCAATCTCTGATTGTCAGATTGTCAAAAAAACTGCTTCCATCTCATGATACCTGACCCCTCTCAGATCTGCAGCCCGAGCAGTCTGTTGCCATACGGAGCATTCGTACCCTATTGACCCCTCCGTCCGCACAACCCTCCCAAAGTGGTATGAGGCATTAGATATCCCGGAACGTTGCAGTCGTCCTGCAAAACCCCATCCCGGCCCGTGATACGATTTGGTTCTTGAGAGACAGACGGCTTCTGCTCCCCCTTCACAGCCGGTCTTGGCATCGCGGCGGTTGCATGCTACCATCTTGACACCCCACAAGTCCCGCCCATGCGTGTGCTTGCAGATTTTATTGACAAAACCTGGCGGACTGGAGAAGTCTTACCCATATTCGGCTTGTCTCATGTTTCTCGCCGTGATTGGTGCTTGGCTTCTTCGTGCGGGCTGAGCTCAATCGTTGCCTGCTGGGCTGGGGTTGGTTGAGCACCGCTCGAGGCCTGTCCCCGTGGAAGCAGCAAGATACGGAAACAAAGTCGACCCGTGCCAGACTCATATAATTCATCGAAACGGGCATCTTTGCAGCGATGTCGGAGCATCATGAGACCACCGACGAGAAGAACACGTCGTCATCGACCATGGCGGCGCGCAATAACAGTCAACGGCCACCCTGCCGCCATTCCCCAACAAGCAGCTCAGATATCGACGCCGAAGAGCGCCAGGTAGGCAGTACTTCAACTTACGGCTCTGGGAAACCTTCTCAGTCTGCGCCATCCGATTATATTCCATCAGTTGCTCGGGAGCTTTTGCGAGCCGGTCGAGTCGAAGAAAACGGCATCCGCCCTTTGGCGGTGGGGGAACGAACGCAGAAGCGCTTCTGGAGCATATTTACCCTTTGGTTCTCCATCAACTCCAACATTCTCGGGTTCGTCCACATTTTGCTCAGGGCTAGAGATGGAGCGCGAGTTTGACTAACGCCGCTTCTTCGGACAGTATAACAGTCGGCATGCTCGGCCCTCTCGTGCACAACCTGAGCTTACGTGATTCCGCCCTTGTGATCGTCTTCTTCAATCTGCTTGCAGCCATCGCAGCAGGGTATCTTGCCACATTTGGTCCAAAGACGGGCATGAGGCAAATGATTCATGCTCGCTATAGCTTTGGGTAAGTCGGCTCTCTCGCTTTCCATGGCTGTTTAGTCGCCTCTCCTCTGTCGCGCTATAGCATCCAACGTATTTTCATCAAGCGGCGAGCTGATTCATGCGTTGTCCGAAGCCGTTATTTCGTTTCCATTCCAGTTCTGTTGAATCTGGCCACGATGACGGGATTCACTGCCATCATTTGCGTCGTTGGCGGGCAGTGTCTCTCAGCAATATCGTCGGGAACCATAACGCCGAATGTAGGCATTGTTGTAATTTCCGTATTGTCCTTGATTGTCTCCTTTGCCGGGTTCAAGGTGTTGCACATTTTTGAAACATTTGCTTTCATCCCTGCTCTCATCAGTATCATAATAGCTGCTGGGGTTGGCGGGAGCAGACTCAAACAACAGCAAGAGCCCGCAGCACCAACAACGGCTGCTGACATCTTGAGCTTTGGTATGATCATTGCCGGGTATCAAATCCCCTGGGCTGCGATTTCCAGCGATTTGACAACGTATTTCGACCCAAAAGTCCCGTCGTGAGTTGTTCCCCCGGCATGCACCCAAAGTTCCGTCAAGAATTTGCTAACGAAGCCGACGTGGTAGGTGGCGAGTGTTTCACTATACATATTGGGGGCTGGTCATTCCCACTGTATTGCTCATGTCTCTCGGTGCGGCTATTGCAGGTGCGCTACCTAGCAATCCCACCTGGGAAGAAGGCAACGAGGCATACGGCGTGGGCGGCGTTCTGGCGGCCATGTTGAGTAGCGCAGGCGGATTCGGGAAATTCGTAGTGGTGCTGCAGGCACTCTCTCTGCTCGGCAATACTTGCGGCACCTTCTATGCCATCACACTGAACTTTCAGGCCCTCGCGCCCATTCTCTTCAAGGTTCCCAGGTACGTGTTTGCGGTAGTCATTACGGCAATCATCATTCCGGTGGCAATATACGCATATCGCGACTTTTATGCTGGCCTCAACAACTTCATGTCGATGATTTCGTATTGGTCGGCGGCCTTTGTGGGCATTATCATGACGGATCATGTGGTCATTCGGCGCTGCCGCTTTGATTCGTACGACCAGGCCATATGGACCAAAGGAAGCAAGCTGCCGTTGGGCGTGGCAGCCATTTCCAGCGGCGTGCTTGCGTTGGGCTTGGTGGTTCCCTGTATGAGCGAGGAGTGGTATGTTGGCCCCATTGCGGAAAAGGCTGGTGATATTGGTTTTGAGGTGGCATTCTCATTGAGTGCGTTGTTGTATGTGCCGCTTCGGATTCTAGAGAAGCGTTTTACGGGCCGATGAACAAAGGAATGGGGCCGTGGCGTGTGATGCAAAGAGCCCAGGTGCCGTTTTCTGGATGGAAGCTGGCGTTTGTGTTTTTTTTTTTTTTTTGTGAATTTCCGTTTCCCTTGGCGCTGTTGGAAATAACATGTTGAATTGCACAAGGGAGGTGACGATGGGGGTTGTGTGTTGATATGTGTATCCCGATCAGAATCAAATTGCCTGCCGGATTGATGCAGCTGGCATTGTCTCGGCCGCCAGGTGCTGCACAACAGTGGGCTAGCATTAGGCTCGGAACCACCAGTTGACCACACCGCCCATCCCTGTTGGCTGCTTCCGCTTGTGTTCCTCGTTGATGTGAGACAAACGAGCTCTGCTGGTGTCGCTGATAGGCGAAGACGACGTCGTTTGCCTGCCGGGACCTAATGCGGCATGGCCTAGGAGATGCCAATCAGCTAATGCCCTTGAAAGGATAAAATGTGTGCGCCATTCCCAGGGCCAAACAGGTCACATAGCCGATGAAACTGGGAACTCTGACGGTGCGTGCTGATGCCTGCTATTGCGGCGTGATGCCATGTTCGTGCCGGGCACTGTGCATCGCGCCACCGGGTGATGGCACTGATGGGCGGTGAGGGCCTATGCCCAAATTTTGTTTTGGAGAAACCACCAGTTGGCACTGACTGCTTGGGAAGGTGCATGCCGTCGACAGCCACTCCTTCCTCACCAACTTCCAGACGGCGGGCGAGAACAAACATTGTGTGCAAATGATACAACGACATGCAGTACATGGAGATATTACGAACCAAGGAGAAGGGGGGTACTGCGTCCCTTTTGGAAGAGCTGCTTTGATCTGCCTCTGCACCGCTCTAGTCATCTCCCTATTTGCTTTTGGCCCATCACAACGCCTACAGGAGTGATGAGTGGCGTTTTCCAGAACAAAAAAATTTGGAAATTGTAGCATCACCAGTGACCACCTATCTTTTATCGACTTGGTGTTTCTGCTAATTCTATACTATGCTTCGGCACCATTGTGTCGGGTCTACGCATTATGTTTTTTTTTTTTTTGGTAAGCTACAAAGGGCAATAGTCGTGGATGCGCGGCTTCTGTTCGAAGCCCAGGACTATGTATCTATATTCTATTGCCTAGAAATACAAGAAAGTAATGGCAACGACTGAGCAGAGTTGGCTGTAGTGCTCTCATCAGATTTAGTAATACACAGAGGAAAGACAAGCAACGTGTGTGACAAGGGCCTAGCTTGGAGCAATTACTTAATTCATCTAATAACAGTCTTTGGTATCAAAGGTCCTTGGTTTTCCTCAAGGCCTTGAGGGACCGAAGATGTCTATTTATACAAGAAGTCGGTGAGGACCTTCTGCCCTAATCCCGTGACCGTAGCCCTTGTGTAACCAGCCATTTCCGTGTAACAACGTGGAGTGTAAAAGTAAGAAAATAATGCTATAACAGACCTGCATTACACTTCAAGCATGCAACAAAACATATCTGTGATGACTGGAATGAATATCACAATAGCCATGACTTGACCAAATGACCAGAAGTTATCAGGGTAAGTATTCTGGGTAGCTTCAGCCAGGTCCCTTTGTAGGTCTCTTAACCTGAATATGCTCCAGAGCAAAGGAATGGAAAGAAGAAGAGGCCCCAAGAAGACGAGAGCCTTGCATAGCCACCTAATATAAGAGAAAGACGTGAAAAATTTCAGCTGTTTCCTTGTGTGAATTTTCAGGTATGCCAACAGCAAGAATAGGAATTTCCACACCGTCACAATAATGTACGTTATTGATCCTGTAAGTTGGAAAACAGATATTACCCTACTTTCGACGTTTGGAAGAGGATTACTCGTATTGTGACTTGGAAAGCAAGTTTTAATGAGTTCCTCCCATTCCCCTGGTTCCACAATTGTAGTGCCACCTGGGCCGTTGCCTTGTCCGATATCTGTCGGTGCCCAATTGTGCGTGCATTGGGAGACGAATGGATAGACGAAGAGAGCCAGATTCAAACCTAGGAGAATCAGACGATACCTTTTCTGCAGTTGCTCATTATACTCTTTTTTCCTTGCCTCTCTTCTTCCGACAGCGCTTCTCGGTTGAACAGGATGACCGGGGCTGGCTGCCATAGTTTCGTTTGCATCTCTTCCAGTCGCGGCTGCATCTTTAGAGCTGGCTTCCCCATTTCCGTCTGCCAGACCAATAGTTATTAGATATAGCAGCGGCAGCACAGAAACAACCGTGACAGACGAGACAAGGTCAGACTCAAGGACTCCAAACCCTTCCGCGCTGATGTCAAAATCCCGTTTAGCCAGCGAGTAGTTACTAGCAATCAATATGGAGGCTGTGAAATAAATTGCTGACATGAAGAAAGTGTCGAGTCCTTTCTCTATTGGCCTTGTTGCCTTCTCCTTGAGTCGCTTCCATGGCGACTTGGTTATGTGTCTCCGGAGGAGATAACAGCATAAAGAAAGAACGAATCCAAGCCCTGTCTCGATGACATATGCAATGGTTACCTTGGCAAAATGTTAGTTCTGTGTGCCTCATGTGCTAGATGGAGGACTAGACAAACTCCTATGCCAGAGACATCTGGGTTGCCCACTCCAAACAACGCGCTGCAAATTTCTTTTTGGCAATCTCCCAGTTTTTGAATATCGAACTCGGTCATGTTGTGAATTAGCTTCATGTACTCTTCAAACCCTCCCATTTCGGCGAGAGCCGAACAATCCAAAGTGCTGTTGTTTCCAGACATGTCAGCAAGCAGTAAGCCTCTTCTGCCAAGATTCGCAATGTTTAGCTTCAATAATCTTGGGCGTCCCGACATGCAAAACATAAACTTTCTTGCGAATTGTAAACCTTTTATCCACTTGGTATTCACTCGGATGACATGTCACGTATGGATTTAGTAAAGTGGCGAGTGGCGAGGTCACAGCTTTGCCATCAAATCCATTCATTTTGTGGGCAAACGGCCGCCATGTGAACCTTATGAGAATACATTTGCCATCCTAGCCGTTTTCACCCATTCATTCAACGCCCCGGTTGAAGTGGCGAACATCCACACACTGAAGATATCGTAGACACACTCACACACACATACAAACATTCGGGTTGCCACGAAGAAGCAAAGCGCCACGTGGTAGCTCCTCAGCCTCAGCTGAAGCGGAACCGCTGTGATGATGGTAGCCACGCTGAAAAATGGACGTGGACGTTTTTGCACCTTGCCGACTGCCGGTGAAGCTTGTTAATTACAGAGATTAATATGATGAAAATAAAGCCAGAATGACTCGAGTTGTTCCTTAGAACTTCACGAGTTTAATGTTAGAATTCTATTTGCAATGAGACCCTATCTCGCGATACAAGTTTTTAGTTACGCAGCCTTTATTATGTTGAACATGAAACAGCATCACGTGCAGGGTCCAGCCTGCGCCTTCCATAAATAGCGTGCCTTGGCGGCATCTCTAGCTTACAGAATCAACGCACTCCTTTCATCTGTGTTCCGCTGTGACGTTCAACAGGTTATGAGCCCTCGTCAATTCCACTGACATAACCGTTGATGTGCAATCATACAACAGCCTGACACTTTAACTAGTTGACTAGGCTGGCACAGCGTCTACTCATCAATCTCTCTATTTGCGATGGCATGATGCCCATGGCCTGACGACAATTCAAACCTTCGAGCAAAGGGGCGGGCACAATACAGAGAGATGCTCAACTTTTGAGCGAACATTACCGACAACTTCGGTACAGAGACATGGATATCATTCCAGACTCCAAACTCGAAACTGAAGCTTCCGCAAAGTTCCGACCAACGACCAATTTCCACTACGACTGAACAGCAAATTAGTCCTTAATTGAAGCGACTTGGCTAGTTGACGGTCTTACAGCCGCTATTTGGAATCTGTAACACTACTGATACAATCTAGTGTTTGACGGCTTCAACCCTTTTCTGATCTCCACTGACATCATTGTTGTTGACACGTGGCCACCTGAAGATGGGTTATCTTAACCACATCTGACCAGATTCATTGTGTTGGGATAGAACAATGTTACTATCGTCCCACCTATGAACACCTGCGAATCATGTCAAACAACACCAATTACGAAATCTCAATGCCAACTACGGATAAGCTCCGTGGCATGGCCAATTGGCCTGAGTGGTCAACCAAGGTCCAGCTTGCCCTGGTGTCAATGGGCCTTTGGGGCCATGTTAAAGGAGAGGTGATACGTCCAACAGATGACGCAACTGATTGGGTCAAAAATGACTCCAAGGCAATATTTTTCATGATCAACAACATGACCGAGACGACGCAACAGAAACTCAAGCAAGCTGGTTGGGATATAGACAATGCTACAGCCATGACCACATGGAATCTGCTGAAGACGTCTGTTACAAAGATTACGGATGAATCTCTTGCTGATCTCTTGATGAGATTCCCACACTATAAACGCAAGGATTTCGCCACGTTCAATGCGTACATTGCAAAGACACTGTGGGCTTGGGATACAATCATCAAAGCTGGAGGCTTGGACGATAAGTTCTTGGTAATGACCCTGATGAATGGTATCAAAGACACCTATCCGGAATGGTATACCAACTGGAAGCATGATTGCGATAGAGGCAAGTTTCCAACCAAACAGGATTTCTTACAGTTTCTCTCCGCCAAGGCGGATGACGAAGAAGCTGCCGGAACCCGTATCAACTTGTCCGTCCAAACACCCAATCAGCTACCACCAATGCCAGCAGGAGCCAAAGGGTCAGACCAGTGTTACATTCATACTAACATGACACACTCGAATGATAACTGCTGGTCACAACACCCAGAAAAACGACCGTCTTGGCATAAAGGCAAACGCAAAGGCAAAAGTCCAAATCAAGTCGGTAACCCAGATATCATCCAGCCGATGAACCTTGCCATTGTGGCGACGGCCTTATCTTCGGATGCAGTAGTATTGGATTCAGGAGCTGCAGAACACTGCTTCAATGACCTCAAGTGGTTTGCACATATTGACTTCCACGATGAAGACAATCGCTATATTGGGCATAATAACGTTCCGTACGGTCGTCAAGGAATTGGAATAGTGCAGCTTTCAGCGAATGGGAAAATACTCATCCTTCATAACGTTGGATACTGTGCAGTTGGCACCGCAAATATCATCGCGACGAACATCTTAGAAAAGAGCTATGGACTGGTTGTTAATGGCCAAACCAAAGAACTGGTTTTCGCAGATTCAGGGCATAAGCTATGCTCGTATGAATGGCAATCGGGAGTAGCTGTTCTTGATGTCAGACCACAGTCCAAACGGCACGTCAACTTTTCGGTTCTTCCCAATCGAGCTACAACTAAGAATGTTGATTATGGCCTGATGCATCACCGGCTCATGCATGCTGGTGCAGAAAGAATTAAACGAGCTTGCAAAGCAGCTGGGATCCAGTTGAATGAATCGTCTATTAAGAAATTTCACTGCGAGGCATGCTACCTCGGCAAAGCGGATGCTATTATTAGCAGGGCCAAGTTTGAGCCAACAGCCTTTCTGAGTCATGTCTACTGGGATCTGCTACAACACACGCCAGTTGGATATGGAGGATACCGTTGGTCTCTTCACGGCATTGATGGATATACTGGCTTCCAATGGATCATGTTTTTGACCAGAAAGAAACATGCACTGCCAAAACTAAAGGAATGGAAGGGAAAGGTGGAGAAGATGAGTGGCGGGCATCAAGTTCAAGCCTTTGTCTTCGACAATGGTGGCGAGTTCAAATCAGATAAGACAACTGAATGGGGCACCAAGGAAGAGGTCAAAATCAAGTACACAACACCTTATGCCCATGAACAGAACGGCAGAGCCGAGAAAGCTGGCAAAGATATTGCAGCTGGAGCCCGCACAACGCTTATTCAGCTACAACTACCTCAAGAACTATGGCCTCTCTTCATGGAGACCAGTGTATATGTTCACAATCTCCTACCATCACGGCGGTACAACTGGCAAAGCCCAATCCAACGGATGTTCAAGATCATCAACTTGCCGTATGAACCAAGTCTGCGGCATATCCACACATGGGGTTGTAAAACATATGTCACAATACCCAAGGAAATTCAAGTCAAGAGCCAGAAAATGGCCAACAAGGCAAAAATTGGCAACCTTGTTGGCATGGAAGGTCTGCATGGCCACGTATACAAAATATGGCTTCCGGATGAACAACGAGTCATCCGAGCCCGTGATGTGCGCTTCCATGAGGGACCCAACAATAAAACCCGTACTGATCCGGCGATTGAATACGAAGCTAAACTCGTCGAGCCAGACCCTGAAGGTTCTGGAAAGATCACCTACACAGAAGTGCGGAATGCGCCAGGCACAGACCTAGGTGGAAAACAAACAGAGGAACATCGTGCGGATCCGTCTGGCACAATAACACCAGAAACACATTCAACGGACCGGAGTTCCTTGTCCCCAGATATCAGGCTGGGGACACCTCTCGGATCGCCACACAGTATGCTGTCAGATATTGATGTGGTTGAACAACTGGATGACAGCGGTGCTAGCCAAAGGCAGCATGAGCAGCTTCATCAAGACACAGGGCCAAGAAGACAGGCACCTGCAGACGTGGATAAGAACCCACGATCAGAAACACCGCGGAACAACTTGCAAGAACAAACACCACCCTATACGCCGGCCCAACAATATAGGGGAAATGAAACACAGATTCGGAACCAGCTTGCCCTAGACGAACAGGAGGATCTGCAGCAGGAACAACCCATCCCACCTGCACGGGCAATGCATGACACATTTTCCGAAAAACAGGATGTTGAAGATACAGCATTGGAACAGCCGATGGGCCAGGGATCAGTGTCTGATCAACACAGTCATCCCAGCCAAACTTCACATCGTAGCCTGCGTGATCAACCACGGCGGGACTACTCAGGCAATGGCGCTACTATAGCTGCAGAAAGAGCAGCTAAGTACGTCAATCTTATATATCGAGAAGAAGATATCAGACAGGGACAGGCAAAACGCCCACTGATACCGATGTGGTCGGTCATAAAGATCAGGGAACATCTTAACCAACCACGGGTACCAAAGAACTGGTTTGATGCCCGTGTGCGAAATGACTACAAGTCAAAGTGGCTGCCAGCAATGGAAAAACAGTTCCGCAGCCTCGTTGAGATGGATGTCTGGATACTTCTTGAGCTGCCACCGGGAAAAGTTGCTCTAGACGGCAGATGGGTGTATGATGAGAAATACCCAAAGGATGCTGAACCCTACGCACGAGCCAGATGGGTCGTACGGGGTGATCAAATGAAAGACTCCTACGCGCTAGAAGATCTCTATGCAGCAGTAGCACACATGACATCAGTGCGACTCTTCTGCACAGTCGTTGCTCTGCTAGACTTGGAATGGGGCCAATATGATGCAGTGACTGCCTTCCTAAATGCAGAGGCACGGCAAGAAGTGTATATGAAACAACCACAAGGTTTTGGTGATGGATCCGGCCGAGTGTGTCTGCTAAAACGAGCACTCTATGGACTTCCAACATCACCACTGTGGTGGTTTGATACAGCCCGCGCATATTTGAAAGAGTTAGGATTTGCGCCACTTGCATCAGAACTCTGTCTCTTTCGACGAGACGATGGAGTCCACATCCTTCTATATGTTGATGATATGATCATTGCGGCACCCACCAAACAGATGGTCAAAGACACAGCTGAGTCGATTGCCTTGCGATTCAAAATCAAGGAAATCGGCGAGGTGACAGAGTTCCTAGGTCTTGAAATCAAGAGAGACCGACCACAGCGCCGCATTTGGATCAGCCAAGAGAAATTCATCGACAGGATCATACAGAAATTCTTCCCTGACCGACAGCTCAACAAGGCACAGAGCCCCTGGCCTTCGAAGACCGAGATCCCGGCTAACTGGAAAGAACTGGACGTAGCGATGCCATCCACAGACTGGCTTGAACGTACTGGCAGTCTGAACTTTCTATCCAAGGGGACAAGGCCTGATATCACATATACCGTACAACGGCTATGTGAAGCTAATCAAGGCCCAACTGAGATCCACATCCAAATACTCAAACACCTCTTCAGATATATATCAACAACAAAATCGTACGGGATTTGCCTCGGCGGCAATTACCGTATCACGGATCTCAAGCTCCGTGTTTATGCGGATGCATCCTTCGCAACGGACCCAATAACTCGCTTCTCAACAGCGGGCCATATTGTCTTCGTCGCTGAAGGACCAATCCATTGGAAGTCGGCCAAGCAGACGCTCGTGACGACGAGCACAACCGAAGCCGAATTCATCAACCTCACACCAGCAGGAATGAGCTTACTATGGATATCGCAATTCCTCGCTGACCTGAAAATGCCGCAGCCGAAGCCGTTGGTCCTATTTACAGACAGCCAGAACGCCAGGTTGGCAGTACTAAATAAGAACAACACGGCTCGTACGCGTCATATTGATATCCGATACAAGTGGATCATCAATCGTACCAATGATGGCTACTTTCAACTTCATCAAGTCAGTACAGATGAGATGACGGCCGATGGGTTGACAAAGGCACTTACGCCAGTTAAGCATGCTCAATTCATCAGGCAACTCAACCTGGGCAAAGCCCAAGTCGCTCGCTGATCTTTTCTCCTTTGTAATGGTTGCTAGGAATATCGTAGATAGCTTCACTTCGTTAGATGCGAGGGATGTATTGTCAGGCTTGGCTGAGGGGCGGTGTTGAACATGAAACAGCATCACGTGCAGGGTCCAGCCTGCGCCTTCCATAAATAGCGTGCCTTGGCGGCATCTCTAGCTTACAGAATCAACGCACTCCTTTCATCTGTGTTCCGCTGTGACGTTCAACATATTACGCTAGGCTCGAGTTTGACAACCACAACAGGAGGCGCGACAATCACCTCGTTAACAACCCAACGCCCCGATACCAAATTGAGAAGACAGGATTCTATTTCTGACTTTGAGACCTGCGGATATATCAGCGGTATCCAAGGTGCGCACAACCATGCCGCTTGGAATCATGAGGACGAGCTGGACTCGTTGACAGTTTACAGTCTCTTCAGTGACATGTACAGCCGGTCCATGCAATTTTTCAACATGGGACCGAAATCCCCAAACGCTATTTGTTGGCTGTGGCTCTGAGGGGAGGATTCCAACTGCTTGCCTCAACTATGGTACATCTGGACGCCTTTCGTCGGATGCTGTCCTAACATGGTAGATTTGGCACCCGTGAGCATTCATATCTGAACATGTGCTAAATAGCAACTAAGCCCCTCAAACTCGCCCTATTGCCAGACTCTGACCTGGCCAGAAACCCACGCGGTAGCGTATGGCTGCGGGGCTGTGACGGCGATGGAGACTGCGTATTTCACTGCCAGTATTTCATCGCCGCTACCGCCTACAAATACAACCACGACGACCTTGGAAAGAACACCAACTTCATCCATCTCACTACCTGCGCCAACAACGTCAGGGATCCCTCCCATCTCAAGACCGATTGGTCAGTCAAGCTACCTTTTGAACCCTTACATATAGGCATGGCGTACTTCTGTCAGTTCGAGCCAGTACGAGAACGTTGTAGCCGATCTAACCTCACCGGGTTCTGGTGTAATCCATGTACTGACTTTATCACCACTTGACAGGCTTAAATGTTGCCCAGAAGGTGGGCATCGCGGTAGGGTCGGCAGTGGCAGGATGCATACTTGCCGGAGGATTATTGTAAGATCTGTTTTGTATGCCCGAATTCAGCTGTACTTTACTAAGACGTCATCTAGTCTATGTATATGCGACACAAGGCGGCAAAAAGCAGACATACACGCACAAGACAACTCGACGGAAACCCGCTCACTACATCAGGAGATGGCTGAAGTGTTGGGTGAGACACGAGTTCAGAGCTAACAATTTCGTCATGTTCAATGATAAATATGGGCCGAGTGTGTTCCCTAATCACTTTAGCTATATCTGGGGCATTTATATCCAAGCGAGTATTGGTGTAAATGTTCATTTGTAGATGTGAGTATCAATACTTGGAACATGCATAGGCGACACACCGGGACTGACGGTGTTTCATTATTTCGGGTGCTTGGCCACCGGGACATGAGCTGGGTTAGGGTTAGGGTTGGGCACGAATACTTTTGTGTTAGTACCCCGTATATCTTGTGACAGCTGGTCAGCCAGTTTCCCGGGTTTTCCCGAGCTCTGTACGGGCATTGGATAATATAGATAGTTAGTATCCAAATTATTGAGAATATACATCTGCATGGTGCACCCAGATCTTGAGAACAGAGTGGCAGCATCCACTCTGCTGCTTTATTAAGCCATCCCGGGAGGAGTTGGAGATAGAAAGGACTAGACAAAGGTTGTGGGGAGAGGTCTAAATCGGCTTAAATGTCCATTTTGTTTGTAATTACAACCCTGGTCTGCTTGCCATGTCACTATCTGAGATTCGTCTTTCAACTCATCCCATAGTCAAATGGTGTGCTAAGCATGGCACCAGACACCATGATATGCCCAACTCACAAGACGCACAAACCTACGCTTCAATACTTGAAAGTCTACCCGGGAAAATGAATCTGGCTGCTGGCGCTGTGTTCATCGTGATGGATGGAATTGGCTGCTTTCAGTAGCTTTTGGATACGCTTCAAGCCACTCGTCCCTGGTGAATTCTTGCGCATTATCCCTGAAGAAGTTCGTCATTCGTGCATTCATATCTAAGTGGCGCGTCAGACTTTGGTCAAAATTTCGAAATGGCATGCAAGAAAGCTTGCCGTCAACAGTCATTGGTACCGCAGGCTGAAGGGAGTAGTGGTCCGACCGCTCATGAACCAAGACAAGGTCGTCAGGAAGCCCAGTTCCTTTATCGCGTTTGTTAGCAGTAGAAAGCGCCCGCTCGCGGGGGTGAACTGGTTGCAAGCTTACCTTTAGGAACTGAATATACGATCATGTCACTGCCCCGGAATCGCCAGGACACTAGAGATTGTTGGTAGGGTGAATTGGGCCGCATCGACGCGCCGTTGGGGGCTACAGCAAAGTTCAGCCCAAGGAAATCTTGCACGTGGCTCAATCGTTTCCTTTCGCCATCACGAACCTGCATAGCTTAGTGGGTCGAGTGCTTTGGGCTTAACGAGTCCGTTTTCTGCAAAAATATCGTAGCTATGTCGTCGAGGTGACCAGACGCACAAATTGATTGGACGGCCATTGTTCACCCGGAAAAGTTGTTTTGGGAATCGTTTGAACACGGCAATTAGATTAGAGGCCTGCATTGTAGATTCAATCTGGTCAAGATAGAGAGAGAATAAGGGCACCAATTTGTTTGTAAGTCGGTCACGGGATCCTCACTCGTTGCGCAATATCTTGGGTCACAGCCTCACAGGATGCATGTAGCTGACGATGTCTGGACAGCTCAAGCCGGGACATGGTGGCCGGGTGACTCCAGCTCCGGAGTCAAGAATTTTCCGGCACCGACTGGACTTCACAGAGACGACTAAGCGGCGGCCGCGTTTAATGATCTGGAAGCCAATAAATGTCTGGTATATTAGGCAGCATCGCTGATCATGAGGCTCAAATGGTTCATCTCGCGAATTAAGCGCTCACCAGCCCTGCGTGTCTTCACAGGGTTGTTGTGGGGTGAATTCATCCAATCACAACCGCGTAAAGAGCGTCGGCAAAACTTCATGCCGAGCCCCTTGTCACTGCAATTCATCTGTAGCTTCCGCCCGAGTTCACTGGTACATGCGAATTGATTAATGGAATACTCATCGTTTCGTCATGATTGGACGCGTTTTTAGCTTTTCCAACTTGCGCCGACAGCCGTACATGCTACTTCGGCGGCAATTTTCGGTCAAGGCGATATACTCCTCGTTTCCTGCCACGTTACACTACTATTGTCCGCGCCGCACCTCCAGCTTGTTTGACCACCAAGAGACTGAGAGCCGGCCCGATGACATATATGACGAGGGAGTAACCATACACAAAAACGGTCTTGTCTATCCGGCCGTCGACGTGAGCTCGGGTTCGTGCACAGGAGGCTTCTGTCAACTGGTAGCACTAACTGGTTACTAGTGTCGAATGGCGCAGTCATGCTTCCAAATACCTTCTTGATGCAGGAACTGGTGCGTCGATACTTTGATGAAGCCCTCGATCGTGAGGACGAAGGCAAACAGGTTGAGACTCCGTTTATCTACACTCTCCCCAAAGGTATAAACAAGGTTCTGCCACACACTTGATGTCTTGGAGACTGAAGCGAAGTTGTACAGGGACGCAAATACCCAGCCATCTCATTCTCATCAACGACTTTGGTTGCCATTTCTCTCTCCAGCCATCGCGCGGAATGCTATTAAAAGGTTATACTCTAATATACCTATCTAAAGCAATATACAATGTACTCATCTTTGCTAGATTTAAACCGTTCATTAGACGAGTTCTACAATAATCACGCCCGGAAGGAGACGGCGGAGGACTGGCTGGATGCACATCCCTTTCAACAGGCGGTAGCAGATGATGCTGATGCTGTCTGGATGGCCAAATGATGCAAGGCAAGTAGATGGACGCATGAATAAGCGATGAAATGTAAACCAGCTTATTGATGTTGTGAGAAATGCGCCTCGAGCACAGGATATACGAATCGTATATGACACCCGCTGTGCCCGGATAAGCGATGGATGATGAATAGCCTCTCCAATCGATGGGCAGACCTATCAGCCCAAACTGTACCCTCAGCTCTTACTAGAATTTTGTTTGAGTCTGGGTGCGCGGGGCAGGACAAAACATACTAGTTATCGTCGATACTTCTAGTCGCCTTATGAGGAGTAGAAAGCATACTCATTGCAGTAGTGATGAAGACGCTTCTGGGCATCAGCAACCCTACTCTTAGTGGCGTTTTGCCCTTATACTGTTCCTTTCCGACGTAGATCAGCCTGTTCACTGATACGCTGTCACACGGAATCACACTGGTGTTACACAAGCGCTATGATCACGACACCTAGGGCATAAGGCTCATCGACTTCTTGGTATAAATAGAGCTCTTTGAGTCATCTTGGCCTTTAGGAAAACAAGGATCTTCGTTACTCAAGACTGTTATTAGATGAATCGAGTCATTACTCCAAGCCCTTTGCTAAGCCCTTGTGTTACACGGAGGTCACGTTGCCATCAAGGCACGGGCCGTACCTGATGGCCTCGCAATCTTTGCGTCGTTGGCAACTGCCCCAAGCCCTCCATGCTCTTCGCATGGCTGTTGGTCGTAGCAGATCACGGTCAGAGCTTCTGGCAAGGGCTTCTCCGCACTTCTGCCTCTCGACTCTCGACTCTCGCCGAGATTCTTCCCAAAGTTTGGATCTAAACATCGCGTCATCAGCCAACGTATCTCGAATTGCCGACAAACCATGACAGATTCTCCACCACCCGGAAATATCTCCTGGAAAGGTGTTGGGGACTATGGGCAAGAATACGCCGAGCGTATTCACAAGTTCATTGACAAAATAGACATCAAAGCCCTAGGATCCTATGCCTCGTCACTTCGAGGGAATCAGCCATGCAACATTTCCACCGAGTTCTCAGTGGGAAACTTCAACCTCGTGCGCAAGATCCAGTTCCATGATGGCGTCGAGTGGATCGTGAGGCTACTGATGCCTCCACTGCCCGTGGCAGGCCAGCTCGTCGAGACAGTCTCTCCCAAAGCCCAAGAGAAGCGTCTTCTGAGCATGCAGTCTGAGCTTGCGACCATGGAGTTTGTTCGGTGAGTTCGCAAAGCGTCATACTCTACTAGTGCTAACTATATCGTAGCCAGAACACAGACATCTCGATTCCAAAGATCTTTGCCCATGAGTTGAATGAACAAAACGCCGTTGGATGCCCCTTTTTCATAATGGAATATGTCCACGGCAACACCGCCGAGGAGGTGTCCCAGAGCTATCCTGGCAACCGAGAAGGCATCCCAGAGCCGTTTCGAGAGAAATTTTGGCGCCAAATCGCCAACATCATGACCCAGCTTGCTTCTGTCCGCCTACCACGAATCGGCTCCATCGTTCAAGAAGCCGCAGGTTCGTTCGTTGCGGGACCTCTGATCGAGACAGGCTCGGGGCCGTACGATTCTGCTGCCGAGTTCTATGCCAACTATCCCCTGGCACTCGGCAACAGTCTCGCAGAGAGAGGAGGGCCAGTCGATGGACAAGGCGAAGTAATCCAAGCATTTTGCTCCCTCGCTGCCTCCTTTCCGCCCCCTGCAGCCCGAGCGGAACGTGGCTCCGCTGAGGATTTTGGCCTTGCCAACTATGATCTTAATCCGAATAATATTCTTGTCGATCAGGAGTTCAACGTGCTCACCGTGATTGACTGGGACTCCGTGGTGTCAGTGCCCGATGCGGCACTTTACCGTTTCCCCTATTTGATGGGTGTCAGGTGTGCTGTCCCTGGAGTTGTTAGCACAGAACGCTTGGAATTGAAACGGGAGGCGCTCAGCCAGCAATTTGCCGAGGTAGTTGAGACCTGGGGAAAAGAGCAACTGGAAAAGGAATTCCGAGGCGTGAACAAGCGGCGCATGTACCTTTTTACAAAGTCGGGTTTTTTCTCCAAGGAGGCGGTGGCATTCCGCTCGCTACTCGCTGTCCGACAGGGGCAGGATTGGGTCAACGAGGAACGGATACAAGGTCTGGCATGGTTGAGCGATCGAAATGAGGAGCAAGTGGCACGTTTCTATCTTGAGCAGTAATTCTTGGTACAATAAAGGACAGAACAGCGTTCGAACTTTTGTGTGAGCTATGGGAATGGTAAACAACCAACAGAAGGCACCAGCTCGATAGCTCTCCTCTCCGCCGGAACACTTGTCGCCGGGTTACACTACAGACGCGTTGATGCCCGGCCGACTGATAACGCTCATACAAAGATACTCACCAAGCTGAGTGTCTGGACTGGAAGTTGTGCTGCCAATGTGGCATCGGCTCAGCGCAGCCAAGGAACTCGGTGACCTCTGGGTAGTTTGGAATTGAGTGTGTAGAGAGCTTGACAGGTGGCCCGCGTCCAAGTACAAGCCCGCGTTCTTAAACCTGACGTAATTTCCATGCGCTGGCTCAGATCGCTGTGATAGCTCGGGCGGCGGCCATTACGCAGCATCTGTCGAGGAGTCTGGCGGCTTAAAGCGCAAATTGTTTCCGAATTATGTGTACTGTACGCCCAGAAGGAACTTCACAATTCGTCTTTA